>CM050167.1:111058885-111359940 GCA_027410445.1 Discoglossus pictus | reverse complement strand
TATCCCCTCCCCATTTCCACTTCCCCTTGTGCCACATCCCCCCTGACAGACAAATCCATGGGGTCCTGAATGGGGGTCATGCCTATATTCCCCCCCTCCAGTAGTGACTCGGCCTGGGGCTCTAACAAAGCCCGAGGTACGTCACTAGAGAGTGACACTGGAGGAGGAGACTGACTGGTGCCCTTGAAGCTCAGCACCTCAGGGACACTGACTACCCATTCAGCAGGGGCTTTGTTGGGTCCCCCCTCAAAGGCCAGAGGCAGAACCTGATCTTTCTTGTCTACCCCTGCCTCACTTGGGAGACCCTCTTGCCCCTGCTTTTCCTCCAGACCCTTTTCCACATTAACCCCTATAGGGTCTGGAGAGAGAGATGTGTGGTCTGGCACCGGCTGGCTGAGCTTAATAACCTGGGCCAGACAATGTCACCGGATGAGGAGGAGATGTTTTGTACCTCTTCTTGCTTTTAGAGGGAGGTGCTCCACTATAGAGCACTTCCCACTTATCAGCAACCTCCCTGTTGGTTTTATGCTTCCTCTTCCTGGGGACGTCACTCCTGGAAGAGGAGCTGCCACTAGCTGCCTCCCCTGCAGAGGGCTTATTATCCCTCTGCTTACACTGTGCCCCCACACTAACTGATGTAATTATGGTGGGGGCAGATTGGGACTTGGGAGATGCAGCTGTGACACTGGGAGGACCGGTGACATTCTTCCCCTTTTTCCCCGTGTCTGCAGTCTTGCTGGAGACCACAGACACAGATGGCTTTTTTGGGGAAGAAGGGGGTTTGGAGGCCGTGGTGGTGGCTTGAGGAACGGCCTCCTTGCCTGAGCTCTGTGGGGGGGCTATGACCCTTGAGGTCCCCGCTGTTATGGGCTCAGCGGGGATGGGTGCCGTACTGACGGAGGTGCCATTTGCTGGGGCTGGGGCATGATGCTTTACATTAGGACAATTCCTACGTGTATGCCCCAACCCTTTGCAATGATAGCACTGCACCTCCGTAGTGCTGTAAAAAATCCTGTACAGCACCCCCTCAAATGGAACCCCAAAAGACCCCTCTATGTTTTCTGCGCCCTGAGGCAGGCACATTTGTACCTGCCTCTTGAAAGAGAGCACATGACGAAGTGCTCTCTCTCTGCACCCCAGGGGAATTTTAATAAATGGTGTTTTTACTTCCCCTAGGGTTAGCAGGTGGGGGCGCAGGAGGGAGTCTGGTAGGAAGGGGGGCACATTAGAGAGTGTTACTTTTGTGCCCAACCCTTCCAGGGGTTCTATTGGGACATATAATCCCCCCACTGTGATGCCTCTCTGTATAAGAATGTGTGCAGCAGCCAGAGTACGGGTAAAGAAAACTGCCTTCCCGTACATTTTGCTGGCTGCTACTATAACAGAGGGGCTGATGACATTAGCTGCAGCACGCAGATAGATATCAATGCTGTAGACCCCAGACATCTGACATTTAACCCCATGCTTCCTGGTGATCTGCCCCTCAGCCCCAGCGGTGGTATTACTGGGGCCAGCAGAAACCACCTGTGACCAGGTATTAGCCACAGGGGTAGGTCTGCTGGCAGAACCACCAGGAGCTGGGGCTAACTTATCTGCCTGGGGCCTATGCTGTGCAGTGCTGCAGCTAGGATTTTCAGGGGCCATTATTCCCCCTTTTGACCCCTGAGGCTTCATAATGGTCTTATCCCTCATGTTTAGACCCTTTTTTTTTTTAGTTTATTTGTTTTATTTATTTTTATTTTTTGTTTTATGATTTTCTACTGTTTTCTTTTTTTAAAATATAAAAGTGTGAAAAAGAAACAAAAAGACAAAACTAAGGGAGACAAAACTAAGGGAGAGAGAGAGATAATGCTTGGCAGTGGAAGGGTTAATGTCCTGTTGCAAGGTGTTGCTAATTGCAACAACACAGAGAACACAGAGGCTTTTTAACCCCTCTGTGTCTCGGTGTCAGATGTAAAAAAAAGCCTTTTAAACAAAAACTTCAAATTGTTTTCCCCCCACTGCCTACAAAGATGTTACTCGTCTTCTCTCCTCCCAAAACAGAAAACCCAACACCAAACAAACAAAACTTTAACAAAACCTGATGACATTAGCTGCAGCACGCAGATAGATATCAATGCTGTAGAACCCAGACATCTGACATTTAACCCCATGCTTCCTGGTGATCTGCCCCTCAGCCCCAGCGGTGGTATTACTGGGGCCAGCAGAAACCACCTGTGACCAGGTATTAGCCACAGGGGTAGGTCTGCTGGCAGAACCACCAGGAGGTGGGGCTGCCTTATCTGCCTGGGGCCTATGCTGTGCAGTGCTGCAGCTAGGATTTTCAGGGGCCATTATTCCCCCTTTTGACCCTGAGGCTTCTTAATGGTCCTATCCCTCATGTTTAGACCCTTTTTTTTTTTTTAGTTTATTTGTTTTATTTATTTTTATTTTTTGTTTTATGATTTTCTACTGTTTTCTTTTTTTAAAATATAAAAGTGTGAAAAAGAAACAAAAGACAAAACTAAGGGAGACAAAAAACTAAGGGAGAGAGAGAGATGATGTTTGGCAGTGGAAGGGTTAATGGCCTGTTGCAAGGTGTTACTAATTGCAACAACACAGAGAACACAGAGGCTTTTTAACCCCTCTGTGTCTCGGTGTCAGATGTAAAAAAAAGCCTTTTAAACAAAAACTTCAAATTGTTTTCCCCCCACTGCCTACAAAGATGTTACTCGTCTTCTCTCCTCCCAAAACAGAAAACCCAACACCAAACAAACAAAACTTTAACAAAACCTGATGACATTAGCTGCAGCACGCAGATAGATATCAATGCTGTAGAACCCAGACATCTGACATTTAACCCCATGCTTCCTGGTGATCTGCCCCTCAGCCCCAGCGGTGGTATTACTGGGGCCAGCAGAAACCACCTGTGACCAGGTATTAGCCACAGGGGTAGGTCTGCTGGCAGAACCACCAGGAGGTGGGGCTGCCTTATCTGCCTGGGGCCTATGCTGTGCAGTGCTGCAGCTAGGATTTTCAGGGGCCATTATTCCCCCTTTTGACCCCTGAGGCTTCTTAATGGTCCTATCCCTCATGTTTAGACCCTTTTTTTTTTTTAGTTTATTTGTTTTATTTATTTTTATTTTTTGTTTTATGATTTTCTACTGTTTTCTTTTTTTAAAATATAAAAGTGTGAAAAAGAAACAAAAAGACAAAACTAAGGGAGACAAAAAACTAAGGGAGAGAGAGAGATGATGTTTGGCAGTGGAAGGGTTAATGGCCTGTTGCAAGGTGTTACTAATTGCAACAACACAGAGAACACAGAGGCTTTTTAACCCCTCTGTGTCTCGGTGTCAGATGTAAAAAAAAGCCTTTTAAACAAAAACTTCAAATTGTTTTCCCCCCACTGCCTACAAAGATGTTACTCGTCTTCTCTCCTCCCAAAACAGAAAACCCAACACCAAACAAACAAAACTTTAACAAAACCTGATGACATTAGCTGCAGCACGCAGATAGATATCAATGCTGTAGAACCCAGACATCTGACATTTAACCCCATGCTTCCTGGTGATCTGCCCCTCAGCCCCAGCGGTGGTATTACTGGGGCCAGCAGAAACCACCTGTGACCAGGTATTAGCCACAGGGGTAGGTCTGCTGGCAGAACCACCAGGAGGTGGGGCTGCCTTATCTGCCTGGGGCCTATGCTGTGCAGTGCTGCAGCTAGGATTTTCAGGGGCCATTATTCCCCCTTTTGACCCCTGAGGCTTCTTAATGGTCCTATCCCTCATGTTTAGACCCTTTTTTTTTTTAGTTTATTTGTTTTATTTATTTTTATTTTTTGTTTTATGATTTTCTACTGTTTTCTTTTTTTAAAATATAAAAGTGTGAAAAAGAAACAAAAAGACAAAACTAAGGGAGACAAAAACTAAGGGAGAGAGAGAGATGATGTTTGGCAGTGGAAGGGTTAATGGCCTGTTGCAAGGTGTTACTAATTGCAACAACACAGAGAACACAGAGGCTTTTTAACCCCTCTGTGTCTCTGTGTCAGATGTTAAAAAAGCCTTTTAAACAAAACTTCAAATTGTTTCCCCCCCCACTGCCTACAAAGATGTTACTTGTCTTCTCTCCCCCCAAAACATAAAACCCAACACCAAACAAACAAAACTTTAACAAAACCTGAAAACCTTTTAAAAAAAAAGTCAAAGTAAAAAAAGTTTCAGGAGTGAAGGTAAAGTGCTAAGGGAGGGGTGTGGCAAAGTATCCAGGAGACAGCTCACTCTCCTGGGATAGAGGGCTGAGCCTGGCTCCCAGAAAACTAAAATTTAAAATAAACTAAGAAAAATACCACAAAACCTCCCAAAAATTAACAACACCGTGCACAAAGTGCTTATAAACAGAAAAGTGTTAAAATAAAACTTGTATTTGAGGGACTAAGACCCTAAAAAGCCTTTTGTTTGGAGCTCAAGCATGCACACAACATGCTCTCTTGCACAGTGTATTTTAAAATTATGAGAAAAACTGTTCTGTAAACTAAAGAAAAATCATTTTAGGAGGGTGAGAGATAAAGAAACCGGATGGGGGGATACCGAGCAGAGCACACCATCTAAAGCCCACTGGGAGACAAACTCATCCATTCCCCCAGTGGACAAAGCCAGGTGGTACTCTGCCCGGATACGGGAGCGCACCAGCACCCGGAACATGGCCTCAGGTGACAAGGGAACCCCCCCTATCAAACACTGCTTCCTGGACTTATATATAGCCAATTTGGCTAATGCCAGGAGCAGGTTGACGAGGAGGTCCCTGGCCTTATTGCCCCGGGACACTGGGCGCCCAAAAATAAAAATGTGAGGGGAGAAATGCAGCCAGAACTGCAGGAGGAGGCCCCTCAAGAGTGACAAGAGGGGCTGCAGTCTGGCGCAACTAAAATAAATATGATACACGGACTCTCCCTTGCCACAGAATGGACAAGTGGAGGGAGAGTCCGTGAATTTAGCTAAGTACTCTCCCGTGCTCAGTGCACCATGGAGCACTCTCCAACTCAAGTCCCCGGTGGGTCGTGGAACTAAATCAGAATAAAGTTCCCTCCACCGGGGCCTCTTGCCCTCGTCAGCTGGTAGGACCCCGCCTCCAGATGGTATCGGGACGGGTCACGAGGGCAAGGAAGTGCACTGTATGGAGCACGAGAGAATATAAGCTCTTCCTCGGCATGCCGCGAAAGCATGCCGAGGGTATGTCCCTCAACTTTGAGAGGTTGGGGACAGGAGGAGCCTGAGGGGAAACACGGGGCTTGTGTCCAATGCAAACAGCCGGAGCAGGGGTGTTGAAAGGTGCATGTGGCACTCCGGCCTGCAAAGCCCCGCGAAGGAAGGTGCGCGAGTCGGGGGAGATGGCATCCCTAATCTCCTGGAGCAAGCGCCCTGAGACTTTGGGCGTCACATATCCCAAACGGAGCGCAAGCTCCTGGGGTGACACCCAATCAGAACGCCTGTATTCCAAGAGATCCCCGACTCGGGTCATCCGTGCATGACTAAGGCGGCGGATGATACTGGGGGACTGTAACATTGGAGCCCCCACTGCTGGATTAAATAGCAGGGGCTCCGTGAATATTTCATCCCCCAAAGGCACGCCCTGCCTGGTCACGGAGACCATGCTCCAGGCCTTGAGGGTTTCCTGGTAGTATGCCGGCAACACAGAGAGGTCTCTCCCAAACCCCTCGGGCCTGATCAGAAATAATTGCCGGTCATACCCCAGGTTGCGCAACTGGTGAAAAAAGCTGGATGCCAGTGCGCACCACTGCGGAGAGGGATCTGCATATAGGTATCTCTGCAGGTACTGAAGGCGGAAGGTGGACAACTGGGAGCACACACAAACTTCTCCCTGTCCACCCTCCACCAAAGGCAGACTTCCCACCCCTGCAGAGACCCAATGCCTTCCCATCCAGAGGAAATCTAACAAACTCCTCTGGATATTGGTGACAAACTCGGGGGTCGGACTCAGACAAATCAGCCGGTGCCAGATCTGAGAAGCCACCAGCTGATTCACCACTAGAGTTCGCCCCCTAAGGGAAAGCATTTTTGCTAGACCCCTCCATCGTCCCAGACGAGAGAGGACACTGCCCTCTAACTCCCTCCAGTTGTCTGGGACGGAAGCGTCCGCAGCGGACAGGTAGACCCCCAGATATTTAATGACATCTGCCTCCCACGTGATGTCACGAAACGTGGGAGGCAAAGAGTCTACCTGTAAATTACCCTCTAAAAGGCCTGTGCATTTGGACCAGTTGATCTGAGCGGAGGAGGCAGCTGAATATACCTCCTGGCACTGTTTTGCCAGCTCAAGATCAACTGGATCCTGGGCCACGAGGAGCACATCGTCAGCATAAGCTGAAAGGACAATCCGCATGTCTGGATCTTTTAGCACCAGCCCTGTGAGCCTTTTCCTCAGTAGGCAGAGGAAAGGCTCAATGGCCAGTGCATATAACTGTCCAGACAAGGGACATCCTTGACGCACCCCTCGTCCAAATACCAAAGGTGCTGTTAGGGACCAATTGATTTTAAGTAAACACTCTGCAGAGGCGTACAGCGTTCTTATAAAGCCCACAAACTGTGGGCCAAAGCCGTACGCTTGCAGAGTGGCTATGAGGTAACCATGGTCCACCCTGTCAAACGCCTTCTCTTGATCTAAAGAGAGAAAGGCGAGTGACAGACCAGTCCTGCAAGAATAATGCAATAGATCCCGGACCAGAAAGATACTATCAAAGATAGTCCGGCCCGGGATCGCATAGGACTGGTCAGGGTGAACCAATTCTGCCAGCACAGACCCAAGTCTAAGCGAGATGGCTTTAGCTACAATCTTGTAGTCCGTGCTGAGCAGAGAGACCGGTCGCCAGTTCTTAATAAGCCGGAGATCCCCCTTTTTGGGCAGCAGGGCAAGTACTGCCCTGCGACAAGACAGGGGCATCTCCCCGGTCTCCAGGGCTTCCCCAAGGACCAGATGGAAATCAGGTCCCAGAGTCTCCCAGAAAAATTGGAAAAACTCTACAGTCAGTCCGTCCAGTCCTGGAGACTTCTCACAGGACATGGCACGGAGGGCTTCAGAGAGCTCTTGAAAAGATAGTGGTATATCAAGCCGCTCTCTTACACCCTCACTGACTGTGGGGAGCCCCTCCCATAGCACCCTGCAGGCGTCTGGAGAAATGGGATCCGGAGAGTAAAGATCTTTATAAAAGTTCCGGGCTCTATCCTGGATACTCTCCGGATCTGTAAGGGGGGCACCGTCTTCATCTAGAAGACAGGTGACGTGCCTACTGTTACCCCCCTTTTTCTCCAGTGAGTAGAAGAGGCGCAAGCCGCGGTCTAGATCTTTGAGAAAACCTAAGCGGCTGCGCACGTATGCCCCCTTGGCCTGGTGTCGTTCCAGGTCACAGAGGACACCCTTCCTCTCTGCATACTCGCTCTGCAGGGATTGGTCCCTACAAGTGAACAGCCTCTGCTCCAGATGGAGTACCTCCCCCCGGAGTGACTCCAACTCAGCTTCGCGCTGCCCACTCGCACCCTTGGTATATTCCTGACACAGAAGTCGCAAATGAACCTTGCCCACGTCCCACCACAGTTTTAACGTGGCAAAGTCCCCCTTGCAACCCCTCCAGTCCGTCCAAAACTCCCGGATCAATGTCACGAGCCCCTGGTCCTTCAACAAAGCATTGTTGAAGTGCCAATAGGCGGCTCGTGGCGCTGTTGGCGTTAGCGCCACTGTCACAGACACACAGTTGTGGTCTGTGAACGGAGCCAGCCTAATGGCACAAGAACCGACTTGTGACATATAGTGACTAGATATATATAGTCTGTCGATCCGGGAGTGGGACACCAGACCGGCTCTCACCCTGACGTAGGTGAAACCGTCTGATGCCCCTGGGTTCTGCTCTCGCCAGATGTCCTCCAGGGAGAAGCGGGTGATGATCTCCCGCAGGGCTGACGCAGAAGGCGGGTACGGCTCTGGACTATTCCGGTCCAGAGCGTCGAGGGTGCAGTTGAAATCACCCCCGAGTACCAAACACTCATCTGCGTCAACCGTCTCCAAAAACTGGGACAGTCTGGCGAGGAACCTCACTCTCTCGAGCCCTCCAGCAGGGGCATATATATTAACTAGGTTAATGATGCTACCCTGCTCTCGGACCCGGAGGTGGATTAGACGGCCTGGGATAACAGCTTTCACAAGCAGCAGCTCTGGCTGAAAAGACTCTGAGAACAGGGTCACCACTCCACATGACGCCGATGTGAAGTGGCTGAAGAAGACCCTGCCTCTCCACTCCAGTTGCCACGAGGCCTCAGCCTCTGGAGTGGTGTGAGTTTCCTGCAGGAAGCTCACAGAGTACCCTCCCTGATATAAATAGGAGAGTACCTGGAACCTGCGGAAACTGTCTTGACAGCCATTGGTATTTAGCGTGCTGATGTGCAAAGCCATTACTGCGTGTCAGGAATTGTGCGTTCCTCAGACCCTTGAGACTGCTGATAGGACACGCACATTTTATAGAATTTCCGGACGCGGAGATGCTCCGCAGTCCCAGAATTCTTGGCCCTAGTGCTGACCACTAGATATTGCTGGAGAGAGTGGAGAATAAACGACATATTCTTCCACCTCTCCAAGGCCAGCCGCACCTTCCTTTTCTTTTGTCCATGAAGGGTGCTCTCAAGGAATAGATCTATTTCCTTGACAGGGATAACCCACCCAGAATCTGATGTTCCTTCTAGTGGGTCACCCCTGGGCTCCTCTTGGCTGAGGGCTTTTACTCCATCCTCCCCGGCTGGAGTCAGTTTCCTCAGCTTTATTCTCAGGGACCCCCCTCTTAGATGATACAGAAGGAGTCCCTTTAGCACCCTTCAAGGTAAATAATGGACCCTTGGATTGCTGCTGCACCCCTGTAGCTTCAGGAGTGCATTCAGGGGTAGCTGGCTGGACAGCAGTGGCTGGCATGGCTTCCTTAATGGAAGCCTTGGAGGCTTTATATGCCTCCTCTGCCAGTTCCACCGCTGCTTGCTCAGCTTGGATGGCACCGATGTTAGGGTCAGTGGACGGCTGAGGAGGGTAGACAGGCTCTCCCATGATGTTAACAGGAAAACCTGTTTTATCACCCTCCCCCATTTCCACTTCCCCTTGTGCCACATCCCCCCTGACAGACAAATCCATGGGGTCCTGAATGGGGGTCATGCCTATATTCCCCCCCTCCAGTAGTGACTCGGCCTGGGGCTCTAACAAAGCCCGAGGTACGTCACTAGAGAGTGACACTGGAGGAGGAGACTGACTGGTGCCCTTGAAGCTCAGCACCTCAGGGACACTGACTACCCATTCAGCAGGGGCTTTGTTGGGTCCCCCCTCAAAGGCCAGAGGCAGAACCTGATCTTTCTTGTCTACCCCTGCCTCACTTGGGAGACCCTCTTGCCCCTGCTTTTCCTCCAGACCCTTTTCCACATTAACCCCTATAGGGTCTGGAGAGAGAGATGTGTGGTCTGGCACCGGCTGGCTGAGCTTAATAACTGGGCCAGACAATGTCACCGGATGAGGAGGAGATGTTTTGTACCTCTTCTTGCTTTTAGAGGGAGGTGCTCCACTATAGAGCACTTCCCACTTATCAGCAACCTCCCTGTTGGTTTTATGCTTCCTCTTCCTGGGGACGTCACTCCTGGAAGAGGAGCTGCCACTAGCTGCCTCCCCTGCAGAGGGCTTATTATCCCTCTGCTTACACTGTGCCCCCACACTAACTGATGTAATTATGGTGGGGGCAGATTGGGACTTGGGAGATGCAGCTGTGACACTGGGAGGACCGGTGACATTCTTCCCCTTTTTCCCCGTGTCTGCAGTCTTGCTGGAGACCACAGACACAGATGGCTTTTTTGGGGAAGAAGGGGGTTTGGAGGCCGTGGTGGTGGCTTGAGGAACGGCCTCCTTGCCTGAGCTCTGTGGGGGGGCTATGACCCTTGAGGTCCCCGCTGTTATGGGCTCAGCGGGGATGGGTGCCGTACTGACGGAGGTGCCATTTGCTGGGGCTGGGGCATGATGCTTTACATTAGGACAATTCCTACGTGTATGCCCCAACCCTTTGCAATGATAGCACTGCACCTCCGTAGTGCTGTAAAAAATCCTGTACAGCACCCCCTCAAATGGAACCCCAAAAGACCCCTCTATGTTCTCTGCGCCCTGAGGCAGGCACATTTGTACCTGCCTCTTGAAAGAGAGCACATGACGAAGTGCTCTCTCTCTGCACCCCAGGGGAATTTTTATAAATGGTGTTTTTACTTCCCCTAGGGTTAGCAGGTGGGGGCGCAGGAGGGAGTCTGGTAGGAAGGGGGGCACATTAGAGAGTGTTACTTTTGTGCCCAACCCTTCCAGGGGTTCTATTGGGACATATAATCCCCCCACTGTGATGCCTCTCTGTATAAGAATGTGTGCAGCAGCCAGCGTATGGGTAAAACAAAAACTGCTTTCCCGTACATTTTGCTGGCTGCTACTATAACAGAGGGGCTGATGACATTAGCTGCAGCACGCAGATAGATATCAATGCTGTAGACCCCAGACAGCTGACATTTAACCCCATGCTTCCTGGTGATCTGCCCCTCAGCCCCAGCGGTGGTATTACTGGGGCCAGCAGAAACCACCTGTGACCAGGTATTAGCCACAGGGGTAGGTCTGCTGGCAGAACCACCAGGAGCTGGGGCTGCCTTATCTGCCTGGGGCCTATGCTGTGCAGTGCTGCAGCTAGGATTTTCAGGGGCCATTATTCCCCCTTTTGACCCCTGAGGCTTCTTAATGGTCTTATCCCTCATGTTTAGACCCTTTTTTTTTTTAGTTTATTTGTTTTATTTATTTTTATTTTTTGTTTTATGATTTTCTACTGTTTTCTTTTTTTTAAAAATATAAAAGTGTGAAAAAGAAACAAAAAGACAAAACTAAGGGAGACAAAAAACTAAGGGAGAGAGAGAGATGATGTTTGGCAGTGGAAGGGTTAATGGCCTGTTGCAAGGTGTTACTAAATGCAACAACACAGAGAACACAGTGGCTTTTTAACCCCTCTGTGTCTCTGTGTCAGATGTTAAAAAAGCCTTTTAAACAAAACTTCAAATTGTTTCCCCCCCCACTGCCTACAAAGATGTTACTTGTCTTCTCTCCCCCAAAACACAAAACCCAACACCAAACAAACAAAACTTCAACAAAACCTAATAAACTTTTTAAAAGAAAAAAAAGTCAAAGTAACAAAGCTCCAGGAGTGAAGGTGTAGTGCTAAGGGAGGGGTGTGGCAAAGTATCCAGGAGACAGCTCACTCTCCTGGGATAGAGACTTGAGCCTGACTCCCAGAAAACTAAAACTTAAATTAAACTAAGAAAAACACCACAAAAACTCCCAAAAAAAGAACAACACCGTGCACAAAGTGCTTATAAACAGAAAGGTGTTAAAATAAAACTTGTATTTGAGGGACTAAGACCCTAAAAAGCCTTTTGTTTGGAGCTCAAGCATGCACACAACATGCTCTCTTGCACAGTACTTGAAAGCAGGACACACACTATGGGTAGCGGTCAAGCAAATGAACCTTGATTGACGGTTATGCAAATGCACTTAGATTTAATTAAAAAAAAGTTTGGGTTTTTTAAATGTGGACTGTTGGTACCCCAACTGGACTGGATTGGTTGAACTTGGCACAGTACTTGGAAGCAGGACACACACTATGGGTAGCGGTCAAGCAAATGAACCTTGATTGACGGTTATGCAAATGCACTTAGATTTAATTTTAAAAAAGTTTGGGTTTTTTAAATGTGGACTGTTGGTACCCCAACTAGACTGGATTGGTTGAACTTGGCACAGTACTTGAAAGCAGGACACACACTATGGGTAGCGGTCAAGCAAATGAACTTTGATTGACGGTCAGGCAAATGCACTTAGATTTAAGAAAAAAAAGTTTTTTTTTTTTAAAAGTAGACAACTAGTAAACAATATTATATTGTATGCGTTGTGCACACACAGTATAAGCTGTGAGCCTGACACACACACTTACAAGCAGGGGCTGGCAGGGAGACAGGTAAATGAAGTTAGATTACACAGAATATAAGCAGGGGCTAGCAGGGAGACAGGCAAATGAAGTTAGATTACACAGAAAAAAAAACGAAAAAAAAATGATGTTATAAAAAGGACTTTTTGGGGTGCTGTGTTTACAGCAGAGATCTGATGAGTCCTTCAGCACTGCACTGGACACTGAATAAACTTGCCTAGCTATGGTTTTCCCTATTGATGCAGTATCATCCAAACTGTCCCTCCTCTCAGTAAGCGTGCAAGTTAGTTCTGATTCCAAAATGGCTCCTGTCCATGAGGTTAAAGGGTGTGGAAGGGAGTGTATGCTGCTGATTGGCTGGAATGTGTCTGCTGACTGTGACATGGAGGGTCAAAGTTTGCTCAATGATAAAGTATTGGGGGCGGGTCGAATCTCGTATATGTTCGCTGTTCGCCGCGAACGCGAACATGCTATGTTCGCCGAAAAAAGTCCGCCGGCGAACTATTCGCGACATCTATTCAAGTTTCCTCCTTTGCAACGCTCATTGCGAAGACAGATATATAAGTACAGTGTAAAATACACCTTTTTTTTAGTAGAGTGAATTAATAAATTACTAAATTACTAAATTAATTAATTAAATAGTTAAATTATTCAATTAATTAATTAATTACTTTACTTATTTATATTTAATATGCAGCAATCAATATCCTGAAGAGCTAACAATCTCTTTGGATTTTCCTGCATCAGAAAATGTACAGTTGGACTTTTGATCACCTGAGGAGAAAGTGTCATCAATGTGCCAAGTATGCAGTGTAAATAGGCTGCGTGGACGAGGCCAAACTGTTTGTGTAGGCGTGTAAAGCGCCATTTTAGAATCGTAATGTTCTTATTTGCAAGTTAGTGTTGTAAAATGGCTGCTTTTTTTCTATGTGTTTCTTGGCTCGTGAGCCTTTTCCGTTGTAATGGTATATTTTGTATCTCCTACGTTCCTGGCTAACTCGTACGTGCCTGGCGGTGACTTGCGCGCCTCGATCTCCTTTAGTCTTGTTTTAATTTTTTTCGCCTGCCATTTTTTTTCTCATTCGATTTTCGAGTGCCGAAACTCGTAAAATTTGGTTTAAATTTGCGTGCAACCTCACTTCCAGGCGTCTTGGCGTTCCCACCTGCTGTGTGTGAGTGTGTTTTTATTTTTTTCTCGTTTTTCTTGTTTTTCGATTTCCACTGTATGGCCGTTAAATTAGCATTTTTGCGAGGTCGTTTTTTTAGCCCCCAAGATTCCAAGGTCGTTCCTGGCTAACTTAAACGTGCCTGGCAGTGATTTGCGTGCTACGGTCTCCTTTTCCCCCGTTTTCATTTTCTTCGGCCGCAATTTTTTTTTTTCGCTTATCCGTTTTTCGAGTGCCGGAACTCAACAAATTGGGCTTAAATTTGCGTGTATCCTCACTCCCAGGCATCCTTGCATTCCCCCTGTGCTGTGTGTGAGTGTTTTTGGATTTCCACGGTTTGGCCGTTAAAGTCGTATTCTTACGTGGTCGTATTTTTTCGCCCGCAAGATTCCGAGGTCCAAATTTTTTTTTCTAAGTGTCGCATTCCTCAACTACTTGCAGCCTAAGTAAGTCCTACGTGATTCAAAGCCTCAACTGCTCGCCTCACTTCACAAGGCTTGCAGGAGCGCCTTTGGCGCTAATTTTGCCTAAGTCCTGCAGGTTTCAATGCCTCAACTGCTCGCTTCACTTTGCAAGTTTCGCAGGACGATGAGTGCCGCCTGGCTCCGAGCTCAATGCCTTAATTGCTCGCTGAAACTCGACATATTTCTCGAGCCTGTCACCTTCCCCACTTGCTGTCTCTTTCATTCCACAGCACAGAAACACTGACTTCTACTTTTTTATTTTCTCATCTCCTGTTTCCTTCTCAGCTGAGCACAGCAGCATACAGGCTTTGCCAGCACATCAGAGCCTATCTGTACTGCATTACTTCACATTTCCCTTCACAATAATGTCTCCTATCACCCTCAGTACACCAAGCACCCACTTCCTTTACTCTAATCATACCATGCCATTTCCATTAACCCCTTCCGCCTCTTTTCCTTTAAAATTTTCATAAATTCTGTATTTTAACCCTCGCTCTTCCTCTCCTAATTTTGTTGTTTACATACCTCGTGCTCCTCATACCTGAACCTTATCCATCACTACCTCGCTATATTGCTTTTCATTCACGCCCCCCTTTGCAACTCACCCAATCCTCCACTTAACTACCCCTAGGCTATGCTTCTTCATTCCTTACATTTTTTCTTTCACAGTATTTCATTCATCCGGATTTTACTTGCTTACTTCTCCTTATCCCTCACCATTATGTTAGCATCAACCTTCCATTAACCCTTCCTTCCTTTTCTCAATTTACATCAAATGAGAATTTAACCCTTTATCTTCCTCTGATTACCTTTTACATACCTCGTTCTCCACATATACCCGACCTTTATGCACACCTACCACACTATGCAGCCCTTCATTCATGCTCTCCTGCGCAACCCACTAAATTTACCTTCCTCTCTTGCCTTATTCCTTTATCTGAGTTTTCTTACATACCTCAACTCATCCCTTACCCTTTCTTTGGCTTCAATCCCCTTATCCAGACTCTCTCCTCTGACCATCTCCCTTACTCCTTGCCTTGCTTGTCCGCTACTCACGCCATATTACTCAACCTTCTCCGGTGTTTCTCTCTTCCTTTCACCACTGCTTCCTTGCTCCTACTTCGCTTGCTTTCTGCTTCTACATCCTAGCCTCATCTATCCATTGATGCACATGCCGGAATATCTCCTGTCCCTCTCTATGCCTAGCCATATTTCCCTTCACTCCCCGCACATCCATGCTCTTATTCCTACCCAGCTCTTCTCTCAGTTCTGTCACTGTTACTATATTTTGCCCTTTTAATTTCATCAGGCTACGTCCATAATGTTGTTCACTCTCTTTCCCTCTCCACATCGATACCACATGTACCTGTCGTCTTATTGCCATGCTTCACTTAATCTCATTTCTGGCTTCGACACCACCCTTAACTATCTATACAACCTTGCACCCCAGGCCTTTTACCAGTCTCACTTACATTCTCAATATTTCATAACCACATATATTCGTTCCTCTCATCCATTCAATTAACTGCGCCTTGCTCATCGCCACTTCGTCCATCATCTCATTCATACTTCATTCATCGTTGTCAAATCCTGCTTATACTCACTACTTCTTCTCGCAACAACATCCTGGCTCCTATTTCCACCTAGCTCATACCTCAGTTCTGTCAATTGTTACTGTTTCGCCCTCTCATTGCATCCGGCTCCGTCCTCAGCATCGTTCACTCTATTCCTTCTCCACTTCGGTATCACCTTTACATTTCGTCTCCGCACTATGTATTTTAGTACTAAATCCTCATTGTTATTAAACTACTGTACCCTTTTCACTACTCTCTCCTCATCCAACAACTAACAACATCATTACATTCAATCACCATCCTTTAGTCACACTGCCATTCAGCCACAAGCTCATGTTTGCTCATTCACGATGCTCCCATCCCCCCTTTTAATGTATGTCTCTCTTATGCCTGATATGACTTGCATTACTATACACACCTTATCCACCCCACATAGGTACCTCAGGTTTTACTCTATCTCATTTCCCACTGAAAGCTTATTGTCACTCCTCCACATTACCCCTCCTTTCGTTCTCCTAGATTAGCTCCCCTACTTACGCAATTCACATCTCAGGCAAACCATACCCCAATGAGAACACCTCTGCAATAGTCCTTTCTTCAACAGTTCAAACTTTCTGTCTCAGTTAGTCTGCTCCATAGCTCAAGTACCCGCAGTTACTCTACAGGTTAACCCCACATTCTTTCTTAGATCCACTATTTACCCATTTCATAATCAACCAAACCTACACGTTCACATACACATATTCGCTATCTCTCATTCGTATTCATCATTGATACCACAATAGTCATTACTACCATAACCACTTTCTTCTGGCTCACTAACTCCTCCGCAGGTTTCAAACTCTCTGCTCTGGTAACCCATTCCAAGACTCACTGGATTGTCACTTGTCTCATCAACCTCAACACGGATGACCTCATTCATTCCCTACGATCAGCTCCATTCGATCACTCTATCTTCTCCTCTTTCACTCAATTAACCTTACTATTTGTCACTTACCCCAGCGATTTTGCATCCCTCCTCGAGCTCTCAGTCATTCTTCCCTCTGCGGCTTTACTATCTATTTCAGCTAGCATGCACCATATCTCCACTCACCATCTGACCGTCTCAAACTATACCTCAGACCACCAACCACACTCACGACTCAATTGAACGCTTTTCCTACGCTTCACTCTCTACGTCTCAAACCTTGGTTAAAATATCTCTACTAGCTTTCTGCCATGCCCAATATCTCCAATAACTCCATTGTAGCCCATCTCATAAGTGTCCTCACTATTATTCAACTCCTCATTCCACTTCTTCCCAACCAGGCTTCAAAGCCATCCGCTAACATTAAGTTATCCCTCAACAACTACCCTGTTCATTATTAGTCCATTCAACCAGCAAACGACAGCCACAATCTACACCACTCATTCTCCACTATCATCAATCGCTCCATCTTCAACCACTCCGCTCTCTAGTCCTGACATTTCCTTTGAAAAACATCACCACTCATACCCTCATCCATACTGTAGTAATTCTACACATATACGCATCCCAACCAAATTTGCTACCTCTCATACTTTATTCTTCGTTCGTGACTCATTCATCCTCAATAGCAAATCTCCAATACCGTCAGGTTCGCCACATGTCTTCTCAAGCTGAACAATCGATTACTGCATTCCTCTTCCTACGCTTACCTAAACTGATCACTCCACCATCTGACCATTTATTGCTTAACCCTTTGAACCGATGTCACCTCTCCTAGATGCTATACTCCTACATAATTCACATACAATCAACATTTCTCTCCATCACCAACTCCAGCAATTTCAACTTGCCTACTTCCCGTGTATTTTCCTCAGAGCTCGCTCTGACTATCTTACATGTCTGTTATGTCTTCATCATGCCTAGCACATCTCTCAAGCTCCCCTCCCGAAAAACTCTTCCTCAAAGCCCTCTCTAGGGCAGCCCACATACCAAATACTTCCAGACTCCCCATCACAGGCGATATCTACAAACAACTTATCGCCTATCTCACCCACAATCCTTCGGTCCCAGCAATTCCCTCACCTTCGAGCAGCTGCTACACTAGCTACCGCCTCTTCTAACCAAGCCCATTCCTTGACTAAACACAACAAATCATTCACATTAGACATCTGCTCCCTTATCTTGCGCTCGACCAAAACAAGCATTACTCCAATCACCGTCACATACTATCCAACAAACGATTCCTGTCACCATTCTTCGAAACCTTAATGAATCCCTCGACCATAAACCATCTCACCACCTTCTACTTCCGATCTCAAGTCAGCCTCTCACTATCGACCTTCATTCACTACATTTGTATCATTCTATCTAGACTTGGTCACAACCCTTTTAAATACTCTGGTCACTCATTCAGAATAAGAGCAGCATTTTCTGCCTCTAAGAACCAGACACCTGCTCATATCATCAAAGCCATGAGGCACTGGAGATCCAATTGTTATAGCCGTTACATACCTGACCCCAAAACCGAAATTCACCAAGCATTTTCAAATCTCAGTCAATAAGAATTTGTTATTTTTTGGCCCTCTTATTTGGCCAGATTGGGGCACAGCACCTGGCACAGCTCAACTGCATGAAGAGAGGGGGCACGACCACAAATAACCAGGTTAGTACACCTGGGTTTGTGGGAGGGCCCCCTCTCCCTCCACCCTACTTAAACCCCAAGCACACACCTACCAGTGCACACGTTCTCCAGAGCCTCACCCTTAAATGTAATATTAAATGTCTCGTAGATTTGTCCAAGAATACCTTTAGTTAGTGGAGCATCTTTGCAGTTGTGAGTCTTCCAATTTACCCTGGGGTGACCAAATGCCCTCTTCAAGGTCAAGATAAAGTGCCTAATTTTGCCGAAAATTAAGTGTTCCTTCAAAGGAAGATCAAAATTAACTTGCCTTTGGAAGTTGTCTAGGTCTTTTATGGGGATTTTGACAGGCAAAATAGTATAATATTCTAGGGAGGATGTTCATCTTGACTGTGTGAATTCGGCTGGACCATGAGATGCAGAACTTATTCCACCTCTCTAGGTGGGCCGATAATTCTTTAAAAAGGGCCGGGTAGTTGACCCTATACAAGTCAGAAACATTGGGGGTAATTTTTATTCCTAAATATTTTAAGTACGTTTTTGGCCAATAGAAATTGAATGAGTTCTTTAACCATTCCCTATCAAGCTGTGAGAGATGTGACCCCAGGATTTCTGTTTTGCCTTCATTGACTCGTAAGCCTGAGATTGTGCTAAATCTATTTAATACTACCATAAGAGCTGTGATGGAGGTGGAGGGGCGGGTTAAAGTACATAGTAAGTCGTCCGCGAAGAGACATCACTTGTATTTTTGATTACCTAATGATAGACCCCAAATCTCCAGGGAGGCCCTAATACTCTGTGCCAATGGCTCCATTGCAAGGGCAGATAGGAGTGGGGACAGGTGATATACCTGCCTAGTGCCCCATTGAATGTTTAAAAGTGAGTTCTCGGGGCCAGGTAGTTTTAAAGTGGCTTTAGGTAATTTATAATGTGTTTTGAGAAGATTCAGGAAGTTGCCTTTGATACCAAATTTCGCTAGCACTGCGTAAAGGTATGGCCACTCCAACAAATCAAATGCTTTCTCAATTTCTAAGGCAAGGGTGCAGAGAGGGTTTTTTGAGTGTCTGGCAAGATGCAGTATATTTAGCACTCTCCTAATATTGTCCTCCACCTGCCTGTGGGGGATAAAGCCTGCTTGATCTTTGTGAACGAGCTTGGGCAGGAATCTGGAAACCTTATTCGCCATTAATTTAGCCAATATTTTAATATCTCCATTTAACAAGGAAATAGGGCTATAGTTCTTGACCTCCAGCGGATCCCTCCCCGACATAGGAAAAAAGACCAGATTCGCCTGGTTCAACTCCGGTGTCATCTGTTCCCCTCTTAGAATAGCGTTGCATAATGTTACCAGTTGAGGAGTCAAAATATCTATAAAATATTTTATAATACAAATTAGAAAAGCCATCCGGCCCTGGCGATTTGCCTAATTTGAGAGATTTAATGGTGTCTTTAACTTCTTCTATGGTCACTTCAGCGTTAAGCAAGTCCAAACCGCATTTCCCAAGACGGGGAGGCCCAGCGCCCTAAGAAAATTAGTTATGGAATCTTTATCTGCCTGAACATGGGAGGTGTAAATATCTTGGTAGAATGTACGGAAGGTATCCTGAATCTTAGCCTGGTTTATTGTAACTGAGCCCGACGTTGTTTTAATCTGGGTGACTTTTGACTGTTGGTCTCTGGCGTTCAATTTATTAGCTAACAGGGGGCCTGGTTTGTTTGCCTGGGCAAAGAATTTGCTTTGGGTTTTCCTCAAGGCCTTCTCTGTTTGAGTGGATAGAATATTATTTAATTCTAATCTAATAGTGTCAATCCGCTGGCGGATTAGATCAGCCTGTTGTTGTTGGTTTTGTTTCTCAAGGCTAAGGAGTTCTTTCGTCAGTATATTTTCACGTTCTCACGTTTTTTTTTATAGGATGAGGATAACCGTTTACCTTATAAAATGCCTTATGTGCCACCCATAGCCACCCTATGCTGGTGGAAGGTTTAGTATTGGTTTTAAAGTAGTCCTTCAGTTCCTTTGTGATTTGGTCTAGCATAATCGGGCTAGATAGGAGCCTATCGTTAATACGTAGATTTATGACAAATCTAGTAGATTTATGACAGCTTTGTGGGGGGCAGCAGTAGGGGCATAGATCGACACCAAGGTAAGCATAGAGTTTAGTAGGGTACCAGTAAGAATCACAAAATTGCCTTCCTTGTCTATTTTTTTGTGGATTACTTTAAACGGGAAATTTTTGTGGATCAGTATCACTGCTTCGCTCTTTTGGTTTTCTGGTTAGAGGTATGGAAGGTTGGGTAGTCTTTGTGCAAAAAATAAGGGGTTTTGCCTTGTGCAAAGTGAGTCTCTTGGAGGAAGAGAACAGAAGGTTTGTCCTTCCTATTTGAAATAAAGGCTTTCCTCCTTTTATTAGGTGAGTTGAAGCCTCTGACATTGTGGGTGATGAAAGTGTATTGTGAGTTAGCCATATGGGGGTGTGGAGGTTCGCAGGGAGCCCAGGTGTGCTAATACCCTAGTAGGTTGCGAGACGGGCCGACCGCCGAGCGTCCGTTGAGGCCCCGGCACCGTTCCCTGGAGAAACGGACGAGCCAGACTGGAACACCTAGGAGCGCCTCAGAGGAAGGTGAAGGTAGAGAAATCATTCAGTTCAGTGGAATAAAAATCTTTAACTCTTGGGAAGAAAAATATACGTAAGCAACAAAATACAAACAACTTTATCATATACTTTAACATTACGGTTCTGAGTGTAGGGCCCCATAGGGGGCTCCAGTAGGCACTATCTTAATTACCTCAAACTACCTCATTACTACAGTCAAGAGAGACTGAGATTTTAGTCTAGCTTAATAACAGACCATGGTTTCGATAAATTAACTATTGAACTCTTACAAGGAAAAGCTATGAGTCCTAGGATTTATGTTAAAATGTATTGACAGCTAGGTTGCCTCGGCCTAGGCCGCATCTCTGTTAGCTCCAATCTCTTTATCTGTAAACCAAACTAGTAAAATATTTTGACTATGTATTTGAGTTAAACAAGTAGAAATGACAACAATCATCCGTCTGCCAAAGCTTGAGTTTGTCCCGGCCTGCATGGAGAGATGATCAAGGGATCAGGAAGAAGGGCCGGTTGAGAGTCCAAGCTAGAAGTAGGACAATGTGTTTTCTTGGCTGTTGACCACGCTTTGGAGGGTCTTGGGTTGGGCGCCTGTTCTTGAGCTGGGCATATCTCGTCTGGGGCAGCCAAATGGAGTTGATGTAGAAGTTTGGCACATTCTTCAGGTGTATGAGTCGAGTAGGTAGTCCCCTTATGTTGAAACGAGAGGGAAAAAGGAGAGCCCCATCTGTATGGTATTTTGTGTTTAATGAGAATGACTAGGGAAGGCTTCATTGCTCTGCGTTTTTCCAATGTCCTTGGGGATAGGTCCATATAGACTTGGAGCAACGTGCCGTCTGGTCCTTTGATGGCAGGCATTTTCCTTGTACTGTTAAGGATCAAATCTCTGTTTTTTTGCCTTAAGAAACGCACAATTATGTCCTTAGGGAGCTCTTGATTTCTTGAGGCTCCCAGGGCTCTATGAGCTCGCTCAATCTCCCAAGAACTATCTGCAACATCTGACAGGATATTAGAGATCCCTGCAGTTAGGTATTGTATTAAATCCGGAACTGTTTTCGGTACCCCACGTACTCTGATGTTGTGTCTCCTCAATCTATTTTCTAGATCATCGATTTTGTCGTCTAGGAGTGATACTTTAGCTGTCAGGGTAAAGATTTCGGCTCTGTCCTGTTCCTGGGCTTCCAGAATTGTATTGGTTGTTTCCTCTAGTAGGTTAGTTCTCTGACCCAGTTGGTAAAGATCTTCCCTGATGTCTTTTACCAGTTGCGCTGATTTAGCTTGTAGCATTTGCCCTATTATAGCAATAGATTTGGCTGAAAGATTCATGTCAGGTGGTATACTAGGGTCGTCTCCCTCGATCTCTGGAGATTCCGTTTGTTCAGAGGGAGGACTTGGAGGTCGAGAGGGGGGTACCTCCGGTTTGTTAAACAGTTCCTGTATGCTCTTAGAAGGTAGACTTTTCTTATATTTGCCCATTTTCAGTAGAAGGGGGCAATTGCTGTGTGCGTTTTGTTAGTCAGAGATCGTTTGTAGATGAGGTAGCGTATTCATGAGATGTCTCCTCTGGGTTAGATCATTTGGAGCAAAGAGAAAGTGGCCATTTTAAGGAGAGTCTTAAGAATGGTTGAAGTTGTGCCCATCCAGAGCCCCCCGTCACTCAACTGCTTATCCCATGGTATCTACGAGGGTGTTATCAAAGTTTAAACCCTGCCTAGCCCTAGGAGAGTAAGTCTGAAGCCCCCCCTTCCTCCTACAACTGGATCCAGAGAAGAGTAAATATGGGCTCTGTCGGTGCCCGTATAGTGTCTCTTCTCAAGAAAGTAGTGTACCCTCGGGTGAGGATACTTGTGGGAGCAACTTTATGGCGTATATTGGCTTATGTCTAATAGAGGGCTGTGTAGGGAAGTGAAAAATAGTCAGGCAGCATAAACAAAGCAGTTCCCAGGCCCGGAGTGGCTCATACAGCTAAAGATAGCCTTATGTCTCCCGGCTTATGCACTATTAAAGTATACTCGGCAGCTTTCAGGCTTAAAAAGTGTAAAAATGCAGAAAATGTTCTCAGAATCCGAACTTAAATAGTGTAAGCTTCGTTGGGCAGCATAGAACATGCACTGCCCCATAAGCTCAGCAAGCTGGCTGCGTGGGTTTGTTGGGATTCCTCTTTCACTTACTTGAGCTTCTTCTCAGGTTGAGGGGGAGTGCCTAGTGGCATTTAAGTGTGGTGTCTGAATTCTCAGGCCCTCTTCTCTATGCCCCCTCTGTCTCGGGGTGCCAGGTGTGGTAACTTGTCTTCCTTGCATGGTAATTCAGGACCTCCTTAAACAGGTCTAGGTGGGAGGGCTGGAGTCTTTGCTTCCCTCCCACAATTGCTGGAGGAAGTGATGCAACTAAGGGTATATCCAGGCAGGAAACTGCTGTTGCTTCCTGTTTCTTCCTTGGTGGATATGATGGCCTAACCGTGGGTGAGATCAAGCGTGTGGGGAAGGGGATTACTATATAGATAGATTTAAAAAGGGTTGTTGCTCCGTGGGTCTGGGCTGTGTGTTTGTGATACATTTATAGTATTGTGTTGTTGCCTTTTAATAAATACCTTCTAATGTAGACGAACCTTGTGTAATATATATATATATATATATTAATTTGGTGATACACCACATTTGGCGACCACGAATTTTAGACTTCTACAAAGGTTATTTATGAGGGAATATCACATTAATAGATAGTCAGATTTATTTTTGGGGGGAAGGAAAAAAAAAAGTACTTTGTCTAATTATCCTCTGCATGGGAAATCAAGTGCTGATTGTGTGTGGAGGTTGGGCCTCCATTTTTAATATAGAAGCTTGGGCATAGGCCTCAATTATTATTTTTAATCCTTTATATGGTACTAGCTTCTGAGTTGAGTTTTGTTCGTACTAGCTTATTTTGCTACATAAAACAAAGATATCATACAGGTTGTTTTTGTGGGTTTATCTGAGTTGAGTTTTGTTGTGCTTTTGACTATCAGAGTACAGGCCTAGCCCTGCATTTGAATACAATATAGTAGGCTCCATGCGGCTTCTTTGTGTATTTGAATGCTGATTTGATATCTTAGTCCGGGCCTCCATTTTTAATATAGAAGCTTGGGCATCAGGCCACAATTTTGAATATATTAGTTGTGTGTTTCAAATACCTGAGTTTGTTAATACTATTATTTTTGTTTTGTTTTTGTTTTTTGTTCATTTTTAAAAAAATCTTTCTCTAATCCTTTACCATAGTACAGGCCTGGAGAAAAATAAATAAATAAACCATTTTAAATCTTATATATATATATATATTATTTCAGGCTTGCATTTTAATACACTATAGGCTTCCATACCTTATACATTTTGGGTGTCTTGCATATCCTAGTTCAGGTATATCTCCTACCCTGCAGGCCTTGCTATTATATTTTAAGTTAATTAGCAAGTATTACCTTCACCATACTAAGGTAAGTATAATTTGCATTGTGGGTACTAGTCTATTTTTCTACATATTACACCTGGCCTACTGAATAGTCATCAACTATTGTTGGCTACTCAGAAGCATGCTACTTTAGTCGCAAATTGATTTGGATTCTTACTTGGGTGAGTAAAAGAGTAGGAATGTCTTTTCAAGGGGCCAAATACTTTCCCACAGAAGCGCGTGAGTACTTTAGGAAACATATTCAAAAACATGATGGTCCATATGAGCTTCGAGAGCCAGCAAACCCAGACAGTGAAAAAGAGGAGAGATTAATAGATGTTCTAACACAAATTGTAAATAACAAAAAGTATAGAACAAAGAAAAGAAAAAGTTTGGTCACACAAGCTGTTGGAGCCACAATAGGAGGCCTAATAGACTTAGTTGTAGAATTACGGCAGCATAATTTGGAAACAACAAATAGAATGGAGGAAGCAATGGACAAAAGGGATTGTTTAAAAATTGCAGCTTTGAGAACAACTACAATTGTTGGGGAACTATAAAGGGAGTTAAGGGAAATAGAAGAGCAGAGGGATGCTTATGGAGTAAAAATAACAGAACTTCAAAACATAATAATGGACTATAAAAATAAAACAAAGTTAGAAGGGATAAAAGGAGTCAGAGACATTGCCAAAATATATCCAGATCTGGATATGTTCGTGGCACAAAATAAAGAACCAGTGCCGAAAATGAACCAAGATAGAAAAGATTTCTTATGTTATTCTGTTCCACAAGTAGATACCATACCACAAGCACCAGTTATTGTTTCAGAATTATTTAATGCAAGGCAAACACCTACAGGATTTTCTATGCAGACTCGACCGATGTCTATGGCAGATAAAGACAATTTCCAGAAATGGGGGGGAAGTATGCCAACTAACAACTTTAATACGTTTACACATTGGTTTATGAGGGGAGCAGATAGAGCTAAAAGAGGAGGTCTTAACTTAGAGGAATGGACAGAACTGTTAGAATACGCTATGGGTCCTTTGGCTAGTAGACTATTGGGATTTAATAACAGTGTGTCTGATCAGGCAGGAAGAATTGCTGCAACTAATTTCTATCTACTTAGCATAGAGAAAGAAATAGCAAATATTACCATGAGGCCAACAGATGGTCCTAGAGAGGTAGCTCAAAGGATATTTTTTTGGTATACTCTACGACAACCTCAACAGCCTCTAGTGCTGGGCTCACCAGAACATATAGCAAAAGTAATGGAAGCCCTTCCCTGGGAGTGTCAAGAATTTGTCAGGCTTTTTGATCCAACAGACTTGGAAATGGTACTAACTAGAGCTGATAAGTGGTGGATCAAGCATCCTGTCACAGAACAGGCCTGCTCTGTTTCAGCCGTAAGAACATTTAAGGTCGAGTCTGGTAGAGATATAGATGGTAAATGGAGAAACCAGACGTGGGATGTACCCCAGAACAAGAAGGATGATCAAAACTGGAGACCAAAACAGAACTTTGACAAAAGATGGAGAGATCCCCCTAGGGACTATAGGAATAGGGATGGCAGCAACTGGAGGGCTAATCAGGAGGGAGAGAGAAACGGTAACATGGGCTATTGGGAACTCAGGAGACAGAAGGATAGGATAGAAGAGGAAAATCACATACTTAAAAACAAGGTAGCTGAGTCAGAGAGGAAATTGAAGGAAAATGAGGCAAAGATGATAAAAGAGGGACAGAGTAGAAGTGAGTCACAATGACAAATCCCAACCCCTGCACCTCAGCATCTCATTCACTCAGCTAATTTAAAGAAAAGGTGAATCAGGTAAGTACAGAGTTGACGAAAGGGGTTGTGCTCCCAATGGCATATATTGTCTCTGGAAAAAAAAAAACTGAAACTAGACGGACAACCAGAATGGCTGCAGAAGCTAATCCAAGACATACCTGTTTGGGCTACAGATAAATTAGACTGTGGAAGAATGAAAGGAATGGTCTTGTTGGAAGGAGGAGACCCACAATGGCAAAAGCAATATCCAGTCCCAAGAGAATCAGTGGCATCAATCACCGAGATGATAGAAATGCTGGAGAGACGTGGAATAATTAAATCTGGAAATGGGTATGCATGTAACTCACCATGTTGGCCTGTGAGAAAAGCTGTGTTAAAAGGGAATGGTGATGAAAAAGCAGCCTCATCATGGAGACTTACCATTGATTACAGGGCCGTTAACAAACTTGCAAAAATATATTTTTTAGTTTTTTGTTTGTGTATGTATATGTTTTTAATGATGGAATCTAGTGTTCCCACAGAGCAAGGCCGTATAAGAATGAAGATGCTTGTCAACAGAAGATTGTGGTGGATCCTTGTTACAGGATGGATAAGTATAAGCTGTATCACAGTAGGAACGGGGAGACAGGCAATAAGGCCAGAAGATACCGCAAATAAGGGAGAGAGTTTGAAAAGATTGGAGTTACATTACGTTCAAGCAGATAGATTTATTTGGCCCAGGGAATTGGAAGTAAAAGAGGGTGGAGGGTTACAAGTAAACATTATTTTGCCACATAATAGTACCAGGGGATTAGCTCTTAGAGCTCCAATAAAAAGTATAGAGGGACATAACTGGGAATGGGTTATAAGATATGGACAGATAATTAATACAGGAAACTTTAAAGGAAGGACTAAAATAACAACAAAGGTACAAGGGAGGTTTACAAATACTACAGTAGTAGTGAGTAACTTAACATTATAAGAAGGTGGAGAATGGGACGCTGCAGTTATAGCTGCCCAGCCTGACCTAGAGGAATTCTGCAATTTTGATACTGGAAAGGGGTGTATTCTAACAATAGATGAAGCATTTGTCTCTTTAAAGGAGCTGCAACATTGTAAAGATCAGAAGAAGGTACCATGGCCAATAGGCGGATTGGTGGTGGTACCAACACATGAAACAGTTGTGCAAGGGGTTGGGTGGATTTACTACCCAATAATTCTAAATTTTAATGATTTTTCTATTTCTCCAAAGTGCCCGGAATCACAGCGGTAGTGGTTTAAGCAAAGTATACAAGAGACCATCATTGAGTGGACCGGAGCAGGGAGTCGAGAAAAACGGGACACACTTGCAGCCCTTTAGGAGGAGTCGGAACTGGATTGGGAGTATGGAATTCAGCAGACATCATTGGACTGAACAGCAGGATAAACTCCCTTACTGATGGCATGGGACATGCTATGAAAATAGGTGGAGTAGCTGACTCCCTTATAGTGAGTAGACTGACAGACAATGTTGATGACATACACACCATTGCCAACAACCTGCATCTAGTTGAGGAAAATATTGCTTTCATTGCTAACAGCATTAAGAATGAAATAGTGGGAACTGCCATTTTCTGTTCTATGATTGGAGGAAAGCTGTTGGCAAATTTAAAGGAAACTATTAAAGACATCCAGGAAAACAAGTGGGCAAGACAAATCAATGCAACAAGGATTATCACGTCATTGAAAAGAAAAGGAGTGGACATCACTGAGGACAATCTTAAATACAGCTATATTGAAGGCCCAGATCAATGGATGCCACATGGACTACAATCTGGGACAATAGGACTAATCCTGGCAATTCCCTGTCGGGAGGGGCAGGCAGAGCAACTGAACTTTATACATAGCATTGGCACGTTAAGTGATGGAATCTACAAGCAACACTTCCCATCAAAAAGACTGGCCACTATTACAGGATTGGAGATGGATGAAAGCTGTTGCAGGAAATCTCAACACCGATGGCTGTGCAGTTTTGTTTGGGAGAAAGGAGCTGAGGAGGATGGCTGGGTGCAGTTGATAAAAGAAAACCTGGTGCAAGAGGTGTTCCGCATAGGGGACATTGCATGCTTTATCGGCCACTCTGAATATAGGACAGTTGATGAAATATGTTTGGTGGAAGAAGGGTCTTGTATCATGGTAACCACTACTATACATGTAGGAACTCATACACTATTTCCATCATGAAACCTTACCCCCGAAATGATCAATTTTACTGCAAATGCAGATTGGACAAATTTGACAATGAAGCTTTTTCCCCCAATTCCAAAACTTACCTTGGAACTTCATTAGTTAGTAAAACGTACCAAACAACAACTACACCCCATCAGCTTACTGCTGGAACAACAGAAAAAGGAAATAGAAATTACTACAAAAAATGTTGAGCATCCCTGGTGGGGAATTCTTACCAATGCAGAGACACATCCAGTCCTACGAACACTGTCGCTGGTAGTCATGTTCATTCAAGTATTAACGACAATTATAATAATATACTTTTGTGTGGCAATGAAACAAATGAGGAAGAAACTTGCAAGGAGGATATATAATTTGTCTTTTTCCTCTTCTTTCTCTCTCTCATACATTCTTCAATAAAGTTTTACATTGCACATACATAAACATTTATCACACACTCTCACCTTAATTCTATAAGTTCTTTTTCTGTGTAATATGTGGATTGACAGCCATAGGAAAGTACAGGATAACTTATGTCGCTGAGGGAACTATTCCGGAGGGACGGTGGGTTGAATTTCTCCTGTATATCAGGTTTTTGCTCCCACTAGGTTCTCCTGTACTAGAGGGATAACTAGAAAACTGAGCAACATAGAAGAAGAAAAAGTGAGGGAATGTGGTAACTTGTCTTCCTTGCATGGTAATTCAGGACCTCCTTAAACAGGTCTAGGTGGGAGGGCTGGGAGTCTTTGCTTCCCTCCCACAATTGCTGGAGGAAGTGATGCAACTAAGGGTATATCCAGGCAGGAAACTGCTGTTGCTTCCTGTTTCTTCCTTGGTGGATGTGATGGCCTAACCGTGGGTGAGATAAAGCGTGTGGGGGAAGGGGATTACTATATAGGTAGATAGATTTAAAAAGGGTTGTTGCTCCGTGGGTCTGGGCTGTGTGTTTGTGATACATTTATAGTATTGTGTTGTTGCCTTTTAATAAATACCTTTTAATGTAGACGAACCTTGTGTAATATATATATATTAATTTGGTGATACACCACACCAGGTACCTAATGGGTGGTTGTAGAGGTCTAGCCTCCTGCTTCTAAGAATGTTCAGCCCCCTAAAGCCTGCGTCGTGACCCCTCTCTTCTATTGACTGTGTGCGTGGCTCTGTGCCAGAAGACCCGATTCCCAGGCTCAGTCTGGTTTTACTCGTATTCCCGCCCACTCGGGGGCTGCGTCCACCATTTTAGGACACTGGCTCCGCCCGCTTCTTCTCCTATTCAGTCAATGTAAAGATGGCCACCCCTCCTTTGGCAGGAAATGCCCTATGTGGCGGCCAAAGCGTGGATCCTTTCTCTGTCGGAGATTTCTGGCCCGGTCTCAGGGGCCCTGCTTCTTCTCCCTATGCGACCTTGCTGTGGGGAAGTGGCGGAGGAAGGTGGGGGCCTGCTTCCCAGGTGCCCTGGAGCTGTGTTCGCGCACTTATCGGTGCATCACGGACCTCTGACTGATTGCCCTTCGCCGCTTACCTAGCTCTGGAGGTGGGTATGTCTGGTGTCTGTAGTGCGGGGGGTGCCTTTCTTTTGGTAGCCCGTTGCCGGGTGTGCCCTGGCTGGCCCCAACTCCCCCGTGGGCTCCTGCTCACCTTCCGCCTCTGTGTCTCTCAGCGCCGCATGGGTCTCCTCCACACTCTGCCCCCTCCTTTAGCCTCCGTGGCCCTGTCAGGGCCATCAACCTGTGCTGGAGCCGCAGCCACGGGAGGCAGGATGAGGTAGGCCTCAACCTCGTGGCTATGGTGCTCGGCTCAATCAGCTTGTCCAAGGTGTCTTTGTGATCCTCTTCCTCTCCTGTATCTGGCAAAGTTGCTTTGAGGATGGTTTGGCCCAAATTTGGCTCTTCATACTGTATTTATTAGGTGAGTCAGCTCTTTTTTTTTTTTAAATACTTTTTATTTTTTTTTTACATAAAATATACAATTTTCAGCCAAATATAAAATATACTTTTTACAAACAAAAATACAAAAACATACCAATATATTCACACACAAACATTCAAAATGCTGCCGTTGCTTTACATATGGCACTTATATGATCTAAAACAACAATATACCTTGACCAATATTTTCCTTTCCCCTTCTCTTGTCTCTTTCCCTTCCCCTTTCTTTTTTCTTTCTTTTCTTTCCTGCCTTTCTTCCCTTTTTGGTTATGATCTATTCTTGCTCTCTATGAGTTAGCATTATATATTGATCCCATAGTTCCCAATTTGCACATAAGGGATATGCAATATGGGATTAATTTCAAAATTCCTCTTCATAATCTCCTGTTTGATTTTTATTGTATTTACTACTTCATTCCATGATGGAATTGTCGATTGCTTCCAATATTTTGATAAGAGTTTTTTAACAATTAGGAGAATATGAGAAATTAGAAATCTTTCACATGGCACAACCATATCTATGTCTAAGTGAAAAAAAAACATCTGAGGAGTACCTATTAGATGTTTATTACAGATCTTTTTAACTTCTGAGAAGCATTTTACCCATAATGCATTGATCTTATCGCATTCCCACCATACAAGTAATGTCGTGCCTTTCTTGCCACATTGTTTCCAACATAAAACATCTGGTTGGAGGTTTCATTTTCCCATAAACTGGGGAGTACAATACCACCTCTGTGTAATTTTAAAATAAAGCTCCAAATATGAAGTGTTAATCGCTGATTTTTTTACTAATTGAAATGAAATAGCCCACACAGAGGGCTCAAAAGACATGTTTAATTCAGCTTCCCAAGCTAATATGGCACTCGATTTCATAAAAATATGTTTATCCGATATAGCCCTACTACACCTCGATATAATTTTAAAGTCATCCTCTTTGGTTGCCATAATCTCCAACTTATATAAACTATCTTCATTCACTGATTTGAAACTCCAGAGTAACATCTGCTTTTTTATTGATTCAAAATCAAGCCATGAGATCTTACTATTATTAAGTTTAGTTTGTAGAGTAATTTGATCTATTAGTTTACCTTTTGTGTACATATCCCTATATATCTAATACCTTTATTTTTCCAATATATAAGGGTTTGATAGTTCTCTTTAGTTCTTATGATTTCAATAGCAAAAGACAAAGAGGGAAAATGAATTAGATTTTTTTTTTTTATCTAATTTTGAACCAGAATTTTAGCATGGCTCTAAGCGCTCCCGGTAAGTTACTGAGGGGGATAAATTCAATATTTGGCTGCCACATAACAGTATGGATTGGTATTTCTCCCAAAAGATTATCCTCTATATTTTTCCAAATTGCTCTGTTGCTCTGGATATTCAGAATCATTAGTTTTGAAATCAGGATTTTATCATGAATATCCTGTATTGACTGTAGGCCCATGCCTCCTTTTTCAATTTTTTTTACATGTTATTGCTCTCTTTATTCTTGCTTTTTTCCCAAATAAATAAACTTATCTATATATGATTGAATCAGACTTAGGGAATTATTGCGAACTTTCTCTGGTATACATCTAAATACATAACTTAGCTTCGGAATGATGAACATATTAATTGCTGCTATTCTAGCGGACCAGGTCAAATATAAAGTTTTCCATTTATTTAACAACATTTTTATATCATTTTGAAGATTACTCAGATTTCCCCTCATAAAGTTTCTCATAGAGAAAGACAATTTCAGGCCCAAATGTGTTATTGATTTAGAATTCCAATTATACATAAATTGTTGTTTTAAAAATTGCTTTGTTTCGCCCTTTTTTTTTTCTATGTATTATATCAGATTTTGAAGGATTTGTTTTAAAATATGAAACGCTACCAAATTCATAAAGAATTTGATGCAGCTTGACACATGAACTCTGAGGATTCGTGAGTGTTAGCAGAATATAGGGAAAGGATAGGATAGGGGACATCCTTGGCGTGTACTGTTGCTAATGGTAAAACTCTCTGACTCGTATCCTGGTCCTAAAATATATGCTGAGGGGTTTGTATATAGAGCCTTGATAGCTTTAGCTCCAAAGTCACCCATACCATATTGTTTCAGGGCCAGCAAGGATAGATCTTTGCTCCTAGCAATTGACATGATATCTACCAAGCGTCTAATATTATCAGAGGCTTGTCTTCCTTTGACAAAGCCTGATTGATCTAGATGTATTAATTTAGGTAAAATAATATTTAGTCTATTTGCCAATATTTTAGCATATATTTTTATATCTACGTTTATCAGAGAGATTGGACGGTAACTTGTACTAAGTTCTGTATTTTTACCCTGCTTTAGAATATTTATTATTTTAGCTTTAGATAGTTCTGCTCTTAATTTACAGGTTGTTTTAATCTCATTGTACATATTGCCTAAGTGATCACAGATTTCTTTTGAAAATATTTGATAGTATAGTTGATCAAAACCATCTGGTCCTGGTGCCTTTTTTTTTTTTTACCATTTTTTATAACATCTAAAATTTCTTTTATTAAAACTTTTTATTAAGATTTTCCAGTTCTTCTACAGTAATTGAGTGCAATTTAATTTGACATAGAATTTTTTTAATATCCCCTAAGTCTGGTTCTCTAAAAAGAGGGTCCTGTTCCAGATTATATAAAGATTTTTATAAAAGTTCATAAAAATATTAGCTATCTTATCTGGATGAGAATATATTTTATTATCTAGGCCCTTCAACCTTAGAATTCTATTTAGGTTTTTTTTTTTTTTTTTACTTATTCGACAAAAATTTCCCTGTTTTGCTCCCAAAGACAACATGTGATATCTGATATTTCCACAGGAGATTATCAACCTGACTTTGTAATATTTTTTTTTATCTGCAGATTTAAAGAATTGATTCATTTTTGACTTTCTTTATTTGGCTTTATCTTATTTTGAACTAATGTTTTTTCTAGCTCAATATAATAGATCCTCAGAGGTTTACCTCTTTTCTTTTTTTGTTCTATCGATCAATAATCTTCTCACAAAGGCATTTTTGGCACACCATGTTATAGATGGGGAATTAACCGTATCTTTGTTGAACCTAAAAAAAATAGATATCTCTTCTTTTAATGCTGTAACAAAGGGCTGGTCCTTAAACAAAGAGGGATCAATTCTCTAGTTTTTTTGGTTCGCCTTTCCGTCGTATCATTTATCAGAATTATAAGCATTGAGTGGTCTGACCACACCAATGTCTTTATTTCCACATGTTTTACCCTTCACAGGGACTGAAGATCTACAAATAAGTGGTCAAGTCTGGAGTATGAACTAAACCGTCCCGAGAAGAAAGTATAGTCTCTCTCGAAAGGATGTAGTACTCTCCATGCATCTAAGAGATCAAAACTATTGATCAATTTAGAAAATTCATGTGATGTTTTAATCAACTGAGATTCTGTTTTTATTTTAACATTTCCCACTCTATCCTTCTCTGCATCAAGCACCATATTGAAATCTCTGCATATATATAGGTATCCTTTCCTTATTTTCTGAACCTCTCCTATAACTTTTTTGAGGTAAGATATCTGTTTTTTATTTGGTGTAAGATCTTAATTTTATCATACAGTGTATCGAAATTTCTCTTATTGTAGCTTACTTTGATCAGCTCATATTTAAAGGGAAGATAATGAAAACGTATGATAATATCTCTGGGGGTAGTGTTTTCCAATTTCTTTGGTAAATATATTCTATGTATAGCCTCCATTTTGCTATCTTCCTTGGGAAAATCAGGTATTAGGATTTTAAAGAACTCTTCCACATAGATTTTAAAATCTTCTCCTTGTATAGATTCAGAGATACCTCTTATACGTAGATTATTTTTCCACGATCTATCTTCTAAGTTACAGATCTTTTTAGATAGGTCTTCGATTTTAGTTTCCAACTCAGAGGAATATTTCAACAAAGAGTTATAATCGCAAATTAATTTGTCGCATTTGCTCTCCAGATGTTCCATCTTAGTGGAGATCTCAGTTATTAAATTTGTATTTGCTATTATTTGTTTTGATAGCTCTGAAGTAAGATTTATTTGAAATTCTCCCAAAATTTCTCTCATTTTAGAGCATGTTAATATTTCTTCTTCTTGTGGTGAGCTTGTTCTTTCAAATAATGATTGAGACAATTTATCTGCAGATTGATTTGCTATTTGATCTGTCAATATAGACTCATTTTTTGAGTTATTTAGAGAATCAAATATATTCTTTGGGGCAAAAAAATCAGAGCTTTTTATGTCTTCTTTTTTTATTTTTTATTTAGGGGGCATTTTTGCTCTCTTGTTGGACATCTCTTTTTTTTTTTCTGACTATTTGTACAATATCTTCTCTAAAACAGAACCAACCAATGCTCAATTTTTCTGCAAGTAATTTGCTGAATAATAGCTGTTTCTTTCAGACTTGGAAACTCTTATTAAAATTGTAGGTTAGATGTTTTAGTAGTGATCTCTCCCACTGGCCTTGGTTTTCAAAAAAGAAAGATTTTTCTATAGTCCCAGATTCACATTTTTATGTTTGGATTTATCAAATACTTATTATCTTCTTAGAGCTATCTTCTGGAGTGTTTCATTCATCTTTACTAGTGATGTCCCAAACAGTTCGCCGGAGAACTATTCGCGGCGATTTTCGCATGTTCGCGTTCACAACGAACGGCGAACATATGCGCTTTTCGGTCAGCCCCCCTATTCTTAATCATTGAGGAAACTTTGACCCTGCACCTTACAGTCAGCAGACACATTCCAGCCAATCAGCAGCATACACTCCCTTCCAGAGCCTTCCATCTGTATGACAGACTCCATTTTAGAATCATTCTGTAGCTGCATTCTTTGAGAGAGGAGATATATTCTACCTGCTGTTGATTTAATAGGCAAATAGATAGCCAGGCTGTGTATTTAGCTTTACCTACACACCTGAAGGACTCCTTTGATATCTGCTGCAAGGACAGCAACCCAAAAAGCCCTTTTTATTTTATTTTATTATTTCCTTCTGTGTAATCTAATTGCATATGCCTGCCTGCTAGCGTGTGTGTGAGGCCTATTGCATCTAGTCTGCCAACTTTTGTCAGTGCTCAGTGAAACTCATATCTAGTGCAACCGTAGTGTGCAGTGAAATAAAACAACCCTTTTTTTACTGTAATCGATTAAATATCAGTTGCCTGCCTACAGGCGTGTGTGTGAGGCCTATTGCATCTAGTCTGCAAACTTTTGCCAGTGCACAGTGACACTCATATCTAGTGCAACCATAGAGTGCAGTGAAATAAAACAACCCTTTTTTTACTGTAATCGATTGAATATCAGTTGCCTGGCTAAAGGCGTGTGTGTGAGGCCTATTGCATCTAGTCTGCCAACTTTTGCCAGTGCACAGTGACACTCATATCTAGTGCAACCGTAGTGTGCAGTGAAATAAAACAACCCTTTTTTTACTGTAATCAATTGAATATCAGTTGCCTGCCTACAGGCGTGTGTGTGAGGCCTATTGCATCTAGTCTGCCAACTTTTGCCAGTGCACAGTGACACTCATATCTAGTGCAACCGTAGTGTGCAGTGAAATAAAACAACCCTTTTTTTACTGTAATCGATTGAATATCAGTTGCCTGCCTACAGGCGTGTGTGTGAGGCCTATTGCATCTAGTCTGCCAACTTTTGCCAGTGCACAGTGACACTCATATCTGGTGTCACAGTAGTGTGCAGTGAAATAAAACAACCCTTTTTTTACTTTAATTGATTGAATATCAGTTGCATGCCTACAGGCGTGTGTGTGAGGCCTATTGCATCTAGTCTGTCAACTTTTGCCACTGCTCAGTGCCACTCATATCTAGTGCAACCGTAGTGTGCAGTGAAATAAAACAACCCTTTTTTTACTGTAATCGATTGAATATCAGTTGCCTGCCTACAGGCGTGTGTGTGAGGGCTATTGCATCTAGTCTGCCAACTTTTGCCAGTGCACAGTGACACTCATATCTAGTGCAACCATAGTGTGCAGTGAAATAAAACAACCCTTTTTTTTACTGTAATCGATTGAATATCAGTTGCCTGCCTAAAAGCGTGTGTGTGAGGCCTATTGCATCTAGTCTGCCAACTTTTGCCAGTGCTCAGTGACACTCATATCTAGTGCAACCGTAGTGTGCAGTGAAATAAAACAACCCTTTTTTTACTGTAATCGATTGAATATCAGTTGCCTGCCTAAAGGCGTGTGAGTGAGGCCTATTGAATCTAGTCTGCCAACTTTTGCCAGTGCACAGTGACACTCATATCTAGTGCAACCGTAGTGTGCAGTGAAATAAAACAACCCTTTTTTTACTGTAATCGATTGAATATCAGTTGCCTGCCTACAGGCGTGTGTGTGAGGCCTATTGCATCTAGTCTGCCAACTTTTGACAGTGCACAGTGACACTCATATCTAGTGCAACTGTAGTGTGCAGTGAAATAAAACAACGCTTTTTTTTACTGTAATCGATTGAATATCAGTTGCCTGCCTACAGGCGTGTGTGAGGCCTATTGCATCTAGTCTGCCAACTTTTGCCAGTGCACAGTGACACTCATATCTGGTATCACAGTAGTGTGCAGTGAAATAAAACAACCCTTTTTTTACTGTAATCGATTGAATATCAGTTGCCTGCCTACAGGCGTGTGTGTGAGGCCTATTGCATCTAGTCTGTCAACTTTTGCCACTGCTCAGTGACACTCATATCTAGGGCAACCGTAGTATGCAGTGAAACAAAACAACCCTTTTTTTTACTGTAATCGATTGAATATCAGTTGCCTGCCTATAGGCGTGTGTGTGAGGCCTATTGCATCTAGTCTGCAAACCTTTGCCAGTGCACAGTGACACTCATATCTAGTGCAACCGTAGTGTGCAGTGAAATAAAACAACCCTTTTTTTACTGTAATCGATTGAATATCCGTTGCCTGCCTAAAGACGTGTGTGAGGCCTATTGCATCTAGTCTGCGAACTTTTGCCAGTGCACAGTGACACTCATATCTAGTGCAACCGTAGTGTGCAGTGGAATAAAACAACCCTTTTTTTACTGTAATCAATTGAATATCAGTTGCTTGCCTACAGGCGTGTGTGTGAGGCCTATTGGATCTATTCTGTCAACTTTTGCCACTGCTCAGTGACACTCATATCTAGTGCAACCGTAGTGTGCAGTGAAACAAAACAACCCTTTTTTTACTGTAATCGATTGAATAGCAGTTGCCTGCCTACAGGCGTGTGTGTGAGGCCTATTGCATCTAGTCTGCCAACTTTTGACAGTGCACAGTGACACTCATATCTAGTGCAACCGTAGTGTGCAGTGAAATAAAACAACGCTTTTTTTACTGTAATCGATTGAATATCAGTTGCCTGCCTACAGGCGTGTGTGAGGCCTATTGCATCTAGTCTGCCAACTTTTGCCAGTGCACAGTGACACTCATATCTGGTATCACAGTAGTGTGCAGTGAAATAAAACAACCCTTTTTTTACTGTAATCGATTGAATATCAGTTGCCTGCCTACAGGCGTGTGTGTGAGGCCTATTGCATCTAGTCTGTCAACTTTTGCCACTGCTCAGTGACACTCATATCTAGTGCAACCGTAGTGTGCAGTGAAACAAAACAACCCTTTTTTTTACTGTAATCGATTGAATATCAGTTGCCTGCCTACAGGCGTGTGTGTGAGGCCTATTGCATCTAGTCTGCCAACTTTTGACAGTGCACAGTGACACTCATATCTAGTGCAACTGTAGTGTGCAGTGAAATAAAACAACGCTTTTTTTACTGTAATCGATTGAATATCAGTTGCCTGCCTACAGGCGTGTGTGAGGCCTATTGCATCTAGTCTGCCAACTTTTGCCAGTGCACAGTGACACTCATATCTGGTATCACAGTAGTGTGCAGTGAAATAAAACAACCCTTTTTTTACTGTAATCGATTGAATATCAGTTGCCTGCCTACAGGCGTGTGTGTGAGGCCTATTGCATCTAGTCTGTCAACTTTTGCCACTGCTCAGTGACACTCATATCTAGTGCAACCGTAGTGTGCAGTGAAACAAAACAACCCTTTTTTTTACTGTAATCGATTGAATATCAGTTGCCTGCCTACAGGCGTGTGTGTGAGGCCTATTGCATCTAGTCTGCAAACCTTTGCCAGTGCACAGTGACACTCATATCTAGTGCAACCGTAGTGTGCAGTGAAATAAAACAACCCTTTTTTTCCTGTAATCGATTGAATATCCGTTGCCTGCCTAAAGACGTGTGTGAGGCCTATTGCATCTAGTCTACGAACTTTTGCCAGTGCACAGTGACACTCATATCTAGTGCAACCGTAGTGTGCAGTGGAATAAAACAACCCTTTTTTTACTGTAATCGATTGAATATCAGTTGCTTGCCTACAGGCGTGTGTGTGAGGCCTATTGCATCTATTCTGTCAACTTTTGCCACTGCTCAGTGACACTCATATCTAGTGCAACCGTAGTGTGCAGTGAAACAAAACAACCCTTTTTTTACTGTAATCGATTGAATAGCAGTTGCCTGCCTACAGGCGTGTGTGTGAGGCCTATTGCATCTAGTCTGCCAACTTTTGACAGTGCACAGTGACACTCATATCTAGTGCAACCGTAGTGTGCAGTGAAATAAAACAACGCTTTTTTTACTGTAATCGATTGAATATCAGTTGCCTGCCTACAGGCGTGTGTGAGGCCTATTGCATCTAGTCTGCCAACTTTTGCCAGTGCACAGTGACACTCATATCTGGTATCACAGTAGTGTGCAGTGAAATAAAAAAACCCTTTTTTTACTGTAATCGATTGAATATCAGTTGCCTGCCTACAGGCGTGTGTGTGAGGCCTATTGCATCTAGTCTGTCAACTTTTGCCACTGCTCAGTGACACTCATATCTAGTGCAACCGTAGTGTGCAGTGAAACAAAACAACCCTTTTTTTTACTGTAATCGATTGAATATCAGTTGCCTGCCTACAGGCGTGTGTGTGAGGCCTATTGCATCTAGTCTGCAAACCTTTGCCAGTGCACAGTGACACTCATATCTAGTGCAACCGTAGTGTGCAGTGAAATAAAACAACCCTTTTTTTACTGTAATCGATTGAATATCCGTTGCCTGCCTAAAGACGTGTGTGAGGCCTATTGCATCTAGTCTGCGAACTTTTGCCAGTGCACAGTGACACTCATATCTAGTGCAACCGTAGTGTGCAGTGGAATAAAACAACCCTTTTTTTACTGTAATCGATTGAATATCAGTTGCTTGCCTACAGGCGTGTGTGTGAGGCCTATTGCATCTATTCTGTCAACTTTTGCCACTGCTCAGTGACACTCATATCTAGTGCAACCGTAGTGTGCAGTGAAACAAAACAACCCTTTTTTTACTGTAATCGATTGAATAGCAGTTGCCTGCCTACAGGCGTGTGTGTGAGGCCTATTGCATCTAGTCTGCCAACTTTTGACAGTGCACAGTGACACTCATATCTAGTGCAAACGTAGTGTGCAGTGAAATAAAACAACGCTTTTTTTACTGTAATCGATTGAATATCAGTTGCCTGCCTACAGGCATGTGTGAGGCCTATTGCATCTAGTCTGCCAACTTTTGCCAGTGCACAGTGACACTCATATCTGGTATCACAGTAGTGTGCAGTGAAATAAAACAACCCTTTTTTTACTGTAATCGATTGAATATCAGTTGCCTGCCTACAGGCGTGTGTGTGAGGCCTATTGCATCTAGTCTGTCAACTTTTGCCACTGCTCAGTGACACTCATATCTAGTGCAACCGTAGTGTGCAGTGAAACAAAACAACCCTTTTTTTACTGTAATCGATTGAATATCAGTTGCCTGCCTACAGGCGTGTGTGTGAGGCCTATTGCATCTAGTCTGCAAACCTTTGCCAGTGCACAGTGACACTCATATCTAGTGCAACCGTAGTGTGCAGTGAAATAAAACAACCCTTTTTTTACTGTAATCGATTGAATATCAGTTGCCTGCCTAAAGACGTGTGTGAGGCCTATTGCATCTAGTCTGCGAACTTTTGCCAGTACACAGTGACACTCATATCTAGTGCAACCTTAGTGTGCAGTGGAATAAAACAACCCTTTTTTTACTGTAATCGATTGAATATCAGTTGCTTGCCTACAGGCGTGTGTGTGAGGCCTATTGCATCTATTCTGTCAACTTTTGCCACTGCTCAGTGACACTCATATCTAGTGCAACCGTAGTGTGCAGTGAAACAAAACAACCCTTTTTTTACTGTAATCGATTGAATAGCAGTTGCCTGCCTACAGGCGTGTGTGTGAGGCCTATTGCATCTAGTCTGCAAACTTTTGCCAGTGCACAGTGACACTTATATCTGGTGTCACAGTAGTGTGCAGTGAAATAAAACAACCCTATTTTTACTGTAATCGATTGAATATCAGTTGCCTGCCTAAAGACGTGTGTGTGAGGCCTATTGCATCTAGTCTGCGAACTTTTGCCAGTGCACAGTGACACTCATATCTAGTGCAACCGTAGTGTGCAGTGGAATAAAACAACCCTTTTTTTACTGTAATCGATTGAATATCAGTTGCCTGCCTACAGGCGTGTGTGTGAGGCCTATTGCATCTAGTCTGCCAACTTTTGCAAGTGCTCAGTGACACTCATATCTAGTGCAACCATAGTGTGCAGTGAAATAAAACAACCCTTTTTTTTACTGTAATCAATTGAATATCAGTTGCCTGCCTAAAGACGTGTGTGTGAGGCCTATTGCATCTAGTCTGCAAACTTTTGTCAGTGCACAGTGACACTCATATCTAGTGCAACCGTAGTGTGCAGTGAAATAAAACAACCCTTTTTTTTTACTGTAATCGATTGAATATCAGTTGCCTGCCTACAGGCGTGTGTGTGAGGCCTATTGCATCTAGTCTGCCAACTTTTGCAAGTGCTCAGTGACACTCATATCTAGTGCAACCATAGTGTGCAGTGAAATAAAACAACCCTTTTTTTACTGTAATCGATTGAATATCAGTTGCCTGCCTACAGGCGTGTGTGTGAGGCCTATTGCATCTAGTCTGCCAACTTTTGCCAGTGCACAGTGATACTCATATCTAGTGCAACCGTAGTGTGCAGTGAAATAAAACAACCTTTTTTTTTACTGTAATCGATTGAATATCAGTTGCCTGCCTACAGGCGTGTGTGTGAGGCCTATTGCATCTAGTCTGCCAACATTTGACAGTGCACAGTGACACTCATATCTGGTTTCACCGTAGTGTGCAGTGAAATAAAACAACCCTTTTTTTACTGTAATCGATTGAATATCAGTTGCCTGCCTACACTCATATCTGGTGTCACAGTAGCTTGCACGCATAGTACCACTAATCGTAAAAAAAATGACAGGCAGAGGCAGGCCACCCCGCAGGGGCCGTCGTGGTCGTGATGCTGTGATTCCCTTTAGCCCTAGAATAATGCCCAGTTTTCAGAGGCAACGTACCCTGAACTTGAACAGTTCTGAGGACATGGTTGACTGGCTAACACAGGACACCCAATCTTCTACAGCTTCCGCTCGGAACCTAGACGCACCATCCTCCTCCAGCTTAGCTTCAGGCACCTCTCCAGCTACCACTCGCCCGCCTGCCGCCACCACCAACACTAGCACCATGTCTCGCCACTCCATGTCTCGCCCTGAGAAGTCCCTGCTCATCTGCCCACAGTCAGGTGTCTGTCAAGGACATGTTTGAGCGTAAGAAGCCAATGTCACAAAGTCAACCCCTTGCCCGGCAACTGACAGCTGGCTTGTCTGAACTCTTAGCCCGCCAGCTTTTACCATACAAGCTGGTGGAGTCTGAGGCGTTCAAAAAATGTGTAGCTATTGGGATACCGCAGTGGAAGGTACCCGGCCAAAATGTCTTTGCACAAAAGGCAATCCCCAACCTGTACTCGATTGTGCAAATTGAAGTAATGGCATCTCTGGCACAGTGTTGGGGCAAGGGTCCATCTGACCATGGATACCTGGTCTGCAAAGCATGGTCAGGGCAGGTATATCACCTACACTGCGCATTGGGTAAACCTGGTGACGGCTGCCAAGCATGGAATACGTGGCTCTGCAGAGGAGTTGGTCACACCAACACGACTTGCAGGCAGGCCTGCTGCCACCTCCTCTACTCCTCCTACTCCATTCTCTTCCATAAACTCCTCGGCTGAGTCCTATTCTGCTGCTGCTATGTCTTGCTCCACATCAACGGCACCGCCCCAGCTCCACAGGTACTATTCCAGGTCCCAGATACGGCAGTGTCACGCCGTCTTGGGGTTGACTTCCCTGAAAGCAGAGAGTCACACCGGAGCAGCACTCCTGTCTGCCCTGAACGCACAGGTGGATCAGCGGCTGACTCCGCACCAACCGGAGGTCGGCAAAGTGGTTTGTGGCAACGGAACAAATTTGTTGGCGGCATTGAATTTGAGCAAGTTGACACATGTGCCGTGCATGGCACATGTGTGTAATCTGATGCATAAGCACCCAGGCTTACAGGACGTCCTGAAGCAGGCCAGGAAGGTGTGTGCCCAGTTCAGGCATTCCTACATGGCCATGGCGCACTTTACAGATATCCAGCGGCGAAACAACATGCCAGCGAGGCGCTTGATTTTAGACAGCCCGACACGTTGGAATTCAACACTCCTAATGTTCAACCGCCTGCTCCAACAAGAAAAGGCCGTTAACGAGTATTTGTATGACCGGGGTGCTAGGACAGCCTCTGCGGAGCTGGAGATTTTTTTGCCACATTACTGGACGCTCATGAGCAATGCCTGTAGGCTTATGCGTCCTTTTGAGGAGGTGACAAACCTGGTCAGTCGCACCCAGGGCACTATCAGCGACATCATACCATTTGTTTTCTTCCTGGAGCGTGCCCTGCGAAGAGTACTGGATCAGCCTGTGGATGAGCGTGAAGAGGAAGAGTTGTGGTCACCATCACCAACAGAAACAGCCTTATCAGCATCGCTTGCTGGACCTGGGGCAACGCTGGAAGAGGATTGTGAGGAAGAGGAGTCAGAGGATGAATGTGGCTTTGAGGAGGAAGACCAACCACAACAGGCATCCCAGGGTGCTCGTTGTCACCTATCTTGTACCAGTGGTGTTGTACGTGGCTGGGGGGAAGAACATACCTTCAGTGAGATCACTGAGGACGTTTAATGGGACATGACTAGTTCGGCATCTAACCTTGTGCAAATGGGGTCTTTCATGCTGTGGTGCCTGTTGAGGGACCCACGTATGAAAAGGATGAAAGAGAACGACCTGTACTGGGTGTCCACGCTACTAGACCCCCGGTTTAAGCAGAAAGTGCCTGAAATGTTACCGAATAACCACAAGTCGGAAAGGATGCAGCACTACCAAAATAAATTAAAAAGTATGCTTTACACAGCGTTTAAGGGTGATGTCACAGCACAAAGGCAATCTAACAGCGGAAGAGGTGAACATAATCCTCCTCCTCCCACGACCACGCCGGCAAGGAGAAGACGCTTTACAGACGTGTTGTTGATGGAGGACATGCAGAGCTTTTTAAGTCCTATGCATCGCCACAGCCCTTCGGGGTCCACCCTCAGAGAACGACTTGAACGTCAGGTAACAGACTACCTCGCCATAACTACAGATATTGACACTATGAGGATCGATGAACCCCTTGACTACTGGGTGTGCAAGCTTGCCCTGTTGCCTGAGCTATCCCAATTTGCCATAGAACTTTTGTCCTGCCCCGCTTCAAGTGTCCTGTCAGAAAGGACCTTCAGTGCAGCAGGAGGTTTTGTCACTGATAAGAGAAGTCGCCTAGGTCAAAAAAGTCTAGATTACCTCACCTTTATTAAGATGAATGAGGGATGGATCCCGAAGGGACTGACAGTGGGCGATACATTCGATTAAAAAAGGCCTGATAGATGAGCTGCCTTGAGCTAATAATGGTTCACAAACTAACATCAATTTTTCTGGTTGCTGCAACAATACCTAATTTTTGCATTTAAATTCTTTTATTGTCAGAAGGCGTACAGCATGTAATGAAAAATAAAGCATTTTTGAACAGTCTTGCATAACAGTTGTGCAAAAATACATATTTACAATAAAAACATTTTGTGAAAGTTAGCTGGTTATTCCTTCTTATTTTTACTTTTTAGGTTAATAATTTTTCTTATTTTTTACTGTGATTGCAATTTAAGAGATACCTAAAACATGGTAAAACAGACAATAGTAAAGAGTTTATCTGCAGGAAACACCAAAGTCCTATTAGCTATCATCCCTCCAGCAGTATTAGCTTATTATTTACAATATCTAACCTGGGCAATCAACCCTGGGTTACCCTAGGGCAAGCTTCAGTGAGCGACCTCTCCTTTCCTGGGATGATTTTGCCGCCGGTTGCTTCTGAAGGGTCTCCAGGGCTCCCCCACTCCGGTCCTTCTCCCAGTGTCGCTTCAACCAGTAACAAATGTTTTATATTTGTAAAGCGACCCAATGATCCCCCTTGATAGAGGTTTATCCTTACAAATTTTGGAGAACCAATTTAAGACCGGTGTCCCCTGTTTCTGGGTCAGGGAGTGTGTGAAATGCCTCAGCCTACAGTAATTGTAATGTTCTGACAGCGGTAGCTCATGCTTGTCCCTCAGTTCCTCATAGGTGAGCATCTGGCCCTTTACTAACCAGTCTCCCAGTCTATCTAGTTTCCTTGACCTCCACCAGTGTTGTGATGTTGTGTGATGTTGTGCTCATGTGTTTTGGGGCCTGAGGGTGGTCAAGAATTGGGGTCATTTGGGTGGATCCAGGGAACAAATTCGTGTGTTTCTTGGCCCATTTCCAGTATGATAGTGATTGTCTGATTAGGGGGTTTGGCGAGTTTTTAAGGCTCTGAGGCAATTCTGATAGCCAAGCCACCTTGTCCCAGGTTAAGGGCCTTAAAGTGTGGTTCTCTAAATACACACAGGCCGGTTGATGACATATAGAATGTGCTATTGGGAGGAAAGAAAGGTGACGGAACAGGTATTAAACTGATAGGAATAAATAGTACAACTTAATACATTACTCCTATCTGGTGGCACCTTAGATTGCACGTGCAGTGCCCCAAATTCGAAGTAGGAGGTCCGACCAAGCATCTTTTTCCATCTCCCTGTTCCAAAAATCCATGCCATATACACGTCCCCTGATAGGTGACGTAACAGGAATTAAACTGATAGGAATGAGTAGTACAACTTAATACACCACTCCTATCTGGTGGCACCTTAGATTGCACGTGCAGTGCCCCAAATTCAAAGTAGGAGGTCCGACCAAGCATCTTTTTCCATCTCCCGCTTCCAAATATCAATGCCATATACACGTCCCCTAATAGTGGACGTAACAGGGATTAAACCAATAGGAATAGTACTACTTAACAGTACACACCTTATAATAACGCAGACAGAGGCAACGCATATAATCTTCCATGCTGTGCAGTGGAAGCCCCCAGACTCTGACCTGTGTATAATCTTCCATGCTGTGCAGTGGAACCCCCCAGACTCTGACCTGCGTATAATCTTCCATGCTGGGCAGTGGAAGCCCCCAGACTCTGACCTGCGTATAATCTTCCATGCTGGGCAGTGGAAGCCCCCAGACTCTGACCTGTGTATAATCTTCCATGCTGGGCAGTGGAAGCCCCAAGACTCTGACCTGTGTATAATCTACCATGCTAGGCAGTGGAAGCCCCCAGACTCTGACCTGTGTATAATATTCCATGCTGGGCAGTGGAAGCCCCCAGACTCTGACCTGTGTATAATCTTCCATGCTGGACAGTGGAAGCCCCCAGACTCTGGGAGTCTGAAGAAGAGGAGTCAGAAGAGGAAGGTGGCTTTGAGGAGGTGGAAGACCAAACACAGCAGGCTTCCCAGGGGGCTTGTTGTCCCCTTTCGGGGACCCTTGGTGGCTGGGTGGAGGAAGAGACCTTCAATGAAATCAGTGAGGACAAGGAACGGGACATGGCTAGCTTGGTATCCAACCTTGTGCAAATGGGGAGTTTGCGGTTGTGCAAAGGGACTGTTTGCGGTTGTTTGCGGTGCATTAAACGGGGAGATTGGTCTGTTACTGTGAAGCGGGTGTAACCCTTACACTACCTGATCGATACAACATCATACCTGATGTTTTAAAGCATGTTATTCCAAACAATTTAGGAATGTTAGGTGATTTATGCCCTTTATGGCTTAAAAACAGACTCTGCATCAACTATGTAATTTTCCGTGGGAGTTTTGCCATGGATACCCCTCTGGCATGCCACAGTCCAGGTGTTAGTCCTCTTGAAACAACTTTCCCATCACTATTGTGGCCAGAAAGAGTCCCTGTGGGTTTTGAAATTCGCCTGCCCATAGAAGTCTGTGGCGGTTCGCAGATGTTCGTCCGTTCGCGAACACTTGATGGAATTCGCGTCCGCGGTTTCCGAACCGAAAATTTGATGTTCGCGACATCACTAATCTTTACAGATTATATATCTCCTTCAAATTTCTAAGGTGATAAAAACTCTGTCCTTCTATATGCTTTTAGTAGTTTAGTAGTATGTCTGGTAATTATTAAGGAAGCTGTGTTTTTTTTAATAAAGATCCTGCTCCCCTCTCTTCTATTGTACTTACATCATATGGTTAGATAGATGTTGGTGCCATTTTCAAGAGTATATAGGTGAATAGTGAATACTAAATAGAGAGGGTACTTATCTTTAACTTGTTGTTGCTTTTTTCTCCCTTCTCTTTTTTTTCCTTCCCCTCTTCTTAGCTGTTTTGTTTCAGAGATGCTGGCCTTTTCCTTTGACTTCCAAGACCCAGGCAGAGGGATCTTTTTGGCCCAGACTTCTCCACACCGCTGCTATACTTGGCTATACTTAACTGGTTTCAGCATATATATCGCAGTCCTATGCAGCTCCTCCTTGGCTTTAGCTTCTCTGGCTGCTCTGCAGCTAGTCTTGGGCAGCCAGTTGTCTCCCTTCCCAGAGCAACTAACCGGTAATGCTCTTTTGCTTCAGGTCTCTGGCGGGTCTCTGGTGTCTCAGGCATTTTGCGGGGATTTCTGCCGTCATGTGTCTAGCGTGAATCTCTGGCTTCTCCCTACGTAGCGCCGGATGTTTTCTTTAATTCCATCTCGGCAGCTCAGCATCTCCTCCTCCTCCTCCTGTTCTCCTACATCTTCTCAAGGCACCAGCACCCACCTCACAAAGGCCACAGGGAGATGTTAGAGCACGGAGCAGGGCATTAAAACACCATTCCTCATACTCCTCCAGCCTTCCCAGCGTCTTAGCTACTGACGCATGTTCTCATTTCCGGTTACACCCCCTTTTGGGTGAGTCAGCCCTAGGCCCTTTTATCCGGCCTGATTAGGGCACAGCACCTGGCACACCTCAGCGGTACTGGCCAAACTAGAGCACAGCAACAGGCACACCTCGGCTGCACGAGGAGAGGGGTCCAACCACACACACACATTTATGAATAATACATTTATAAGCCTATTTGCATGTCTAAAAGGAGGGGAAATGCAAATGAGAATACAATGTACCTCACACTTTCAATCCAAAAATAGCAATTTTATACACTTCTACCTTAAAGCAAAGCACCGGGTTGGATTTTGCAAAAACCAAGAATCACTCACATACAGAAATGTTTCAAGCTATTGGCTATCATCAGTCTGATGCAGATTCTGGTTTGTGCGGTAGATTTTGCAGGACTGGGTATTCCACAATAATCATTTAGTGAGCACAAGAGGGCGTACTAGGAATTTGTATAGTGGTAGAATTATATTTGCTTCCCTTGCTTCTATACCCTTCTTAATACATGCTAATAGTTTATTTGCCTTTGCAGCTGCTGCTCGACATTGAGAACTGTTACATAGGTGGTTGTCCACAAGCACTCCCAAATCCATTTCAATATCTGATACCCCTAGATTTGCTTAATTAAGTTTATAGATTGCATGGTTATTGTTTCTTCCCAAATGCATAACCTTACATTTATTCATATTAAATCTAATCTGCCATTTAATTGCCCATTTCTCTAATTTATGCAAATCCCTTTGGAGGGAAAGTACATCATGCACCTTGCACAACTTCGTGTTATCTGCAAAAATGGAGACAATACTTTCCAGCCCTACTTCTAAGTCATTAATAAATGTGTTAAAAAGTAGAGGACCTAATACTGAGCTCTGAGGAACCCCACTTACCACATTAGTCCAATCTGAGCATGTTCCATTTACAGCAACCCTTTGCTTCCTGTCTTTTAGCCAGCTCTCAATCCATGAGCAGATATTTACTGCAATTCCTCTATACCTTAATTTGCACAATAGTCTCCCATGTGGACCTGTATCAAAAGCCTTTGCAAAATCTAAAAAGACTACCTCCACTGAGTTGCCTTGATCCAAGTTCCTACTAATTAGATTTGTTTGACATGACCTATTCCTCATAAATCCATGATGGCTCTTACATCTAATCCTGTTTGAATAGACATACTATTGTATATTATCCCTTATTAACCCTTCTAAAAGCTTTCCCACTACAGAAGTGAGGCTTACAGGTCTATAATTCCCCGGATTTGCTCAGGCTTCCTTCTTAAATATAGGTATCACCTCGGCTTTTCTCCAGCCATCTGGTAGCAAACCAGGGTTGAGTGAATCTTGAAAAATTAGATACAATGGTTTTGCTTTTACAGAACCCAGTTTCAGAACCCTTGGGTGTATTTTATCAGGACCTGGGGCTTTATTAACATTTATTTTTTCCAACCTCTTCTGGATTTCCTCCTGTGTTAACCAATTATTTAGTGAAGGTAGTGTAGCCCCATTATGTTTCAGTGTCCTAACCACTGGTACCTCCCTTGTATATACTGAAGAAAATAACCAATTTACCTCATCTGCCTTTTCCTGGTCACTAATTGTCAGATGGCCTGTTCCACATTGTAATGCTCCTATAGCTCCCTTCCTGGCCTTCTTCCCATTTATATACTTAAAAAAATATTTTAGGGTTAGTCTTACTCTCCTTTGCAACTAATTTTTCCTTTTTTACTTTAGCCAGTCTATTAGCCCTTTTGCAAGTCTTATTGATTTCCTTGTACTTAAGTACGGCAGTCTCTGTCCCCTCTTGTTTGTATAATTTAAATGCCTGTTTTTGTACTCTGTATCTTGATTTTAAAATCATTGTTAAGCCACATTGGATATAATTTACTCCTTTTAGTTTTATTCCCACATGGTATATGCGGATGTGCATAAATATTTAGTACAGATTTAAATGTTGTCCATTTATGTTCAGTATTTTTACCAATCAGTTCTTTGTCCCAGTCTATACTTTGTATTACTGCCCTTAGACCGTCAAAATCCGCCCTTTTAAAATTAAGAGTTTTTATTGGCCTCTTACAGTTTTTTTTGTTTTTTTAATTCAATCTCAAATGAGACTGTATTATGATCACTGTTTCCCATCACAGTTTGCCCTATTTCAACATTTGATACCATATCTATATTATTTGTGATTACTAAATCCAAGATAGCCTTGTTTCTAGTAGGTTCTTGAATAACCTGGGCCAGATAATGATCTCTGAGTGTACAAAAGAACCTGCTCCCCTTAGCTGAACTGCTGGCTTCACTCATAAAGTTTATTTTAGGGTAATTGAAAGCTTCCATTATTAGAACTTGCCCATGCTTAGCAGCATTTCCAATTTGTAATAATAATTGCATTTCATCACTTTCAATTATATTTGGGGATTTATAGCATACTCCTACCAATATTGTTTGGAATTTGCTGCTCCACTTTTTAACTCTACCCACAAACTTTCAACAATATCGCTAGTTCCACCATAAATATTTTCTCTGACTATAGGCTTAAATTAAGGCTTAACATACAGACAGATCCCTCCTCCTCTTTTACCATTGCCCCTATCTTTCCTAAATTGGTTATAACCATTCATATTATCAGTCCAGTCATGAGATTCACCCCATCATGTTTCAGTAATGCCTACTAAATCCCATTTCTCATTAACTGCTAATAATTGTAACTCTCCCATTTTTCCTGGCAAGCTTCTAGCATTAGCGAGCATACACCTTATGTTATGAGTCTGTACTTCTGGAGTGCCTGCCACTATACTTACTTAGCAGTACCTCCCTATTGACTATACTAACCCTCCAGCATCTCCTCCCACATGAGTTAATTAATTCATTACCCCCTCTACACTTACAATCCCATTACTTCTATCTAGTCCCTCCCCTCATTTATTAGTTTAAAAACTCCTCCATCCTTTCCCCTAGCACAGCAGCTCCCTCTGCATTAATGTGCAATCCATCCCTGCTATAGAGATTGTACCCACGTGAGAAGTCAGCCCAGTGCTCTAAAAACCTAAACCCCTCCTTAGTGCACCATGTTTTTAGCCACACATTAACTTCCCTAAGCTCCATTTTGTCTGCCTAGGCTAGCACGTGGCACTGGTAGTATCTCAGAAAATACTACATTGGAGGTCCTTCCCTTAAGCTTATTCCCTAATTCTCTAAAATCTTTCTTTATGATACTCCATCTTTCACTAACTTTGTCATTGGTACTAATATGTACCAAGTTCTGCCGGTTCATTTCCAGCCCCTCACAATAATTTATCTACCCGATCCACAACATTCCGAACCTGAGCACACGGGAGACAGCAAACTGTTCAGTTGCTGGGATCTGGGTGACAAATCACCCTGTCTACCTTCCTAATATTATAGTCCCCTAACACCATCTGTTTCTTTACCTATTCTGCCCTTATTCATCAATGTGTCTCACTCCCTAGTAAGGATTCACTCTCCTTATTCATCTAAATGTTACCCCCATTAGACCATTTAAACCCTCATTCAGCTCCTCAAACTCCTACCCCCGCCCGAAGCCTTCATCTCTGCTGTCCCCCCACTCACTCAGGCTTATCAACTCATATTAGCAGCTCTGTCACAGTGTTCTCTCATTGCAGTATTAAACAAGCAGTTAGTTTCCCACTAACTGCTGTTTTCACGGCACCCTCTGCGCCTTTCTGCTGCCTTCATTGTTGCTGGAATCCCCCACCCCCTTTAGTCCTCCATGCCTCCTTGCAGTGTTGTTCATGTCACAGCCTTCCGGACATCACATCCGAGAGCGCCCCCTAGTAGTATTTCATTTCCTATACCAATTACAGCATTGCTTCTGCGCCCTCCCTTGCAATGCCGTTCTGTATCCTGCTTTCTTTCACTTCCTTCCCTGCCCAAGGTAGGTGTCAGTGTTTGGGATTTACTTTTTTGTTAAATGATCCTCTGCTGCCCAGAGGTAGTGTTTAGGTGGCTTCCCTGCCCGGGTTGGTAAGAACTTCACAATATGCTTTTTTGTTTCTAAATTCTAGCTGCTCATTCTATTGGTTTATAGTTAGATATTTCTCTTGTATTACTCTGTACATGTTGTCCATTACATGTGACTTCCAATGTTCAATGTAGTACAAGGATATTTCTCATGTATTACTCTGTACATATTGTCCATTTACATGGTCCTTTAGTCATTTATGTCTTTGGGGCTTTTTGCTCAGTTCGTTCCATATCACTGTTTTACATGTTTTAGCTACAGTATGCACCTTTGCATTTGACTCCCTATGCACCATGTGCTTAGTTTATTGCACTGTCAGATTTTCAGCTCCCACTCTGATATGTTGCTGCCCTCCACTGCGCACCCCTTATTCCCCTAGAGTATGGCTTTTCAGCCCCCCCCCCCCCTTATTAGGCAATTTTTTTATATACTTTGCATCAAGCATCATATTTGCATCTCTTCATCCATGCCACCCATGGACACGACCTAACTCCACTTCTGTTTTACTCTCCAGCCATTTACATGCAATATTCCAGACACCTAACCTGATTCAGCCAGTTTTTCCCCTGACATTATGTATATTTGGGTTTCTTACCTGCACTTTGGCTCACCCTTCCTGTCCACCTGACCATTCTGTTCTATTCAGTTTTATTATCATTAATCTTTCTTGTACTCACACCTTTTTCACCCAGTCTGTATTTGATTCTTCTCAGACTCCATCTTAATAGCTTCTGTCCTTTTTTCACCTTTTTCAGCATTTCCACTAATTATTCTGACATCCTGCCTTCCAGACATTCAACCAAATTGCTGAATCTTCACACAGTAACAGCATATCATTCATCTATCACAATTAATCTATTACCACTTTAACACTTCACATTCATACAACCTATACCAATCAAACTAAAAGAATACAGGCTCATTTAATATAAGCCAACCGCACACCTATTGTCTCAGTCACTCTGCATTCACCATCCCCAATGTTTTCAAATCATATTCCCATATATCATTTTACCTTCAGTTTCATATTCTAAGTCACTAATCATCTACCACCTGCAGTCACTGACTACTAGCACAATCAGCCCGCAAGGCTATTTACAAGACCCACAGTGGCTCTAAGTCTTATATTGATATAACAAACGTCAAACTTATATTTCCTGGTTAACCATACATAATTTTAATCCTATCAGGACTTAAGTATCAAATCAAAGTCGCTCACCACCAACCACCTCCAGACATGAACCATTGGCTCCCAGGCTACCATCAAAGCCTCATAGTTCCTCAGGTCTCACATGGAGACAATCCATTTCACAGATATATTCCCAGATTAATAATTTGACCCCTCTTCAGATGCTAAGCAATATCTGATATGGCTGGCCAAGCACCATCAGATGTAGAGAGTGTCCCATACCAGTCACAACCTCTCCATCATGTCCTCCCTCCATTGCTTGACATAACTGCCCCCAACAGATGCTGTCAGACCAAGAATTATACAGGAGCTCATAGACAGAAGTTGTCTGTTTAAGGAACTTGTGCTGTGCTCATTTATGACTGTATCTTCAGGTACTCTCAGTCATGGCACTTATTCTCTCAATTGTTGCAATGTTCCCTGCTTCTGAGGTTTTCCCACATCTCTCATTTTACTTCTCATAGTTACCTATACCGCGCAGTGTATTTTAATGACACCACAATGCTGCTATGAATCACACTTACTATGTTTATTCCCCCCGTTTGTCTGAACCATGCTGTTCGCTTACTCAGCATTCAGCTTTCTCTGTGTTTCCCAAATGCTCCTCTGTCTTGATGCTTCCTGTGAATTACCATTATTGCTTGCTCACTTATTGTCTCACAATGTAAAACTAGTATCAATCAATCTATTTGGACCCAAGTTCATTTAATATATGCCAGCCTTACATAGCAGCATCAGTCATTCAAAAGCAAGCTTCCTGGTCTATATCCCAAATGTATAATTTTATCATACTATCAGGAGTTCGATCCCATCTTCCAAGTCGATTACAATCAATCATTTTCAGTCTCTCACCATCGGCCACCAGGCTACCATCGAAGATTCATAGCCGCACAAATCTCACATAGAGACAATCAATTTCACACGTATATTCTCAGATTAATAATTTTATCCCTCTCTGGATGCCATTCAAGATCTAAAATAGTCAACCAAACAACGTCAGATGCTGAGAACTTCCCTTAACAAGCCATATCCTCCCCATCACTTCCCCCCTCCATTTGCTGAAGGTTAATCAACTACTAGGTCACCTGAATTAAGCCACTTACTTCCTCAAAGTAGAGCATTTGTCAGCAACTTACTAACCAAACCCACTCAAAGGTCAATGTTCCATCAGTCTTTCATCTTAAAAATCCAAACCATCGCTAATGTTACCTTGTAGGTCATGTTTTCCCTTTACTGTTATGGAAGACTATTCATGTTACCAGACCTACCACAGAATCTACCCTGTTCAATGTCTACATCTTCTAAAATAGTTTCAAGTTAATTTTACGATCTTGACATTATCATCACTAGATAATCATACTCACACGGGAAGTAAAGTACTTGGGAGGGAAGCTATTACTTGGGGCTACCTATGGACTAGTCATGCAATACAGCTCATCATCACTAATAATTCCACTCATGTTATCATTTCCAAACTAAGACCCAACACTAAATCCACAATGTCCATCGTGAGGAAATTACGTATTTTCTATGTGGTTTAGTGACCAGAAGCCCATCATCTAAGCCACAAAGTCTACATATTGACAAGCGACTTATTCAAAATACTTGATACCAAAAATCCATTTGAGTTCCGAATCTCCCTTCACTATCACAACTGCTATAAGGTTAACTTTCTACAGGTTTCTTCACCCATGAGATTTTTCTAATTCACACAACCAACCTCATTACATCTCTAAAAAGGACGTCCTCTTATGAAATAACTACTTCATACCCACACTTCATTCTCTAAAACTCTCCGTAAGACCATCCTGGTATCCAACTCATAATTCCAGGTATCCTGTTACTTCATTTAGAACCCTTCTTTTATCTTTACCCACAGAACCTATTTACCACCCACCACCTAGCCTATCTAGTCAGCTTTTGCCTGCTATAATATTAATACATTACATGCGGCTCCTATACATTAGATTAGGACTTGATACCTTCTCATACTCTGGTCCCTCATTCCACTTAGAAGCAGCCACATCAGTATCAAGATTGTATACTTCTGCCACATGATTGAAATACCAGCAGATGGAAATCCAAATGCTTTACATGATACATACCAAATCCATCAGCCGAAAATTTACATTACATAATTTCATAACACATAATTACCACATCATCCCTACATTCAATATTATCTAAATAGGCTATGGGTCAAGTAGCTTCTGGCAAACCATCAGCTACAATACCATAAGCTTACAATGCAGAATTTAGTGAAGCTTTACACAATATAACTTCCTAACAAATAGGTATCACATCATTCCTTCATTCAATAATATTAGCCTATAAGCAAGCTAAGGGGTCAAGTAGTTTTTTGCCACACCATCAGCTACTATGTTTAATACCATCAGCATTCAATTCTTAAGAGGTGATGACCACAAAGATATATGTACATTCTGCCGACCCACTCCAGTATCTCTGCAAAGAAAACCTTATTGATAAGCACAACCAGTAAAATTCTATCTACCATTGGTTCACAGAGGGTCAGCATGACAAAATAACCTCATACTAGGGTACTGTAAATATGGGACTTCAGTGTCTCTTTAAGCTCCTTTCCAGTGGATAACCCTATCTACCCCAGTCTGCTCTTTCACAATCCAGGGAATGTGGTTCTGTTCAGCTCCAGAGTTTTCTGCCTTCAGCAGCTGGAACCCTACCTCAGGGCTTTGGAGTGGTTGGGTTTCTTGTTACCCTGAATATATAGTATACTAGCGACTTGCCCGTCAAAAAATGACGGTCAATAAAAGAAAGTGTTGAAATGCTGTTTGTCACACAATGTGAGTGTACTGTGTGCCTTAATTAACTAAATTCCTAAAAAAGCAGAAATCTACATTACATAAAATAAGAAAAACTAAAATCACCAAAAATAAAAAATGTACATGACAGAACAAAAAAAAAAAACCTAAGTCACAAAAAAATAAAAAAAGGAACATTACAGAAAATAAAAAAATACATTACAACCCCCACAACAATTTTTTTTTTAAATTACACACCTAAAAATGAAACACATATAATACATACATATAATACATACAATCCAATACAATTAAATACAATCCAATACAATTAAATACAATACACCCCTATCTAATATACATGCAACTATCTAATATACATGCCACTATCTAATATACAATACTAGATAATAATACATCCCCCTATCTATCTATCTAATATACAATACATGCTATCTATATATATAGCTACCCTAATTGTAAGCTACAATAAAATAATTAAGACCACTTACCTTTGAGCTGTTTCTTCAGATCAGCAACCTACGGTAAAAAAGATTAAAAAAATGAATACAACACGTTTACATGAAATAACTAAACATTCTAAACATTCTAAACATTCTAAATATTATACTCACCTTTCCAGCATGTCCCGTTCCAGCATGTCACGTCCCAGCATGTCACGTCCTCCATGTTCCGTCCTCCATGTTTGCGTCTTGTCCGGCACTGCTCCTGTAATAAAAAACATTACATTAGTAAACATAAACCAAAGTGAAATAAACACAATCTACACTATACTTACCTTTCCGCAATGTCTCAGGCCTCCTGGTGTTCTTCTCCGGAAGCATCCGCGCATAAAAAAAAAAAAAAGCGACACACATCCGCCCTGGCGGATGTCTCCGACGCTAATGACCTTCCTATGGAGTGTTCCAGGATAAAATTGGCAATGGCGGCTTCTGATTGGCTGAAAAGGCTGTCTATCAAATTCAGCCAATGAGAAAACCCCATTTGTGAACCAATGAAAGAACTATACACCCCAAAATACCACGCTGATTGGATAACACACCTGTCAATCTTTATTTGAACCAATCCTAAGGCTTTATTGCCATCAGCCAATCACAATGGAATATACCCCCACGTACTGATTGGTGAAGACATCTGCGCCTTCCCATTGGCTGTAATATTGATTGATATTAACAGTAGCCAATGAGAATGCGCAGAGGCTCCAACCAATCATCCTGTGGGGGTGTATTCCATTGTGATTGGCCAAGGCATCTGCGCCTTGTGATTGGTTTAAATAAAGATTGACAGGTGCATTATCCAATCAGAGATGGATTTTAGGGTGTATCCCTTTGTGATTAGTTCACACATTGGCGCCTCCTGATTGGGTGAATTTGATAGACAGCGTTTTCAACCAATCAGAAGGCGCCATTGCTTATTTTCTTCCGGAAAAGTCTCCTGGAGCCTCATTAGCGTCGGGGATGTCCGGGAGTGCCGGGAGTGCGGATGTAAGTATATATATATATTTTTTTTATACAGGGCGTGGCAGAAGAGGATCCGGAGGAGGCCGGAGACATCGCGGGGAGGTAAGTAGAATGTAGATTATGTTTATTTTATTTTGATGTATGTGTATTACGCGCCGGAGAAGGATTAAAAGAATAAGGACGAGACATGCCGGAAAGGTGAGTAGAATATTTAGAATGTATAGAATGTTTATTTTAGAACTGTAAACGTGTAAAAAAAAATTCGGAGGTGGCTGATCTCAATGGACATCTGCAAAGGTAAGTGGTCTTACTTATTTTATTTTAGCTTAGAATTAGATTATTTTATATATAGATAGCATTTATTGTATGTTAGCTAAGGGTATGCGTTTTATATAGATAGCATAGGATGTATTGCATATTAAATTGTGGTATTTATTTAGATAGATTGGGGATGTATTATTATATGGATTGCATGTATATTAGATTATGGTATTTATTTAGATAGATTGTGTGATGTATATTAGATAGGGGTTTATTGTATTGTATTGTATGTAATTGTATTGTATTGTAATTGTATGTAATTGTATGTATTTGTATTTTATTGTATTTGTATTGTATGTATTATATGTATTTCCTTTTCAGGTGTGTATTTTTTTTTCTGTAGTGAGGTTGTAATGTTTTATTTTTATTTTCTGTAATGTTCCTTTTTTAATTTTTTGTGACTTAGGTTTTTTTATTTTCTGTAATGTAGTTTATTTTTTTTGTGAGTTAGGTTTCATATTTCATGTAATGTAGATTTTTTTTGTGACTAGGCTTTTATATTTTCTGTAATTAGAGTTGTGGGGGTTAATAGGGGGTAGGTAGTGTAGGTGTTTATAGGTTAGTGTAGAGGTTAGTGTTTAGTTGATATTTAATGTTTTATTGGGGGGCTATAGTGCAGTATAGTGTTTATACTTAGTATCATGATGGTCCTTGAGGACCATAATGGCACTTATGTGGTTAATGTAGTGTTGTAACAGGCCCATAATGGTGTTAATATACCCTTATGGGACTGATGGGGTTAAATAGAGGCTTATGGGGGTCTGTATTGACCCCCATGAGTGACAGGGTTAATGAAGGGCTTATGGGGGTCTGTATTGACCCCCATGTGTGACAGACTTAATGAAGGGCTTATGGGGGTCTCTATTGACCCCCATGAGTGACAGGGTTAATGAAGGGCTTATGGGGGTCTGTATTGACCCCCATGAGTGACAGGCTTAATGAAGGGCTTATGGGGGTCTGTATTGACCCCCATGATTGACAGGGTGACAGTGTATATATTTTGTTTCTTTTACAACAGGTCCTTTAAGGACCTTTACGGTCCTTTAAGGACCTGTAACGTGGGAATTTAGAATTTTGATTGCAGCGGGGGTCCCGGATCGCGTGCAATCGGGACCCCCACTGCGATGGTTAATGTGGGATTAATGCAGGGCTCTGAGCTTATCTCAGATCCCTTCTTGGGTAATTTGTACGTGGCTGGGCTGTGAGCCTCGTTTTCGTTTTTTTCGGTGGCCATTTTTTCTCTCGCTTAGGGGATTTTCGTTTGTCTGAACTCGGGAATTTGGACTTAAATGGAGGTGTAACTTCACTTTCAGAGGTCCTGGGTGCCCCCCCTTGCTATTGGTAAGCTTTTTATGTAGTTTGTGTGAGTATTTGGTGTGTTTTCACTGTTTTTAGTTGCGCGCGGGTTGGCCGTTGTAATCGTATTTTTAGTGCGTGTGGGTGTTTGTTACGTTAAGGTTGGGTCCTCGCTGCGCGAGGCTCGCCGAGCGATGAGCGCCTGCAGCGCTCATCGCTAAGTCGTACGCACTAAGCAAACAGCGTGACGACGAATCGTAGTTCGACAATTATAATATGTGATAGACTCTTAGAAAGGGGTTTGAAACATAATAATGCTGGAAATCAGTCTAGTGGATGTTTTAGGACATAAGGGTGGATCTGCCCCCCTCCATTGGACATCTCATTGGTGGTGAAGAGAAGTAGATTTGCCCAAACCATAGACAGTAAATCTCTGTAAATAAGTGCAGTGTTTTCTGTCCTGTGCTGTAATCAGTGTGCAGGTGAGAGTGGGTGTGGTTTGGCCTGTGTAAAGGTTTGTCTGTTTGCATTTGTGTGGTGTTCTGTTTGAATCAGTTCTGTAAATCAGTAGAGTGTTTTCTTTCCTGTGGGCTGTAATCAGTGTCCAGGTGAGAGTGGGTGTGGTTCGGTCTGTGTAAAGGTTTATCTGTGTGCATTTGTGTGGTGTTCTGTTTTAATCAGTTCTGTAAATCAGTACAGTGTTTTCTTTCCTTTCGGCTGTAATCATTGTGCAGGTGAGTAGGCAGGATCTATTTTAAGAAGGGAAGGGGCGAACTTGGGAACTTTCAAATCATTTCTAGTTTAGGTGTGGTTAGTGTGTAGGAGTGTGTAAATAAAAGGAGGGAGTTTAAAGAAAAGGAGTATTATAAGAAAAAATAGAAAACAAATATATATATATATATATATATATATATATATATATATATATATATATATATATATATATATATTGTTTTGTTTGGGTTAAGGTGTAGAAAAGCAATCTTTATACAAATATAGTATATTGATTTGTTTGTCAGTCCAGCGCCAACCTCGTGGAGTGTACATCCTGTCACATGTATGCACTACTGGAACAGATGATCCAGGGTCCATACCTCTGTGACAGGTGTGAGCATGTTGCCTCTCTGGAAGCTCAAATTGGAGAACTGGAGAGGAGAATTAAAACACTTAGTGATATTGCTCCACTGGAAAGGGAGCTGGTGCATACTGAGCACAGTTTAGCTGGGCCTAGCATGGAGGGTGGAGCTGGAGCTAGTGGGAATGTCCAGGGAGGTAGCTGGATTACAGTTAGAAGGGGAAGCAGGGGAAACAGGAGCAGGAGGCAGGCCAGTTCTGGGTTGGCAAATACCAACAGATTTGCCAGATTGAGTGAAACTGTTGGGGATGTCCATTTAGGAATCGCAATGTCAGATAGAGCTGTTCCCTCTAACAGCTTGGAGAACAGTTCTGCTGGAGGAGAGGGGGGCCAGCATAGGCAGAGCAAGAGAAAAGTTTTGTGGTAGGGGACTCTATCATTAGGAAGGTAGACAGGGTTATTTGTCACCCAGATCCCAGCAATCGAACAGTTTGCTGTCTCCCGGGTGTTCGGGTTCGGCATGTTGTTTATCAGGTGGATACATTATTGAGAGGGGTCTCGAAATGAAACGGTGGTCTTGGTACATATTGGTACCAATGACAAAGTAATTGGAAGATGGAGTGTCCTGAAGAACTAGGGAATAAGCTTAAAGCAAGGACCTCCAAGGTAGTATTTTCTGAGATACTACCAGTGCCACATGCTAGCTTTTGGGTTTTTAGAGCACTGGGCAGACTTCTCACTTGGGTAGAATCTCTATAGCTGTGATGGATTGCACCTTAATGATGAGGGAGCTTTTGTGCTAGGGGATAGGATGGTAGAAAGGCTGGGGAGTTTTTAAAATAGTAGGTGGGGGGGGAGGGACTATATAGAAGTATTGAGGTAGAAAGGGTAGAGGGGCAAAGGGATGAAATATCAACCCATGGGGAGGTAGATGGGGGAGGTTTACAGAAGACAGTAGGGAGGTATTAATAGGTGACTCAAATACAGTGGCAAACACTTCACAATGGCAGAGCCATAGCAACATAAAGTGTATGCTTGCTAATGCAGGAAGTTTGCCTGGGAAAATAGGAGGGCTAGAATTATTAGCAGTACAAGAAAAATGGGACTTAATATGCCTTACTGAAATATGGTGGGATGAATCTCATGAGTGGACAGTTAATTTGGATGGTTATAACTTATTTAGGAAATATAGGGGTAATGGTAGAAGAGGAGGAGGGATTTGTCTGTATGTTAAGCCTGGTTTTAAAAGTGTAGTCAGAGAAGATATTTATAGTGGAACTAGCTGCAAAATTGAATCTTTGTGGGTTGAGTTAAATAGGGGAGGAGCTCATTCTAAACTCATGTTGGTGGGAGTATGCTATAAACCCCCAAATATAATTGAAAGTGAGGAACTGCAATTATTGTTACAGATTGGAAATGCAGCTAAGCATGGGCAAGTTCTAATAATGGGAGACTTTAATTACCCTGAAATAAACTGGATAAATGAGAACAGTTCAACTAAAGGGAGCAGGTTCTTGAGTACACTCAGGGATCATTATCTGGCCCAGGTAATACAAGAACCTGCTAGAAATGAGGCCTTATGAATTTAGTCATCATAAGTAATATTGATATAATATCAAATGTTAAAATATGGGAACCCTTGAGGATCAATGATTACAACACAGTCTCATTTGAGATTGAATACAAAAAACAGAGTTATAAGGGGCCAACAAAAACTCTACATTTTAAAAGGGCTAACTTTAATGGGCTAAGTACAGCAATACTACATATAGACTGGGGATAAAGAACTTACAGGGAAAAATACTGAAAAAAATGGACAACATTCAAATCCTTACTAAATATACATACTCATTGGCATGTACCATGTGGAAATAAAATGAATAGGAGTAAATCACATCCCATGTGGCTTAACAATGGCTTAAAGATTATGATAAGGAAAAAGGCATGCATTTAAATTATACAAGAAGGAGGGAACAGAGGCAGCTTTATGTGACTATAAGGAAATCAACAAAGCTTGCAAAAGGGCTATTAGACTTGCTAAAATAGAAAATGAGAAGTCAGTTGCAAAAGAGAGTAGGACTAACCCTAAAATATTTGTTTAAATCTATTAATGTGAAGGAGGCGAGGAAGGAAGCTATACGAACATTACAATGTGACACAGGCTGTCTGATAATTAGTGACCAGGTAAAGGCAGATTAGCTAAATAGGTTATTTTCTTCGTTATATACAAGGGAGGTCCTAGTGGTTGGGACACTGCAACAAAATCGGGCTTCATTACTATCACTAAATAATTGGTTAACCAAAAGAGATTAGAGAAAATAAATGTTAATAAAGCCCCAGGTCCTGATGGAATACATCCAAGGGTACTGATGGAACTGAGTTCTGTAATAGCCAAACCATTATATCAAATTTTTGAAGACTCACTCACCACAGGGTCGCTACCAGATGACTGGAGAAAAGCAGAGGTTATACCTATATTTAAGAAGGGAGTCGGAGCAAATCCAGGGAATTATAGACCAGTGAGCCTCACATCTGTAGGTGGGAAGTTTTCAGAAGGGTTAATAAGGGACAGTATACAAAAATATGTCTATTTGAACAAGATCATAAGTAGCAGTCAACATGGATTTATGAAGGATAGGTCATGTCAGACCAATCTAATTAGTTTCTATGAGGAGGTTAGTAGGAACTTGGATCAGGGCAACTCAGTGGATGTAGTATTTTTGGATTTTGCCCAGGATTTTGATGCAGTGCCACATGGGAGACTTTTGAGCAAACTAAGGAATATGGGAATTGCAGTAAATATCTGCTCATGGATCGAGAGCTGGCTAAAAGACAGGAAGCAAAGGGTTGTTTTAAATGGAACATACTCCGATTGGACTAATGTGGTGAGTGGGGTTCCTCAAGGTTCGGTATTGGGTCCTCTCCTTTTTAACATATTTATTAATGACGTAGAAGTAGAACTTGAAAGAAGTGTCTCCATTTTTGCTGATAACACTAAGTTGTGCAAGGTAATTAAATCAGATAATGATGTACTTTCCCTACAAAGGGATTACATAAACTAGAGAAAAGGGCGGCTAAATGGCAGATGAGATTTAATATAAATAAATGTAAGGTTATGCATTTGGGAAGGAAAAATAGCCATACAATTTATAATCTTAGTGGAGCAAATCTAGGGGTATCTAATATTTAAAGGGATTTGGGAGTACTTGTGAACAAGCACCTAGGTAGCAGAGCTCAATGCCAAGCAGCAGCTGCAAAGGCAAGCCAAATATTAGCATATATTAAGAAGGGTATTGAAGCAAGGGAAGCAGAAATATTCCTGTCACTGTACAAATCCCTAGCATGCCCTCATTTGGAATATGTAGGACAATTTTGGGCACCACTTCGTAAAAAGGACATTTTCGAGCGGGAAAAAGTACAGAGAAGGGCAACAAAACTAATAAGGGGAATAGAAGTTATGTCGAAAGACCAACCAAATTAAAATTATTTTCCCTAGAAAAAAGGAGTCTAGGAGGGGATATGATTACCTTATTTAAATACATCCAGGGTCAACATAAGGCTTTGTCAAGTGAACTTTTTGTACCAAGAGATTTTCAGCTGACAAGAGGACAACCCTTGAGGTTAGAGGAAAAAAGATTTCACCTTAGAGAAAGGAAAGGGTTCTTCACAGTTAGGGTGGTTAGTCTGTGGAATTCTCTACCAAAGGAAGTGGCGACAGTGAATTTGATAGATAACTTCAAAAAGGAATAAGATATTTTTTTGAATAAAGAGGGCATTCAAGGTTATCCTAGATAACTAGCGAAGGAATATTGATCCAGGGAGAAATTTGATCGCCAGTCTCTGGGGTCAGGAAGGAATTTTTGCTATTTCCCCCCTTATGAGACAATTGGCAAAGTTTCAATTTTTTTTCCCATTTGCCTTCATCTGGATTAATTAACAATTATTAACAAATAGTCCACATATTAAAAGGATCAAAAGAGATCTAAAAAGGTTGAACTTTATGGAGTAACAGTCTTTATTCAACCTCAAATACTATATACATATATATATATATATATTTTTTATAACTGCAGATATTTTTGCTATGCACATTTATAAATAAATAAATAAATACATTAAATCCTATTGTCCGGTTACTAGAGGGGGGTTTTAGTAGATAAATAATAGTCTTCTCTGAAATTATAGATCTTCAAGCATCTACAGAAGCTTTGGAAATCCATGGTAATTCAGATGCTTCCAGAGTGTGTGAGCACTCATGGATTGCCTTCTAAATGATTGTGGGGACAGGTAATAAACAGGTCAATCATAGACCATTTTAAATCCATTATTTGCCCCCATTTAAAGAGTGTATAAAATATAAAATTGATTTCAATAAATGTTTTATAATGACTGGAAATGGAAAGGTGGTTTTACAAAGTTTTTGTTATAATTAATTGTATGCATATATTTTTACTTGTTATTTCAATAACTTCCTTTCTTTTTCTAGACAACTGCTTTAATGCTTAACATCCAGACTGGATTCCAGACAGAAGTAGACCATATCCCCAAACCTGATACTAGCACAGACTGTAGACTGTAGTTGCTCACTGGATGTATCTCATGATGATGGTAAATTTCCAATCCTTGAACAGCTTAGAGCACCAACTTAGTCAGAGTGTGGGAAACCTGTAAGGACTAAAGAAAACCTCCCCAGTATAAATGTGCAGGACCCTGTAGATAAACCATTCATCTATACAGAATGTATGACATTTTTTAAACAAATATGGACACTTTAATTTCATTACATGTGTGATGATCCAGAGGTAGGAGCTTTTACTGCCCAGAGTGACCTGCAATACTGTAGACTGCAGGTCAACTACCCACAAGGACCGTTTGGGTTCTTGGAAATCTCGGCACCAGCACCCTGATATCTGGCTTCTGTATCAATCAGGGTCTCTCCATCAGGAATCAGCACTTCCAGGAGTCTCAGTAACCTTCCTGTGGTAGTGATCAGCACAGGTTGCTTGCAGGGTGGAGATAGGTCCAGTATAGCAGCCACAAGGAGCAAAATAAGAGACACACAATTTCTATATGTCCCTAGAAATGAACTGTTTTATTTTTGAAAAGTCAGCAATATTTATAACAGTTACAGTGCCTTGCAAAAGTATTAACCCCCTTTGACTTTTTACCTCTGCTGTTACATTACTGCCTTGAATTCAATGTTTTGTTAATCTGAATTGTATGTGATGGATCAGAACACAATAGTCTAAGTTGGTGAAGGGAAATGAGAAAAATATATACATAAAACAATTTTTTTGAAATAGAAAACAGAAAATTGGCGTGTTCGTGTATATTCACCCCCTTTGTTATGAAGCCCATAAAAAGCTCTGTTGCAACCAATTACCTTCAAAAATCACATAATTAGTGAAATGATGTCCACCTGTGTGCAATCTAAGTGTCACATTATCTGTCATTACATATACACACCTTTTTTTGAAAGGCCCCAGAGGCTGCAACATCTTAGCAAGAAGCAACACTAACCAAAGACTGCCATGAAGACCAAGGAACTCTCTAGACAAGTAAGGAACAATGTTGTTAAGAAGTACAAGGGTTAGGTTATAAAAAATATCCAAATTTTTGATGATCCCCAGGGGCACCATCATATCTATCATGACCAAATGGAATGAACATGGCACAACAGCAAACAGCCAAGACACGGACGCCCACCAAAACTCACAGACCGGGCAATGAGGGCATTAATCAGAGGATGCACAGAGACCTAGGGTAACCCTGGAGGAGCTACAGAGTTCCACAGCAGAGACTGGAATATCTGCACATAGGACGACAATAAGCCGTACGCTCCATAGAGTTAGGCTTTATGGCATAGTGGCCAGAAGAAAGCCATTACTTTCAGCAAAAAAACAAAATGGCACGTTTTAAGTTTGCAAAAATGCATGTGGGAGACTCCCAAAATGTATGGAGGAAGATGCTCTGGTCTGATTAGACTAAAATTGAACTTTCCGGCCATAAAAGAAAACTCTGTGTCTGGCGCAAACCCAACACATCATATCACCCAGCAGCCAGGACTGGAAAACTGGTCAGAGTTGAGGGAAAGATGGATGGTGCTAAATACAGGGATATTCTTGCGAGATACATGTACCACTATGTGCATGATTTGAGGCTAGGACGGAGGTTCACCATCCAGCAGGACACATTGCTAAAGCAACACTTGAGTGGTTTAAGGGGAAACATGTAAATGTATTGGAATGGCCTAGTCAAAGCCCAGACCTCAATCCAATAGAAAATCTGTGGTCAGACCTAAAGATTGCTGTTCACAAGAGTAAACCATCCAACTTGAAGGAGCTAGAGCAGTTTTGCAAGGAGGAATAGGCAAAAATCCCAGTGGTAAGATGTGGCAAGCTCATAGAGACTTATCCAAAGCGACTTGGAGCTGTGATTGCAGCAAAAGGTGGCACTACAAAGTATTGACTTTAGGGGGTTAGTTATGCACATTGACTGTTTCTGTTATTTTGTCCTATTTGTTGTTTGCTTCTCAATTTAAAAAAAACATCTTCAAAGTTCTGAGCATGTTCTGTAAATTAAATGATGTAAATCCTCAAACAATCCATTTTAATTCCAGGTTGTAAGGCAACAAAACACAAAAAATACCAAGGGGGGTAAATACTTTTGCAAGGCACTCTAGATACAGAGGGAGTGTACACCATTTAACAATGAGAGGGTGTGGCAGACAATTACAGGAGATTACCCCACATGGGGTTTAGCAGTAGCTTAATGGCTGGCACCTAAGAACATTAGGGCTACCTTCTAATACACACCCTGTCACATCCTACACATTCTGTCTAGTACATTAGAGATGTAATTAGCTTATCTGGCAAACAATGGGATAAAGCAGATTACAATACAATGTAGTGGCAGGAACCAAGCCATCTGTCCTTTAATGGACTAAGATCCAGGAACAGGAAAAGGGGTCCGTGACATTACTTCCAGGCAGCAGTTCTTGGGTTATGATCCTTAATAGATAATAGTCTTGAACTACATCCCATAGACCAAGTCCAAGTCCCCATCCAAATACGAAAAAAATGTTGGCCCAAGTGGCCACTGCAAGTCTCAGTGTATGTCCTCTTCATGGAGGGGGTAGTAGGTTGACCCGGTCTTTGGGTGATTGCCTACCTTTCAGGAAAATGTCCACAGTCTCTAACCCCAATTTTTGTAGGGTCTTGGGAACATAATCCAGTTGCACAGTACTTACAGGGGGTTTCTGGGCTAGCAGCCCCTTCTCAGCCACCCTCCCCCTTTTCCCTCACAACATCTGGGATCCCAATCCTCAGCGTCTCAGGTAGCAACACAGCCAAATCCCATATCCATTCCTTTCAATAACCCACCCCAAATTGCAGACACTAATCTTGGGGACACATCCAAGGTCTCAGGAACTAGGATCTCATCCAGGGGCGTACTACTACCCCTTTGGCCACAGGCAGGTAGTGGCTTGGGGCTATCCCATCTAGGGAGCACCTCAGACGGGGGTAAAAAGCACTTCCCCACCGGCATAATCACTTTAATTTTGGTAGTCAAGGCAGGGTTGAGGAAAAACAGAGCAGGACTCAGGTTTAGGCACTTTTCTGGTTGTTGGCCATCTACCAGTGGCTGGTGCTGCTTTACACTTCTCCCTGGTCTTGCATCTACCAGGGTCTGGACTGTTCTCCTGGCCTCCCTATCCTGGTGAGTTCCCATCAGCCCCTCTGATCTCACCTATGCTGTAGCGGTCAGATTTCCAGGTACCTACTGGTTTCCTTCCTCCACCTTATAGAGGTGTATCCAACAGTCCATTTCCTCTTGCAGTGCATGCTCAGCTAGCGAAGTTTGGGAAGCATGGGATAACTCCAAGTACTTGAGCCAAGACCCATGGGGGCCACCTCCTCAAGCAGTTACTTTTACTCTTTTTCCAACTCCATTTCTCTATGGATCAACGTTTTGAGCAACTTTTCTTCTTCTGTCCCTGGGTCTATTTCCACGTCCTTTTGGCGTCATGCCAGTAGGATCTCCCAGTGATCTGCTGTTCCAAGGCCACACTTTGGACCACCCCGCAGAACCTCCGGGAGCCCTTCCACCAGTCCAAGCCTGTAGAAAGAGGGCCCTTGTGATGCAGGAGTTGGAAGCATTAGGTCCACATACTCATGTTCCAAGTCAAGCTCCAGCCACACCAGGTCCTCAAGCTGTTCTGCTAGCATCTCACCTGGCTAGAGCCCAAGGGTAGCCATCCATTGATTTAGAATAGCTATCCTCCTATCCTCTTCTGTGGCAATCCGTTGTTCTCCTTTTCTCCCTGATCACATCTGCTCTGCAGGCCTCCATGTGGTCCATGATCCCTCTATCCAGGGCTGGCCTTCCTTGGACTTAGACCTGGATTTGAAAATTTGGCAAAATCGCTGATCGGTTTCTGCATCCCCGCCAAGCCGCCGAAAGCACTGGACTTCAAAGCGGCATAGATCACCATAGACCATCCTTGCTGCCGATTCTTGCTCTAAGATCGCAGCACTGCCAATCAGTTGTGACAATCTGAGGGTAGGGGCTTTACAAGCCCAGGGCCACCTGCTATCGACTACAGGTTTACTACCCACAAGGACAGTTTGCATTCGTGGAAATCTTGGCACCAGCACTCTGATATTTGGCTTTTGTATCAGTCAGGGTTTATCCAGCATGAATCAGCACTTTCAGGTGTATCAGTATCTTTCTTGTGGTAGTGACCAGAATAAGTTATTTGCAGGGTGGGGATAGGTTCAGTATCGCAGCCACAAGGAGCAAAATAAGAGACACACAGTTTTTATATGTCTCCAGAAGTAAATTGTTTTATTTGTGAGGTTAGCAATATTTATAGTAGTTAGACACAGAGGGAGTGTACACAATGTAACAAGGAGAGGGTGTGGCAGACAATTAAAGGGGATGGCCCCACATGGTGTCTAGCAGTAGCTTGATGGCTGGCACCTGAGAACAATAGGGCTACCTTCTAATACACACCCTGTCACATCCTACACCTTCTGTCTAGCAGATTAGAGATGTACTTAGCTTATCTAGCAAACAATGGGATAAAGCAGATAACAATACAATGTAGTGGCTGGAACCAAGCCATCTGTTCTTTATTGGACTAAGATCCAAGAACAGGAAAAGGGGTCCGTGACAACACATGTGCAGAATGTGATAAAAGGTTTATAAACTCCAAAGACACCACAAGGGTCATACAAGGGAGAGGCCATTCACTTGTACAGAGTCTGGAACATGCTTTGAACTAAAAAAGACACCTCATTGTCATTGCAAGATTCCCACAGGTGAAAACCACACAGATTTGTGGGAAAAGGTTTATAGCAAAGCTAGATCACCATAGACCATCCTTGGCACCAATCTTGGCACCAGCATTCTGATATCTGGCTTCAAAGACACCACTGGATTCATAAAGAAGAAAACACATTCACCTGTACAGAATATGGAAAAAGTTTTAAACTAAAACACACACTTCAAATTCATTTGAATATTCACACAGGGGAAAAACCCCATAGATGTACAGATTGTGGGAAAAGGTTTATATCAAAGTCATCTTCATAGACACCACAGGGTTCATACAGGGGAGAAACCTTTTAAATGTAAGGAGTATGGAGAAAGCTTTTGAGATAACAGCACATTTCACAGACACCAAATGACTCACACAGGGCTGTAACATTTTACATGTACAAATTTCAACAATGCTGCAAGTTTATATGGTTTATTCAACATGTACATAAGTAATTATTAGGTAATGCTATGGTGTTGGTTAAAATCCATAACAGAGCTTTAATTAAAGTTAAACATATTATTTTGTACATATGTTTGTAAGTTGAAGGAGCTATTTATAAATAGGACATATATTTTTCATTGATACTACTTCCCATTTAACCATAATAAAACAATATTTATTTTGTGATTTAATCTGTGTTTATTTATTTATTTTCTGTGTACTGGTATGAAATCCCATTTTGAAGTAGAGCATATTTCCTGTACAATATTCTCTTCTATGTCTTAGTTTAATATTGATCCTGCCCTTTCTCTCTTTGACAACTTCTCTTCAGTCTCCTTACTGGGAGATAGGGTGATATGAGGTTAGAAGTGGAAGGGGGGAGAGAGAAAGGTGATGAGGAAGAAAAAGGGGTTGAGAAAAGAGAGAGATGGATGGGCAGGAGAGAGTTAAGTCAGAAATATATGGTGATGGTGAGAGTAGGGAATGGATGAGAAAGTGAAATGAAGAGAGAAGGAAGGGTGGCAGAAGTAGATGGGGGACAGATTAGAGCAGTAAAGAAGGAGTGTGGAAGTAATTTGGGAGGTGGCAGTGGAGAGAGACTGAGTGTGAAATAGAGGAACATTGTTATCATTTCATGTATTTGGGTGACCTGTACTAGTTTGATATAAATGTATAATATTTATCTGGTTATTTTGTGATGATCTGGTCTGGATTGTTATGATATAATGTATATGGGTGACCTATACTAGTCTAGTATAAATATATAATATTTATCAGGTGATTTTGTGATGACCTGGTCTGGATTGTAATCATATAATGTATATGGGTAACCTATACTAGTTTGATATACATGTATAATATTTAACTGGTTATTTTGTGATAATATGGTGTGGCTTGTTATCATTTAATTTATATGGGTGACCTATACCAGTTTGGTATAAATGTATTAATAATCATCAGGTTATTTTGCAGTCTTTTTTTGTTTAAGTTAATGTGAGATTTTTTCCAGTTTTGAAGCTCCCTCAATCACATATTATAATTGTCGAATTACGAGACGTCTTCACGCTTTGCGTGGTGTGTACGACTTAGCGATGAGAGCCAAAGGCGCTCATTGCGGATGAGCCTCACGTAGCGAGGCGAGCTGTTAACTTGGAGCACTTAGGTGATGATCGCCGAAAGCACTCATTGCCTGCAAGCCTCACAAAGAGAGGCGAGCTGTTAAACCACTAAAACGCGCAACACAGGCGATTAACGCGAAGGCGCTTATTGCGTGCGAGACTTGCGGAGCAAGGCGAGCAGTGGTGGTAATGAAACACACAGGACTTGGCCTCCAAACACTTACAAAACGCGGGATCGCCGTAGGCTGCAAGCAGTTGACGAACGCCGGACTTAGAAAAAAAAAATTAAGAGACGCTGGACTTAAAAAAAACAAAATGCGAGACGCGTAACTTAGTAGTAATACGAAGTTAACGGCCACACCGCGCAAACCAAAAGAACAAAGAAACACAAAAAATACAAAAACAAATACAACAAAAGCATCCCACACAGTATGGGAGAACAGCCAGGACGTTTGGAAGTGAGGTGGAACGCAAATTTATGTCAAATTTAAGAAGTTTCGGCACTTGAAAAATCGGTTAAGCGAGAAAAAAAATGGCGGCCGAAATGTTTTTTATCGAGGCTACACAACCCCGAAACGTGCAAAACACAGCCAGCGAAGTACGATGTAGAAAAATACTAATAGGAAGGACGCAACATCGTCGCGAAATGCGTAAAACATAGACTAACACCGCCATTTTACAATACTAACTTACACATTAAGATTCTGAAATCGCGGATTTCCCGTCTAAACCAACGGTTTTGTCTCACGCACGCACCCTATATATAGGGCACACTTGACACAGAACTGACACTTTCTCCTCAGGTGATGACAGTCTGAGTGGACATTTTCTGTTGCTGTAAAATCCAAAGAGATTGTTAGCTCTTCAGGATACTGATTGCTGAATATTAAATACAAATAGGTAAAGTATATTAATTTATATTAATAATCATTAATAAATAATATATAAATTAATTATTCTTAAAAAAAAGGTATATATTATTAGTTAAAAAAAATGAGCAACAAACTTATAATTTACACTTGCTTTAGTTTATCAATACTTTCATGCTTAGCTGTTTGTAATATATTAATTCATTAAATAATCAATTAGTAATGTACATTAATTTATTAATTAGTAATTAGTAATCATTATCAAAAAAATTGTATACAATTTTATACTGCCTAAACTTTATTAATACATTAATGCTTATCTCTTTCTAATATATTTAGACATTGATTAAGTAATTATTAATGTACATTATTTTATTAATTAATTATTAGTAATCATTATGAACAACAAATATTCTATATTTTACAATGCCTTTAGTTTATTAATATATTAATGCTTGGCTCTTTAGAATACATTTAGTCATTGATTAATTGATTATTAATGTACATTAATTTATTAATTATTCATTAGTAATATTTCACACACAAAAAAAAGAACCACAAACAATATGTATATGTTACTATGCTCTCACATATCCGTGTTGCTACTGATTGCCTCATAGGGATGAATCGAAATATTACAAATGCTTTCCATCATATTTGACAGTTTCATCATCTCTGCAATTGATTGAACACAGAGAGTGATGGTTGCAGCCTTTGAACAGCATAAAGATCACCTTTACAGGTATATCATTTAAAGTTCTTATGGAACAAAAAAGGATTAAGTATTTTTATTTTGGATTGATGACAGTTATTGATTAATTAACATATATTAATATATTAATTAATTAATAATTAGTAATCATTACAAAAAAAAAACTTAAATTTTATACTGCTATAAAAATAAAAATAAAATATAACCTGCACTTATATATCTGCCTTACTGCTCATTCATGTACATTGCTTTTGGAACTATTAATTAATATTAATAAAAATAAAAATAAAACTTTTATAACTGATTAAAAAATATGTACATTTTACAAAGCACTTACATATCTGGAGTGCTTATAATTGCATGACAGGGATAGGACCTTCAAAGCACTTAAATATTTAAAGCAGTTTCTTAGATTCTGACATGTGCTACATTTAATATTTTATACTGCTTTTATTTATGAATATATTGCTGATTATGCGTTTGTGTTTTGCATCTATGCCAATTAAACATCATAATTTCAATGAGCCTTGAATTAATTGAATACAAACATTAAAACATATTTTCATGTAATTTCACAGATTACTCATCTCTGCACCTGACTGAAGACAGAGAGTGAATTCTGCAGGATTTTATCTGCATTAACATCAATTTCACAGGTATATGATTTCATGATGCCCTTTTTGTTTTGCATTGATGACAGTTAATGATTAATTAATTAACCTATATTCACTTAGGGCCTCATTCAATTGCAATTTGACATATTGAATAGGGCTCTATATAAGGACATAGCATAACTTTTTAGTTAATGTGAACATCGATCCAAAACCAAGGTTTAAACCAACTAAAAACTTCTGTAAAAAAATATGCTATTTGCTTATATATTGCCCTATTGCACAAATTGCGAATGAATGAAGCCCTTAGTATTTAATTATTCATTCTTAATTTTAAAAAAAATAGGCATACATATATGCTTACTATGCTTACCTAATTAACTTTTACAGAACGCAAATTACACCTCATAAGTCAATTGATTTCAACATTAATAAAAGTACAAAATTGCACATTATTTTAAGCCCGATCTATACTTTGCTCATGGCTCTTTTTGTTTGCCCTTCTTTAGGAAAACATAATTACCTCTTTAGGTTTACCATTGATGTCAGTTATTGATTAATTAATTAACGTATATTCATTTATTAATTACTTAATAATTCATTATAAAAAAAAAAAAAAAAAACGTGATCTACATGATAAGCGTGCTGTATTATGTCTCATGGACACAGCGCTACAGAAATCATTAAGATATCCATGAGTCACCCAGCACATTTAAAAGGTTTTAACAGGCTCTAATGACAAGATAATATGTAAAGTTGTATAGATAATCTAGATAGGCAAATAGAGAAGTAATGTCACTTATATAGTAATATAAAGGGTAAAGCGGTTCAATAAGATGGTTTAACATTGAACCACACTGGCTCTCTATAAGTACTTTTAGATTCATATAAGGATTTTTAATTTTATTAAGTTACAGCACTGGCACTTTCAAATTGATTAATAACAGCACAGGCACTTTCAAAGACTGTTCAAATTGAGTCAGAAAGAATACTGGCTCCATATAAGCGTTTAGATTTATGGATTATAGCACTGGCACTCTTAGATCCCCAAACTGCAATATATGCACTTTCTGATAGCACTAAAATTAATAAATGCACCTTATATCTAATTTGCCTTAGTAAAGAATATTTATACAATACCTGTTTAATTATGCTACGTGTAAATATATTTTAAGGTTTTTATGAAGTTATTAAAAGTTAAGTTTTATTAAATATTTAGGTCTCTCAAACAAATTGGGATTAACAAGTGTGCACTATAAAAGGGAACTTTTCTCTTTCAAGTTTTCTTTGCATTGAGAGTAGCTAAAAACAATATGTACAATACAAAAAAACATTACATCTTACACCTGTATTTACAATTACAGATTACAATGGTGGACAACGGAAAAGACAGGATTCAACGCAAAAGAAGAGGGAAAGGAAGCAAAGGTGGAGAGATGCACAGTCCCCTGAGACTTCCTAACGCCTAGGAGAAGAAGACCGACAGAGACTTTTAAATAAAAGAAAAATTAGTAAGAATGCACAAAGTGTGTGTGCTGGAGCTTCAAAGAAAAGAAAAAGTGAAACATTGCCAATATTGCCTCATGACACCAATGTTCAGACACATGACACCAATGTAGATATAGAAAGTTGTAGCGATATCTATGTTGAGGAAACTCAGGATACTGCTTTCATTATAGCACTAACAGTAGACACTCATTATTGTGGATTACTCAATGTTGTTTCTCAGTTTTGTGGGGCCTATCATTTTCTCAAGGAGACCAACTGACGGAGACTTCATTCGTTGCTGTTAGAAAGGCCAGGTAAGACTTCCACAAAGACACACACTTCCAGATTACTTACAAAGTATAATGAGTGATCCAACATTTCCAAATTATAACAATTAAAAAAAAACCATCAGGTCTTATAACAGTGCAATTTAATTTGCTTCTATGGGTGCTACATTAGCAGAAAATGTCCCAGTACAAATTTACCACCGCACTTCACATTTACAACAACAAGAAGAGAGCAAAGGAAATTTGCACAGTTATAAGTCTTAGATACAATGGAAGCTGTTGAATAACGGGTGAGGTTTCCAGAAAAGAAACAGTGTTTGCGCATAGTCTTTGAACAACTGGATAAAATGATGGGCAACAACCCATATAGTCAAGCATACAAACAATTAGCACAGGTTGAAAACGAACAACAGCAACATGCTCAAATACATCAATTGCCAATGCCAAGAGTAAATATGGTTTTAAACAGAGATCGCAATAGTGATCAAAGACTGTTTAATCTACCAACAGTAAATGAGGTTGCCATGGTCTTTAAAAATTAGTATAGTGAACCACTTTTTCAGAGGGATATTAGAATATATCCAAGCAATAAAGACTAACCTTTTATAAACATAAATATATTAAGTTGTAATTTGTATCCTATGAAATTTCCCATTTTCTTTCCAAATGGTGAGCCAGGATGGGAACCAAAATTACAATTGCAAAGTTTTCCCAATAGTAAAGTTCGTGTTAGAAGCAATATTTCTATGCTGGAAAATAAAGTGGCAAAAAAATGCTATTCGGGATCATTTATATCCTATTTTATGTGGGGGCAAACTCACACAACTATGGATTATAGATTCCTATCTACACGTCGAAGCAAATAATCTACATTTTATAAAATTTCAACAAAACAAGCTTCGCATAGAACAATATTGTGGATTGATGGATTATGTCGCTGAATTGGCTACCAACAGAGACATTCCAGCTGGAAGAGCAATCATTTTGCCATCCACTTTCCAAGGATCTCCTCGCAATATGCGAGATAGATATAATAATGCCACGGCCAGATTAATATATTACATTCACATGTAGTGCACAATGGACAGAGATCAAGGAAAATTTGAATCTTGGACAAAATACTTCTGACCGACCAGATTTAGTGGCAAGAGTATTCAAAATAAAACTCAATTCATTAATTCATGATATAACTAAAGCACAGTTATTTGGAAAATGTGTGGCTTTTGTTTACACCATTGAATTTTAAAAAAGAGGCCTGCCACATGCACACATACTTTTAATCATGCAGGAAAAAGATAAATTGAATACTGCAGAGATTGTGGATTCGGTAATTACTGCTGAACTGCCACATCCTGAAAAATATTCAAAACGTAATGCGATTGTAACACACAGAATGATTCATGGGCCATGTGAAGATATAAATCCAAATTCACCATGTATAGAAAATAAAAAAAATTACAAAAGAGTTCCCAAAACTATTTCAAATGCAAACTTATGCTAATTGTGATGGATACCCTTTGTATAAAAGAAGAGAAGGACAAACAGATATTATCCGTGGACAAAAGGTTGATAATAGATATGTAGTTCCATACAATCCACATTTGCTGATGAAGTGCAATGCGGAATAAATGTGGAAGCTTGCACTTCTATTAAATCCATCAAATATGTGTATAAATATATAAACAAAGGATACGATGCAGCAACTGTTGTTGTGCAAGGTGCACAAAACGAAAAGGAAAATCCAATTTTACATGACAAACTTTTATGTTATTTAGGTGCTAGCTATGTCAGTGCTCCAGAAGCAATATGGCGTCTTCTGAAATTTGAGATGCATGATTGGTCACCTGCTGTGTATCCATTAACTGTCTATTTGCCACACAGTCAGTTTGTTTCCTTTACTGCAGGCAATGAAAGAACTGCCCTAGCACAAAGTGAACATCGAGAATCAACACATACTTCTTGGTTTCAATTAAACTGCCAGGACACTGAGGCCAGACAATTTTTATACATTGAGATTCTATTTGTAAATGGCCAATGGCAACAACGAAAAAGAGATACTCATAAAATTATACCACAAATTTATACCGTCAGTCTTTTACATGTTCCCGATGCACAAAGTTATGAACATTTACGCACAGTTTATGATACTTTTCTATTAGCTGCAAGACATCAAAACTTCATAGCAGATGATACAGAATGGGAGAGGTGTCTGGAAGAAGCAGCACTATGTCAAATGCCAAAGCAAATGAGAGAACAGTTTGCATTCATTTACATCTTTTGCAATGTACCTGATGCATTTGCTTTGTGGGAAACATTTAAATTAAATATGTGTGAAGACTTCTTGAAACGTTACAATGAGCCGATTGCACTCTTAAAAGCGTTAATGGAAATTCAAGAAATATTTCTTGCTCATGGATTAAATTGTGCAAGTTTTAATTTGCCTGATCTAGGACTTATAGATGACATCAACTTTGATGATTATGACACTGAGCTTCAACAACAAAAAAACAAGAAAAACTGGCAACTATAAATACTTTACAATTGCAAGCATTTAATGCCATCACAAAAGCTACAGATGATGAAATGGTCAAAGACCATTATTTATAACTAGATGGCCCTGGTGGATCATGAAAAACGTATCTGTACAATTGTTTGATGAGTTACATTCGAGCACAGGGTCAAATAGCAATGCCGCACTTTTGTTAGAAGGTGGCAGAACTGTGCATAGTGGATTTAAACTGCCAGTTCCCATTTTAGAAACATCAGTGTCAGATATTCGACTGGATTCTTTACAAGCCAAACATTTTAAAAAAAGTAAATTAATTATCATAGACGAGGCAACAATGATGTCATGTCATGCCTTTCAGTTTATTGATAGATTATTAAAAGAAGTGATAGATAATAATTTGCCATTTGGTGGAAAGGTGATGTTGTTAGGAGGAGATTTTAGGCAAACAATACCTGTTGTGCCACATGGAAATAGGACTGGCATCATTGAAACATGTATCAAGACAAGTAAACTGTGGAAAATATTTACACACCTCAAATTAGAATTAAATATGAGATCTGTAGGCCAAAACAAATTCAATGATTGGCTCATTCAAATTGGAGAAGGAAAACATCCACAAATAAATGATTTACCCAATGATACCACAAATGGATTGCAAGGAATCATTTATATCGGCAATCTTTCTAAACACTCTCAATAATGACGATTATTCAGACATTGCAAACAAAGTGATATTAACATCAAAAAATATAGATGCCTTTAATCTAAATAACGAAATTTTAAAATTCATCAACGCACCCCAAAAAATGTATTACAGTGCAGATTCAGTTCTGGCTGACGATAAAGACAGTGAATCTAACTTTAGTATAGAATGTATTCATTCTTTAACACCATCTGGAATGTCACCACATGTTCTGCAATTGCAAAAAGGGGCAACTTTTTATTCCAATAATTGATTTGGCTCCAAGTGAGAATGGTTTGCATTTTGTCCTTCAAATGAGACAATTTCCAGTTATCATGGCATTTTCCATGACCATAAATAAATCCTAAGGACAACCTTTTAAGTCTGTGGGTATTTTTTTACAGGAACCTGTTTTTGCACATGGACAACTCTATGTTGCTTTTTTAAGGTGCACAAATCCAGATGATATTAAAGTGTCAATTGAAGACAACCCAAGTCAGGGTGATCTATTACACGATGGACACATTTTTACAAAAAACAATGTGTACTATGAGGTTTTGTAAACATAGAGAATTGTGGTTTCATTTCATTGGACGAAATTTAATGTCACTTCGCCTCTTTTTAGACAATCACTATTTCACATACAAAACTCTATGTACAATTTTGCAAAACTACAACAATAACAAAAAAGAAAGAAAGAAAAAACAATAAACAATGGTTATATCCCATAGAGAAAATTAAAAGTCTGCTTTTAAGGGAACCACTTGGATATGCAAAAACAAAAAGTATTGGGATGTCTTGGAAGTGGCCTTTTGCCAGGATTGGCCCCACAAAACAGCTACGTTGCTTTTTATTACTATTATATAGTGATGTCCCAAACAGTTCGCCGGATAACTATTCGCGGAGATTTTCGCATGTTCGCTTCCGTCACGAACGGCGAACACATGCGCTTTTCGGTTCGCCCCCTATACTTTATCATTGAGGAAACTTTGAACATCATTTATTTTATTTTATTATTTTTTTGTGTGTAATCTATGCCTACCTGCCAGCGTGTGTGTGTGACAGGCTAACACCTAACAGCTTATATTGTGCTTATTTTCACTACTCATACCTGGTGATGTAACATACATTGAAAACCATTTTTTTCCTGTAATCTAATTTCAGTTGCCTGCCTGTGTCAGGCTCAAAGCTTATATTGTGCTCAGTGACATAAAACAACACTTTTTTGACTGTAATAGATTGAATAGCAATTGCCTGCCTACAGGCGTGTGTGTGAAGCCTATTGCATCTACTCTTCCAACTTTTGCCAGTGCACAGTGACACTCATATCTGGTGGCACCTTAGATTGCACGCTCAGTGCCCCAAATTTGAAGTGGGAGGACCGATCAAGCATCTTTTTCCATCTCCCGCTTCCACAAATCCATGCCATATACACGTCGTCTGATAGAGGACGTAACAGGGATTAAACCGATAGGAATAGTACTACTTAACAGTACACACCTTATAATAATGCAGACTGAGGCAACGCATATAATCTTCCATGCTGTGCAGTGGAAGCCCCCAGACTCTAACCTGTGTATACTATTCCATGCTGGGCAGTGGAAGGCCCCAGACTCTGACCTGTGTATAATCTTCCATGCTGGGCAGTGGAAGCCCCCAGACTCTGACCTGTGTATAATCTTCCATACTGGGCAGTGGAAGCCCCCAGACTCTGACCTGTGTATAATCTTCCATGCTGGGCAGTGGAAGCCCCCAAACTCTGGGAGTCTGAAGAGGCGTCAGAGGAGGAAGGTGCTATGAGGAGATGGAAGACCAAACACAGCAGGCGTCTCAGGGGGCTTGTTGTCACCTTTTGGGGACCCTTGGTGGCTAGGTGGAGGAAGAGACCTTCAATGACATCAGTGAGGACAAGGAACCTTGTGCAAATGGGGAGTTTACAGTTGTGCAAAGGGACTGTTTGCGGTTGTTTGCTGTGCATTAAATGGGGAGATTGGTCTGTTACTGTGAAGCGGGTGTAACCCTTACTCTACCTGATCGATACAACATCATAAAAAAAGGTAAGTCAGAGGTGCTCATCAAAGAACGAACCAACCTTAATAGGTTAGTTCTATAGCCATGATAAGCTACTCACAGCTTATATTGTGCTCAGTGACATAAAACAACACTTTTTTGACTGTAATAGATTGAATAGCAATTGCCTGCTTACAGGCGTGTGTGTGAAGCCTATTGCATCTACTCTGCCAACTTTTGCCAGTGCACAGTGACACTCATATCTGGTGGCACCTTAGATTGCACGCGCAGTGCCCCAAATTTGAAGTGGGAGGACCGACCAAGCATCTTTTTCCATCTCCCTCTTCCAAAAATCCATGCCATATACACGTCCCCTGATAGTGGACGTAACAGGGATTAAACCGATAGGAATAGTACTACTTAACAGTACACACCTTATAATAACGCAGACTGAGGCAACGCTTATAATCTTCCATGCTGTGCAGTGGAAGCCCCCAGACTCTGACCTGTGTATAATATTCCATGCTGGGCAGTGGAAGGCCCCAGACTCTGACCTGTGTATAATCTTCCATGCTGGGCAGTGGAAGCCCCCAGACTCTGACCTGTGTATAATCTTCCATGCTGGGCAGTGGAAGCCCCCAGACTCTGACCTGTGTATAATCTTCCATGCTGGGCAGTGGAAGCCCCCAGACTCTGGGAGTCTGAAGAAGAGACGTCAGAGGAGAAAGGTGGCTTGGAGGAGGTGGAAGACCAAACACAGCAGGCGTCACAGGGGGCTTGTTGTCACCTTTTGGGGACCCTTGGTGGCTGGGTGGAGGAAGAGACCTTTAATGACATCAGTGAGGACAAGGAACCTTGTGCAAATGGGGAGTTTGCAGTTGTGCAAAGGGACTGTTTGCGGTTGTTTGCGGTGCATTAAACGGGGAGATTGGTCTGTTACTGTGAAGCGGGTGTAACCCTTACTCTACCTGATCGATACAACATCATAAAAAAAGGTAATTCAGAGGTGCTCATCAGAGAATGAACCAACCTTAATAGGTTAGTTCTATAGCCATGATAAGCCACTCTGAGAGCAACCTCTTTTAGCTCACTTGTGCCCTTCACAGGGAGAAATATCCTGCAGTACATCAGTCTGGTCCCACTCAAAAGAGTGACCCAGCCCCGAATACCAGGCAATTCTACCCTGAACAGGAGAAACAGTAAACCCCAGATGCATTACGGCCTTTATGGGCTTCGTCAGTGAGGTGCAGCTGAACTCCCTAAGGCACAGTGAGCAAGGGGTCCAAGTCTGGATTCCCCTATTACCCTTAGGGAGACTAAAACCTAAGGGCAATTTGCATTAACAAAAAAAGGTAAGTCAGAAGTGCTCATTAGAGAACGAACCAACCTTAATAGGTTAGTTCTATAGCCATGATAAGCCACTCTGAAAACAACCTCTTTTAGCTCACTTGTGCCCTTCACAGGGAGAAATATCCTGTAGTATATCAGTCTGGTCCCACTCAAAAGAGTGACCCAGGAGAAACAGCAAACCCCAGACGTGTTTCGGCCTTTATGGGCCTCGTCAGTGAGGTGCAGCTGAACCCCCTAAAGCACAGTGACCAAGGGGTCCACGTCTGGATTCCCCTATTATCCTTAGGGGTAGAATTGCCTGGTATTTCAGGGCTGGGTAACTCTTCTGAGTAGGCCTAGACTGATATACTATAGGATATTTCTCCCTGTAAAGGGCACAAGTGAGCTAAAAGAGGTTGCTCTCAGAGTGGCTTATCATGGTCATAGAACTAATCTATTAAGGTTGGTTTGTTCTCTGATGAGCGCCTCTGACTTACCTGTTTTTGTTTATGCAAATTACCCTTAGGGTTTAGTCTCCCTAAGGGTAATAGGGGACTTCAGACATGGACCCCTTGCTCACTGTGCCTTAGGGAGTTCAGCTGCACCTCACTGACGAGGCCCATAAAGGCCGAAACGCGTCTGGGGTTTGCTGTTTCTCCTGTTCAGGGTAGAATTGCCTGGTATTTCGGGGCTGGGTCACTCTTCTGAGTGGGCCCAGACTGATAAGTGTGACGACAACTTGTAGTTATAATATGTGATATTCTTTACAAGCGGCATCACTTCATAAAAGGTGATATATTTTTAGATGTATCTATAGGTGAGAGCTTAGGATCTAGTGATCATTAGTCAGCATAGTTTAGTAACAAGTAATGGTGGCCACTAACTATACAAAATCAAAACAATGTCTTTTATAATGGAAAACTAGATATATACCTTGGCAGAGTAAAACATTTTAAGTGTAGTGAAGAATCAATGGTAATACCTGAAACAAACAATTCTAGATGATACCTCACACTGCATTAGGTTTATTGTGAAAATAAAAACAATCTGAGACACTAAAGAGGTTACAGCCAATTGTAATTCCTAAAACTATCTTATGGTATATACAGACAGACTCTCAAAGGAGGATGGAGAATTATATAGAACAAAAATAGAGGCACCAATATAGGTTCATATGTACCAAGGCCCAAGAAGAGCAGAAGATAGCACATTTAATAAAAAGTTGAGTAAACTTTCTTTAGATATTTCAGTGAAAAGGTAAAAACTAAGGGGGGAATAGTTATACTTAAGAGAGTAGATAGCTCTGCAGAAGACATGGACAGTGCATACTACCTAGTATAATTTGGTTAGATTGTTTTCCTAGCTTAATCTTCCATTACATTCATCTCTGAAGCTTCGCTTTCCAACCACAAGTAAGAAAGTAGGCTTATCCTTACTTACCACATTTAAACAATTGTTCCGACTTTCACTCACGAGGGACTATTTCCCAGCTGTATACACTTGTCCAGTCTTCTGGGACTACCTCCCTTTACCAGATATCACTTGATGGGAACATGACTTTACAAGACTAGTAAAACCTATGGGAAATAGCTAACTATAAGAGCAATCCAACAAAAAACTACAGCAGTGTGTCTCACCCCCTCAAAGTGTTTGAAATGGGCCAGATCCCCAATGTCCTCTACTGGAAGGGTTGTCCTATAGAAAGATCCTATACATGCATATGATGGACATGCGCTATGCTTTAAGCTTATTTCTTGCCAATAAATACTCTCATAGGTATGTGCCTAGAAATGCAACCCCCAAAGACTCCTGGATTTATCCTTCATCATCCTTGGGAACAATATAATAGAAAACAGAATGCTCCATCTACACAGAAAACCTACTTGTAATACTTCTCTAATCCCCAGACTACACTTCACAAAAATATGGGAATGTAGAGAGAGAGAGACTTACAACCAGACTGAAGGGCAATTTAGTGTAATCCTCAATTAAATTGCTCAAGCCAAGGTAATTAAGTAGGTGGTCTTTGTTTTGTATTGTACTTTTGTTGTTGTTGTTTAGTCATTCAGTTGCGTCTGGCTCTCCATGACCCTACAGACCATAGTACACCAGGCACATTAGTGAGCAGTTTGGATTTTATTATATCTGAGTTTACTATATGATGTTTTGCCTTCCTATGTTCAGTAAACACTAATTTAAGGTTCTATCCATGACCTTGCAGGGCAATTGAATCACATACTACTACTTTTGAACCGGCTCACATGTTCACCACACATGGTCAAATGCACCTCCTATGTACAATTTTAATAGGCTTTCCCAAACTATAATTTAGTGAGTTTTTTAATGTGTTTGACCTTATCTACTCCCATTTGTCCCTTTTTTAATACATATTTTGTAACTTTAAGGGTCACTTTAAAAGGGTGCTCTCTAAAATACAGTTAGGCGGGACCTGATGAGAATACATTTTATTAAACATTTACTGTGTATTTAAACAATTAATTGCTATTTTTATCATGTTGAGCTTCTCATCTCTCCACCCCCTGAATGATATATTGTCTCTGGATTGGGAGCTCCTAGATGGGTATGCTCTCTAATCAGTAATATAGTACTTGCATTAAGATAGTGAAAGGTGACTAGAAAGTATATATGTGTACATTGCTATCAGCTCATGTTACGCTACTGTCAGCTACTAAAGTGGTTTTTACTAAGTGGTGTCAAAAGGTTTTCGATTTGGTACTTTTCCTGGGGTATGATCAAATAAAGTAAATTGTTGTTTAAATGAAAACTTAATAACGTTTTTTTTTCTGTTGTCCTACTTAATTATTCTTTAGAGAGCCTTTATATGACACTAAAGTGATCCGCAATCATCAGGTTTATAATGAAGTGTAAAGCTATAATCACCTTCTGGATCACTACCTTGTTGTGGTGAAGGGGCTTGTGTACTTCAATGAAGCCGTGAGCTATACCATGTAGGATCACTGAAGAGGGGTAGGTCCTAGTAGAAAGGTAATAATAACTAATCGTGGTTCACTGGAGAAGGAACTGGCAACCAACTTCAATAATTATACCAAGAAAACCATATGGATAAGCACAATTAGAAACACAGACATATGTAACTGGCGTTCTGTGTTCATATGGTCACCAATAGTCAGACAAAACTGAAGGACAGTACAACAACAAAAATGCTCTAATAATTAACAATGTGGTGGCAAAGAAAATCACCTTACACATTTAAACCTAGTAAAGGCTTAGACATTGTGATAACAACTTCCTTTTTCACACTTTGTTATATATAGCCTTTCTAATTGGTTTATTATAAAGACACATGCCGTAGTTACAATATAGAAAGGATAAAATATAGAAAATAGGAAAAGCTCACAGATTACACTAACAACTCACATCATACATAGCAATTGGTGTTCTCCATACCATAATACAATTAATTACTTTTTAACAAGGCAGGATAAAATAAAAAATAACTTTTATTAGTTATCTAAAATTTAGCACATACAATTAAAAAACAAAGAGATTAAAAAATATAAAATAAGCTCTTGAGGTATAGCGTCTCAGGGACAGGAGCAAGGGTATCAAAGTTAAAAAGCGTATTTTCTGCTCAGAATTCGAGTTAATACATATATTGCATTGCAATCTGGGAAACTGGGTAGAGATGTGCAAATGAGTTCACAATCCATTTTCACACTTGATTCCAAATACCACTTTATACATGGTTCATTTCAGGCATATGCTTACTGTATTACACATCTTTAAAGCACAGCATAGGATGGATTATGCACGCCCACAGACTGCACCATTTAGATTTTAATTGGATCTCAACAGTGTGAGGCTGATCTCTTTTTCTCTCTCTATGTGTGTGTCTGTGAGTGAGTGAGTGGGTGGGTGTGTCTGTAAGTCTGTGGGGGGGGGGGATTCCGCATACATATCAAATGCTGGATCAACTGATCCAGGTTCCATACCTCTGCGTCAGGTGTAACCATATTGTCTATTTTGAAGCTAAAATTGGAGAACTGGAGAGGAGAATTACAGCACTTACTGATATTGCTCCACTGGAAAGGGAGTTGGTCCTCACAGAGCAAAGTCAAAATCCAACATGTGCCTGTCATGGTTGTATAAAGTATTATTTTTGCACTAGGCCGATAGGCGAAGGGATTCACTGTAAAGGTAGTACCATTTTAAGCTATGGGTATTGTCACTGTACTATAGTTGTATGTGTTTTACTATATTGTAATACTAGGTGCATTACATTTGTAGTAACAGTGATTATATTTATGTTAAACACGCCTGATATATGTTTTCTTTGTGTTAATGTGTTTAGTTAATATTGTATTTTCCCTATAAATATTCTGTAAATTTTTCAATAAAGAACAGAGAACAACATATTTATGTTAAGCATATACAGTAGCTGTCATCCCCAGCAGCAAACAACTTTTCACCACCTACAAAGATCTTGGGTTCAGGAAAATATAATTTATTAATGATTATATACTTTTCAACCAAAGATTGTGGAGCTCTATATAGTCAGCAAAAACAAGACCCGGAGCTGAATGTGGATCAGATCATGAACTTTTTATTGTTAAGTTCAGAATTACACTGGAAAAAAAAGAGGTAAAATCATACGACGAGCAGATACAAAGTAAATAATATACCATCTGAATATACAGTGTAGGTAAATAATATATTTAAGCTACTAGATATAGTAGACAGAGTTTGTGACATTGTCCAGAAAACAGCAACAAAGAATATCCCCAAAAGAAAGATAACTAAGATGAAGCTTTGAAAGTAGCCCAGGAAAGAACAAAAGTAAAAGGTAGTGGAGATAGGAAAATATTTGTCCAACAGAGACAAGGAAACATTCTATAATGAGTGATGTAAAGAGATAGAAGAAGATAACCTAATGGGTAAGTCATGAGGGGGAGATAGGAGGTATAATAAAGTGTTAAAAGGTGACGAACAATAGCAAAGGAAGAGATTGGCTGGGGGAGAGAGTATTAGGAGAGAAAAGAGAGAGGATGAGGGTAATGGATAATCAAGCAATATCTAAGTCAATTTTGTATAGTAGAAGGTATAATTCTTATTGACAATGAGCTCATCAATCACTTTAATTAATTAGTTAATTAAAACATCTGCAACATAAAGATTTATCATACAATACATATTGGTATAAATAGAGAATACATTTGTAGACAGCTTGACGTGTATGAGACTCAGGACCTAAGAGCATAGTGTTTTTATTTTACAGCTTTATAGGCTCAATGCTTTGTTTGATGCAAAAAATGCACATTGACAACAAGAACCATAACGGGAGGGGCTATTAAGGCTGAAGAAATATAAATATTATATAAAAAATATATATAGTAAACACCCGATTATCCGACACTCAACCAACCAGGACTCTCAAGCAACCGGCACCTAACTTTATTCTTCGTTTGCAAAAAAACTCTTGATTATCCGGCACATTTAAAAAAAAAAATAATAACTTTTTTCTGTTAGTTTTTTTTTTCTCTAAATGGCTCAGTTTAGTTGCTAGTAGCTATTTAGTAGGTATTTAAAGAGTTTCAAGTGGTTTTAGGGTTGTTTAGGTCTTCTTCTTTTTTTTTTTACACAACTCTCATCTAACAGGAAACTAGGCAATACTTACAGGTGCCGGATAATCGAGAGTTTACTGTATAACTTAGTTTACAGGTCCACAAATTGACTATGAGTTCTCAGGATGATGATGAAGAGCAAAGTCCATAAGTTCAGGGTTCCTTAAAGGGATATGTAAGTTTACTGAATTCTAAATGCATCTGATAGAGGAGAATAAATAGTGTATGAAAAAATGTTTCTGTATGAACAAATCCCCAAATAAACATTTAAACACTTACCTTCAAGTTAGCAAAATGTTTGTAATTTCTGACAGTTGCAAACAAAATGTTTGAACAAACTCTGTGTTAACATAATAATTAGAGGTATTTGTAAATATTAATAAAAACAAAATGTTTTATAATATGTGCTGCATACATGTAGGCTGATTTTTGCCTATTGAGTGCAGAAATGTAATATCCCAGGAAACTTACATATCCCTTTAAATCAAAAGGTTATTGGTAACCAAGCAGATAGCAGTAATGCACAGAACCAGTGCAGCCTCATAGTATGTATTGTAATGATACGAGCTGATACATTATAAGAAGTTCTATTAAAATTATCTGATTTACAACTCAGACATCCATAGAGTTTTATGAGCTAGCTAAATGTTGGAAAAGGTTTTTCTCCTGTGTGAGTCATCTTATGTTTTTTAAGAGCTGAGGCCCGACTGAAACATTTCCCACATTCAGAACATGCAAAAGGTTTTTCTCCTGTGTGAGTCATCTTATGTCTATTAAGAGCTGAGAGATGACTGAAACATTTCCCACATTCAGTACATAAGAAAGCTTTTTCTCCTGTATGAGTCTTCCTATGTTCTTTAAGAACTGAGGCCTTACTAAAGGATTTCCCACATTCAGAACATGAAAAAGGTTTTTCTCCTGTATGAGTCCTCTTATGTCTATTAAGATGTGAGAGCTGACTGAAACATGTCCCGCATTCAAAACATGGAAAAGGTTTCTCTCCTGTATGAATCATCTTATGGCTATTAAGAGCTGAGAGCTGACTGAAACATTTTCCACATTCGGAACATGAAAAAGGTTTTTCTCCTGTATGTGTCATCTTATGGCTATTAAGAGCTGAGAGCTGACTAAAACATTTCCCACATTCAGAACATGGAAAAGGTTTTTCTCCTGTATGAGTCATCTTATGTTTATTAAGATCTGAGAGATGACAGAAACATTTTCCACATTCAGTACATAAAAAAGGTTTTTCTCCTGTATGAGTCCTCTTATGTGCATTAAGAGCTGAGAGCTGACGGAAACATTTCCCACATTCATAACATGGAAAAGGTTTTTCTCCTGTATGAGTCCTCTTATGTTCTTTAAGATACGAGGCTCGACTAAAACATTTCCCACATTCAGAGCATACAAATGTTTGTGTGTGACAAATGGGGTCTTCTCCAAGCTTATTCCAAATCTCGGATCCCTCTGTTGGAAACAAAAGCACCAGGAGTAAATTCTGACAGCTTTAACATAGTTCAAATGGAAATGATTAGTTAGTATATAACTATTATAGGTACCATAATTATTTATAGTGCACTGAGACCAATTTGCAGTTAATAATAGATCAATTTGGTTTAAAATTATTTAGCTTAGACTATTAATTTAGTGGAAGTTATGTAACTCCTTACGAACATATGAAAATGAGGCAACAGATGGTGTCTGAATGTCTATAGAGCACATTGTGATCCGGTGCATACCAATTATTGTCAATGATGGTCTTTTGATTAAATAAATATGAAGATCTGCAAAATGTTATTTAAAAGAAAAAACAAATACTGTATAAACACAATCTTTACATATTATAACTTCTACGTGCAATTATTGCTTACTATAGGTGTCACAACCCAAAAACTGAGGGGTCCATGCACCCCTACTTTTCCTGCTTTAGCTTACAGGGACCAGTTATAGGCTGTGCCTTTTTTCTCATCTCAGCACACCAGCTTTTTAGATCCGGACATCAGTCATGGGACCGCCGAGAAATTAGAACACACCAGTGTTTAGTGTATGGAGAATGAAAACCTCTTTATTGTTACAGAGACATATAAAAACACAGAAAGAGCTCACTCCCCCCCGCATGCCTAACCCCTCCTCTTGTGGGCAATATTGTGTTACACTCTCACCACCTGGGAGATGTCTATCCCATGATACATCCCCCATCTCGTAGTTGCAAGATCTTAACTTACAGGGTTATAAAACTAAACTTCCCCCTTCCAGACTAAAGCCAGAGGACTTGTGTGTGGCTGCCTCTCAAAGCCATATAAATGATTTAGAATCTTTAACCCTTTGTATATCCCAGATATGACTGCATTAACTTTATTATCTAAGCATAACCTAGCATCCTACTTCTAATATAGATACATTATTTGAATGTTAATCAATGACAGAACTATATACACTTATTACATCCATGATATAACTACATTTATGCATTACACCCATGATATAACTGCTAAGCAAGTTGTTAGTACCTTCTAACCACACATATAATAACTGATTAACCCCAAACAGTCCAGATGGCCCTTCTGTTCATAACAATAGGCTTTCATTTTTTGGCTGCTGCTGACTGTTAGTTCCCAAGGTGAGTGTTTCTGTAAACTAACAATCTACCCATTAGTGCTGATAAGAGCACGGACTATAGTTACTGACACTTTCCCCACTGTGCAGATACAAGCTTCCAAACGTCCTTTTTACGAAGTGGTACCCAAAATTGTAGACATATACTTGTATATTAACCCTTTTAAAAGCTTCCCAACTACACATGAGGCTCACAGATCTATAATTCCCCGGATTTGCTCTTGCCCCTAATATAGGCATCACAGCTGCTTTTCAAAAGAAGTGGTACTTCAAGGAATTTAAGCATGTCTGAAATAAACATAAGGCCATTCTGGTTCTTAATTAAGTCAAGCTTTTAAGTAGACAGAATAGACATGTGTGTATTTTATTTCATAACTGCAGACAGAGACAATTTTTTGTTTCTTCTACAACAGTCAACTCGTATGACGGACAAGTTTGTGTTACTGAAAATAAAATTGCAGACTGAGGCCATTACACCAGCAAATATGAAATGTTCCCTAGTGCTTATGAATTATGGGGATTATATAAAAGATATTTTGAATCAATTAGGTTATACCAATATCTACAGTGCCTTGCAAACGTATTCACCCCCTTTGACTTTTTACCTATTTTGTTACATTACAGCCTTGGATTCAATGTTTTCTTAATCTGAATTTTATGTGATGGATCAGAACACAATAGTCTAAGTTGGTGAAGGGAAATGAGAAAAATATATACATACAATTTTTTTTTAGAAACAGAAAATTGGCATGTGCGTATGTATTCACTCCCTTTGTTATGAAGCCCATAAAAAGCTCTGGTGCAACCAATTACCTTCAAAAATCACATAACTAGTGAAATGATGTCCACCTGTGTGCAATCTAAGTGTCACATAATCTGTCATTACATATACACACCTTTTTTGAAAGGCCCCAGAGGCTGCAACACCTAAGCCAGAGGCACCACTAATCAAACACTGCCATGAAGACCAAGGAACTCTCCAAACAAGTAAGGGACAATGTTGTTGAGAAGTACAAGTCAGGGTTAGGTTATAAAAAATATCCAAATCTTTGATGGTCCCCAGCAGCACCATCAAATCTATCATAACCAAATGGAAAGAACATGGCACAACAGCAAACCTGCCAAGAGACGGCCGCCCATCAAAACTCACGGACCGGGTAAGGAGGGCATTAATCAGAGTGGCAGCACAGAGACCTAAGGTAACCCTGGAGGAGCTGCAGAGTTCCACAGCAGAGACTGGAGTATCAGTACATAGGACAACAATAAGCCATACACTTCATAGAGTTGGACTTTATGGCAGAGTGGCCAGAAGAAAGCCATTACTTTCAGCAAAAAACAAAATGGCACGCTTTGAGTTTGTGAAAAGGCATGTGGGAGACTCCCAAAATGTATAGAGGAAGATGCTCTGGTCTGATGAGACTAAAATTTAACTTTTCGGCCATAAAAGAAAACGCTATGTCTGGCTCAAACCCATCACATCACCCAAAGAACACTATCCCAACAGTGAAACATGGTGGTGGCAGCATCATGCTGTGGGGACGTTTTTCAGCAGCCGGGACTGGGAAACTGGTCAGAGTTGAGGGAAGGATGGATCTTGCTAAATACAGGGATATTCTTGAGTAAAACCTGTACCACTCTGTGCTTGATTTAAGGCTAAGACGGATGTTCACCTTCCAGCAGGACAATGACCCCAAACACACTGCTAAAGCAACACTTGAGTGAATTAAGGGGAAACATGTAAATGTGTTGGAATGGTCTAATCAAAGCCCAGACCTCAATCCAATAGAAAATCGGTGGTCAGTCTAAAATATTGCTGTTCACAAGCGCAAACCATCCAACTTGAAGGAGCTGGAGCAGTTTTGCAAGGAGGAATGGGCAAAATCCCAGTAGTAAGATGTGGCAAACTCATAAGAGGTGGCTCTACAAAGTATTGACTTTAGGGAGGTGAATAGTTATGAACATTGACTTTTTTTCTGTTATTTTGTCCTATTTGTTGTTTGCTTCACAATAAAAAAAACATCTTCAAAGTCGTGGGCATGTTCTGTAAATTAAATGATGCAAATCTTTAAACAATCCATGTTAATTCCAGGTTGTGAGGCAACCAAACAAGAAAAATGCCAAGGGGGGTGAATACTTTTGCAAGGCACTGTACATAAAGTTGAATAATGACATCAAGGTGGAGTATTAAGCATGCGGATACAAATACTAATTTACATGCTTACACTTTTTCTTCAATTATCTTTGAACATGGATAACATTACCCAGATGGTGAGAGTATGGTGATTAAGTAGTAATAGGAATAAAATAGTATATGCTGTTAATAAAATTTGCACAATTTTTTCTGAGATAGATTACAGTAGTAAAGAAATTGTACTAAGTGTTCAGAAGGCACTTGAAATGCCCCACCCACCAACCCCAATAGGGATCCCCATGGTATCTAAAATTACCCCTCTACCATATGTGTTCCTATAGACTTCCATAGTACCCTAATCCTCCACCATGGGGTTATCTGCGAAAACCTGTGATACCTTAACACCTACCTAAAAATTTATGTAAATAATAAAAAAACTAATTTACTAAAAAGAGATTTCTTTGGGGTATAAATTTACCACATGGTTACAGACTTGACAAAGACTGCGTAAGGGGACTGAAACACTGACATGTAAACCATATTACAATGGTAAAAAATATTTTTATAACACAGAAAAATGAAGGTGTTTCTACAATAAAATTTTATCTCTGAATGCAAATATAAAACCCACAGTTGCTTTTGTGATCACAACACTTTTTATCACTAATGGGTTTAGAGACAAGATCCACCACTGGATGATGGGAGCACCCAGGAGGACGTCACTTACTGTTGGTGTATTTATTCACCAATATGTGGAGTAAGGTAATTGGGTGAGTGTACATGTAGCGTCCATAGAGTGCATCACTGGATGATGGGAGCACACATGAGGACGTCACTTACAGTTGATATATTTACCAGTATAGGAAGTGAGGTAAATGGGTGAATGTATGTGTAGAGTCCATAGAGTACATCACTGGATGATGAGAGCACACAGGAGGACTTCACTTTCTGTTGATGTATTCACCAATAAAGGGAGTGAGGTAAGTGGGGTGGTGGGAGCACACAGGAGGCCGTCACTTACTGTTGATGTATTTACCAATATAGGGAGTGAGGTAAGTGGGGTGAATGTATGTGTGGAGTCCGTAGAGTGGTACATTGGATGATGGGAGCACACAGGAGGGTGCTGTCACAGACCCCTTTTCCTGTTCCTGGATCTTAGCCCATTGAGCCATCATATGGGACAGACTGTTTGGCTCCAGCCACTGGACTATGTGCATAAACAAAACAATTGTATTGTAATCTGTTTTGTTCCATTGTTTGCCAGATAAAGCTTTAATGTACTCTATTTGAGGTATGGACCACTAGACATGCAGACAGCATTATGTGTATTAAAAGGTTGGCCTATTCTTCACAGGTGCCAGACAGGATGCCAGACTATTAGACCCCATGTGGAGTCAATCTCCTCCTGTGTTTGTCTGGCACTCCCTGTCATTCATGTGTTGTATACACACCCCGTATCTAATCCCCTATAAATATTGTTGACTTTCCAAAAATAAATCAGTTCACTACTGAGACATATAGAAATTGTATATTCTCTTATTTGTTCCTGGTGGCTGAGATGCTGATCCTATCTCCATCCTGCAAGTAACTTGTCCTGGTCACTACCACAAGAAGGTTACAGAGACTCCTGAAAGTGCTGATTCCTGATGTAGAAACCCTGACTGATACAGAAGCCAGATGTCAGGGTGCTGGTGCCGAGATTTCCATGAACCCCATGTTCCTTGTGGGTAGTTATCCTGTAGTCTATAGCAGGTGGCCCTGGGCAGTAATAATGATAATAATAAATGTATGTATTTACCAACATAGGGAGTGAGGTAAGTGGGGTGAATATACGTGTAGAGTCCATAGGGATTGAGGTCCATCATTGGATAATGGGAGCACACAGGAGGCCGTCACTTACAGTTGCTGTTTTTACCATAAAGGGAGTGAGGTAAGTGGGTGATAGAACGTGTAGAGTCCATAGAGTGTCTTTGTGCGCACTCTGTGCTGAGCTCACAGATTAATAGCAAATAATCACATATATAGTTCTCAGCAGTGCAACCTTGCCAAATATACAAGCCGCAAAAAATACGAACTTAAAAGCCGCAACACGCACAGCGAAAACCACGATAAACACACAAAATACAAAATTAAATAAAAACAAAAATTCACTCACAGCAATAGAATTTAAAGATTTTCGCCACTCGAAAATCCCCTAAGCAAGAGAAAAAATGTCAGCCGAAAAAACCCGAAAAGGAGGCTACACAACCCCTAAGCAAGCAAAACACCGCCAAGCATATACGCCTTTTAAACAGACCCGTACGACCTAATAAATACACTATTAGGAAGGATGCTAAATGCTCAACACCCGCCTAACACATACACAACCGCATCCATTTTATCACAATCACTCAAACCTAATAACATTACCATTACAAAATGTGGCAGTACACAGCTAAACAAACAGTTTAACCTTGCGCACACAGTCTATTTACACTACACACTGCACACATTCCTGACACTTACACCTTAGCTCGCCAACAGTGCAAATCTACATTGTATGGGGCAGGAACATCAAAACAGATTGTTAGCTCTTCAGCATATTGCTTAATGCATATATTAATTACAAATAGGTAAAGTATATTACTTTATAACTTTACAAATTAATTAATTAACATTACAAAATACATACACATAAAAAAACAAAAAAAACAATAAACGCTAAAGGCGCTCAGCGCGCGCTTCACAAGGAGCGCCAACGGTGTTTACTGGACCATAACTACACCAGTGGAGAGGCTCACAATGCGAGCCAAAAGACCATCAGCGCAAAACTTGCAATGAGTGCCAAAGGAGCTCTCATAACCAAACATACACCAACCAAGAGGTTCGGCGCTCATTGTGTGAAGGTACTCTCACAACCAAAATACTTACTTTGTGTACCAAATAGCATTACCTGCCTTACAATTCTATTGCCGTCATTTTTTTAGGGCAAGTTGCTAGTTATAAATAATTCCTTACACTTGGGGCTTATTGTAATATTTATACAAATTTGTATTACATATTACTTATACTACATTACCATAATATTCCTGTATCACTAATTCAGAGCATAAACACAAATACATTATTATTATTATCACTCACCTGTACGGGGATCTGAATGGATTTCTATCTGGTGAATAGACTTCTCATCTCTCTCATATTCTTCCTCCACATTATATAAGTCAGGATATAGAATTCCATCTTGGGGTCCTGTTAGTCACAAGAGAGAGAGAAGCCTCTGGATTTGTACAGATTCACACAACTATTAATATATACAAAAACAGACTCTGGGTGTAAATATACAGATTGAGGTTTCATAGTGTTACTAATCATTTTTTGACTATTGAGAAAATTTGTTTATAAAAAAACAATAAACTGATTTAATAAATACAACTATTTTATTAATACATGTATTTAGTACATTTGCTGCGTGGATGTGTTAGACAGAGCCTGTTATAGACTGATACTACTAACAATTGGCAAGTACTACATTCTACACCCCTCCTCCCCCCACCCTTATCAAGCTCTCTGAGCCATACATTACTATACTGAGCGAAACATTAGCATGCAGGAACTGTACAAACAATGCTGTATATCTCAGGAATTATGTACTATAAAGATAAACAGCTATTGCAATGTAAATACAGTTTTTCATACAATTTAGGATCAAATACACATATTGTTATGGTGATTGTGTGCAGTTACAGAATGTATTAATAATGTCCTTATTTTGTATTAATTCCTCACCTTTCCTGATTTTCCCAGGACTCTCCTCCTCCTTCACCTGCTGCTGATCTCTTATATTCAGCTCTTCTTGTTCAACCTTGGAGACAACTGGAGCTAAAGGTCCTACAGATATAGATGAACAGGTTATAGACTTTCTCCATTGTAATTATTTACTAACGATCTAGTGTTTATGCCTTAAAAAAAATGTAATTCCTTTAGTTGAAAGATTCAAAAAGACAGAAACAACCAAATGTTTTTACTTTGTATGCACAGAAGACCAGATATTGTGTCATTGGGTATAAAATCACCTTTATCATGAGCTGCACTGCTTGTAAAACATGTTGGTTGAGAGATGAAGAGTAAATACACCTCAATAAAGACTGAAGTAAGGGATAATTGTCGATAAGATATTACTCACCGTCACTGATATTTACAGAAATTTCCTCCTCTTTAATCCCCCGGGGACTGCTCATATTTGTCTCTTCTTCTTGGTCAGACTCTGAGAACTGATGGTGTCACTTTGTCACTGTCTGTACAAAAAAACACGAGACGGTCACTCACTGGTATTTGTTACATGTGTTTATGGTCAGTACAAATAAACATGAGACGGTCACACGCTGGGATTTGATACATGTCTATACGGTCAGTACAAATAAACCTGAGATGGTCACACACTGGGATTTGTTACACATCTTAACACGAGATGGCCACACGCTGTGATTTGTTACACGTCTTTATGGTCTGTACAAATAAACATGAGATGGTCACACGCCAGGATTTGTTACACGTCTTTATAGTCAGTGCAAAAAAACATTAGAGGGACACACACGCTGGGATTTGGTACACATTTTTATGGTCTATACAAATAAACATGAGAAGGTTACTCACTGGTATTTTTTACATGTGTTTATGGTCAGTGCAAATAAACGCAGACGGTCACAAGCTGAAATTTGTTACACGTCTTGAGAGTAAGTACAAATAAACATGAGACAGTCACATGCTGGGATTTGTTACATATCTTTATGGTAAGTACAAATAAACGTGAGACGGTCACACGCTGGGATTTGTTACATGTTTTTATTGTAAGTACAAATAAACATGAGGCGGTCACACGCTGGGATTTGTTACCTGACCAGAATCCAATCAGACCCCTGGACTCTGAGCCCCACCTCCTCATATGATAAATATACTGAATTAGACAGACTCTCTCTCTCTCTCTCTCTCTCTCTCTCTCTCTCGCTTAGAATCAAATGTACATAAAGCTTGTTTCCAAGGCACTGACATAAGATTGAAAACTCACACACCTACAATCTAAGGGTTTAGATAGATAGACAGCCCCACTCCCATCACACTATATTATATATATCATAATATCATTATATCTAGGTATCTGTTCCTGTCTTTATCCCACTCGCACCTGATAACCAGTCACAGACAGATAGATGGATACAGATGGTTAGATAGATAGAGATAGATAGATAGATAGATAGATAGATAGATAGATAGATATAGATAGCCCCTCTCCGATCACTCTTTATTATATATATTATAATATAATTATATTCTGGTATCTGTTCCTGTCTTTTTCCCACTCACACTTGATAACCAGAAACAAATAACCCCCAAAAGATAGATAGATACAGATATATATATATATATATATATATATATATATATATAAAATGACAGATAGATAGATAGATAAATAGACAGAGAGAGAGAGAGAGAGAGATAGATAGATAGATAGATAGATAGATAGATAGATAGATAGATAGATAGATATAGTTAGATATAATTATAGACAGAGAAAGATAGACAGATAGAATGATAGATAGATAGAGTTAGATATAATGATAGATAGAGGGAGAAAGATAGACAGATAGATATAATGATAGATAGACAGAAAGAAAGATAGAGATAATGATAGATAGACAAAGATAGATAGACAGATATAGATATAATGATAGATAGATATCCCCACTCCCATCACTTTATCATTATATCCCGTTATCCGTTCCTGTCTTTATCCCACTCGCACCTGATAACCAGTCACAGACACAAATAACCTCCTGTATTATCTCCTGATCACTAATTGGAACATTAATCATTTGATTTACCTGCTGCGAGCTCGGACACAAACCTGGATCAGGTTTAAGCCGGAAATCGCCAACAGAAAAAAGGGAAGTAATTGTGCCGGAAGTCTTTAGACCAAACTACAAGTCCCAGAACGCGAAGCAAAACAAGCAGGAAACACTAGGTTCAGTAGGGGGCGGGTCTCTGATAGCATCTTGTTTCCACGGTGGCGCTTTGTATAGAAATCTGTGAACATTTTTTAGGATTTCTTTTAGTATATTAATCTGCCAAGCAACTAAGGATGTCACCGCTTTTAAAATTATTCTATTGGTCAGTTCAATTGTCACATTATTGCACCTCTGTACTGTGTGTGTTACAGTCACTGTGTGAGACATCTATGTGGAGCTGCGCAGACTTGGGGATCCAAATGATACACATGTTTGATTGCTTGGAGGGAGGGGTTTATGTGTTCACTTTTAGTGTATTTATGTATATATTTATATATTGTGGTAGGGAGGATTATCACGGAGCACCTGAACTTAACTATAATCTAGATGGATTCTTTATGTATATAAGTGTGTGTATCACATATATAGTTGTCGTAATTGCGGGCTTACCAAAAGTTGTTGGTATGTCATGTTAAAATTGTGGCCTCGCACAGCGAAGCGAGGACCGCTGTTGTGGCCAGGCAATGAGCGCCCAAGGCGCTCAATACGCTGGTGGAGTTGAACGCCATAGTTGCTCATCCGTATGACCCACAGCACTTAGGTAGGAGCTCATCCTGGCGACCCGCGGGACTTAGGCAATTAGCGCCGTAGGCTCTCATTGTGCTGGTGGAGATGTGCTCCACAGGCGCTTATCCCGAGACACACAGGACTTAGATAAAAAGAGCGCAGAAGGCGCTTACCGCGACTTAGCGACGTCCACCAATTGAATGAAATCGCTGCAATTTATTTCTAAAGTTATGTATATCCACATTGATGTTAGGATTACACTTGCCACTTTGACTCGTGCAATAACTGTGTAGATATATTTCACTTGATACTTTCATATATGCAATCATTGTGTAGATATAATATGATAGTAGGTGAGAGGAGATTAGTGCTTGTTTACAGCTTTAGGGATAAATGGCAGATTCCCAGCCGTCAGTGTATTATTTGGTAGGGATTTGATGGTTATTGGTGCCTGATGAGAGGAGGATAATATAGATAGTAGTGACCTATAGATAGGGAGTAAGCAATGGACTCCACCAGCCGCCATAATAGCCTTTGTATGTTTTTTTTTAGTGATAGGTTATTTCATGTGTTTTGATATTGATTTGTTATTTTTATATAGCACCTTATTTGTATATTTGTGCATCTATCTTTACTACATAATATACATTGATGAATTATTTTAATTATGCATGTTATCTTATATTGTTTTAATGATGTGGTAACACCAATGGAGAACAGTGATCTGTATGGTTGAATTAAGATTTGTGATATATGTAATGCACTTTATTATACACTATTTTAATTGTCACTATGTATATTTTGATGCACTTCAATTATTAATTGTATATTTTGATGAACTTGCTATTACACCCAGGCACTTTATTTTTTCCCTGTGACTTATGTGCTGTGGCTATTGATGATAGGATACAGGATAAGCATGACATTTTGTGCAACAACGTATTTTTGTAAAATGGGACAATGATGTTTTTGGAAATTGTAATTTTATCCTTTTGATCCATCAATAAAAGTTACTTTTTAGTATTAGTTTATGTCCTTTGGCCCAGTTGGTGATTATGTTTATAGGGTTTCATCCAGTAGTTTAGCCAGTGCTCTTTCTCTTTTGTTGGATTATATGTTTACACTCACTGTTTGATTAGTCCGGGTTATTTTGGACCATGTAATAGTTTGATAAGTTAGCACATCAAGTTATTCTTAAAGATACTTATTTATTGTCACATACCTTTTTTGCTTTTGTGTCAAAGTCATTGACCCTGGACTAACCCCTCTGTGACCTTGATCTAAATATTTATTGTTACATATAAACTAGAGATTGTCTACTCCTATAATAACCATCACTCACAACAGATACAGTTTTGTTTCATTGTGTTATATTGATGTCAAAGAACACACTGGGAATACCACTTTATTATGGGATAATATCATTTATTTATTTATTTAACCTTTAACTCTATATCATTTTTTTCAGGCCTATACTTTTTTTCACAATACAATATTTGTTTTATATTCAGAATACAATCTAAGCCACAGTTTTCTATTATATTTTCTATCGTTTACAAGTGGATTTTCCTTTACAGATAAAGGCTGATAAATTGCAGAGTGCACTAATTGTGCTCAGGTGAGAGGGGTGTGGCTTGACTATTTAACTAGTATAAAAGGTTTGTGAGCTGTTTTGGGGCCTATTTACAAGTGGATTTTCCTTTACAGATAAAGGCTGATAAATTGCAGAGTGCACTAATTGTGCCCAGGTGAGAGGGGTGTGGCTTGACTGTGTAACTAGTATAAAAGGTTTGTGAGCTGTTTTGGGGCCTTTTTACAAGTGGATTTTCCTTTACAGATAAAGGCTGATAAATTGCAGAGTGCACTAATTGTGCCCAGGTGAGAGGGGTGTGGCTTGACTGTTTAACCAGTATAAAAGGTTTGTGAGCTGTTTTGGGGCCTGTTTACAAGTGGATTTTCCTTTACAGATAAAGGCTGATAAATTGCAGAGTGCACTAATTGTGCCCAGGTGAGAAGGCAGAAGTTAGTATAGACGGGAAAGGGGCGATCTTGTGAGCTTGCGAACATTTTCAGCATCAGGGGCAGTTCTAGTGAAGTGTAGGAGTTTAAATAGAGGTTGGGACTTCAAAGAAAAGGGAGGGCAGATTTATAGTACAAAGGAGGAAAACTTTATACAAATATATTATTTTATATTCTTTATTTTTCCCACTGAAATTTTGTAGACAATAATAATAATTATGAGTCAGTCCAGTGGCAACCTCCCTCAGTGTACATCCTGTCATATGTATGCAATACTGGAACAGATGATCCAGGGTCCATACCTATGTAAGAGGTGTGAGCATGTTGCCTCTCTGGAAGCTCAAATTCGAGATCTGGAGAGGAAAATTGCAACACTTAGTGATATTGCTCCACTGGAAAGGGGGTTGGTGCTCACTGAGCACAGTTTAGCTGGACCTAGCATGGAGGGCGGATCTGGGGCTAGTGAGGATGTCCAGGGAGGTAGCTAAGTTACAGTTACAAGGGGAACATGGTGGGATGAATCTCATGACTGGACTGTTAATCTGGATGGTTATAACCTATTTAGGAAAGATAGAGGCAATCGTAGAAGAGGAGGAGGGATTTGTCTGTATGTTAAGCCTGAATTTAAGCCTATAGTCAGAGAAGATATTTATGGTGGACCTAGTGATAAAGCTGAATGTTTGTGGGTAGAGTTAAATAGCTGAGCAGCAAATTCCAAAAGATTATTAGTAGGAGTATGCTATAAACCCCCAAATATAGCTGAAAGTGAAGAAATACAATTATTGTTACAGATTGAAAATGCAGATAGGCATGGTCAAGTTCTAATAATGGGAGATTTTAATTACCCTGAAATAAACTGGATAAATGAGACCAGCAGTTCATCTAAGGGGAGCAGGTTCTTGAGTACACTCAGGGATCATTATCTGGCCCAGGTTGTACAAGAGCCTACTAGAAATGAAGCTACCTTAGATTTACTCAGCACAAATAATATTGATATAGTATCTAATGTTGGAATAGGGCAACCTTTGGGAAACAGTGATCACAACACAGTCTCGTTTGAGATTGAATTAAAAAAACAAAATTTTAAGGGGCCAACAAAAACTCTTAATTTAAAAAGGGCAGATTTTAACGGTCTAAGGGCAGCAATACAAACTATAGACTGGGACAGAGAACTGGCAGGTAAAAACACTGACTACAAATGGACAACATTTAAATCCTTACTAAATATACATACACATTGGCATATACTGTGTGGGAATAAAAGTAAAAGGAGTAAATCCCATCCAATGTGGCTTAACAATGATTTAAAGATCAAGATACGGAGTAAAAAACAGGCATTTTAATTATACAAACAAGAGGGGACAGAGACTGCTTTACAGAAATACAAGGAAATCAATAAGGCTTGCAAAAGGGTGATTAGACTGGCTAAAATTGAAAATGAAAAATTAATTGCAAAAGAGAGTAAGACTAACACTAAAATATTTTTAAAGTATATTAATGGGAAGAAGGCGAGGAAGGAAGCTATAGAAACATTACAATGTGACACAGGCTGTCTGACAATTAGTGACCAAGAAAAGGCAGATGAGCTAAATAGGTTCTTTTCTTCGGTATACACAAGGGAGGTACCAGTGGTTGAGACACGGCAAAATAATGGGGCTACACTACCTTTGCCAAATAATTGGTTAACACAGGAAGTAATCCAAAAGAGGTTGGAAAAAATAAATGTTAATAAAGCCCCGGGTCGTGATGGAATACATCCAAGGGTACTAAGGGAACTGGGTTCTGTAATAGCCAAACCATTATATTTAATTTTTCAAGAGTCACTCAACACAGGGTCTCTACCAGATGACTGGAGAAAAGCTGATGTGATACCTATATTTAAAAAGGGAACAAGAGCAAATCCGAGGAATTATAGACCAGTGAGCCTCACTTCTTTAGTGAGGAAGCTTTTAGAAGGGTTAATAAGGGATAATATACAAGAATATGTCTATTTGAACAGGATTATGAGTAGGAGTCCACATGGATTTATGAGGGATAGGTCATGTCAAACAAATCTAATTAGTTTTGATGAGGAGGTTAGTAGGAACCTGGATCAAGGCAACTCAGTGGATGTAGTATTTTTGGATTTACAGTGCCACATGGGAGACTATTGTGCAAACTAAGAGATACAGGCGTTGCAGTAAATATTTGCTCATGGATTGAGAGCTGGCTAAAAGACAGGAAACAAAGGGTTGTTGTAAATGGAACATGCTCATATTGGACTAATGTGGTAAGTGGGGTTCCTCAAGGTTCAGTTTTAGGTCCTCTCTTTTTTAACATATTTATTAATGACTGGGGTAGGATTGGAGTGTGGTGTCTCCATTTTCGCTGATGATACGAAGTTGTGCAAGGTAATTTAATCAGATAGTGATGTGCTTTCCCTCCAAAGGGATTTACATAAAATTGAGGAATGGGCATCTAAATGGCAGATGAGATTTAATACGAATAAATGTAAAGTTATGCATCTAGGAAGGAAAAATAGCCATGCAATTTATAATCTTAATGGAGCAAATCTAGGTGTATCGGATATTGAAAGGGATTTTGGAGTGCTTGGGGACAACCACATAGGTAACAGTGCTCAAAGCCAAGCAGCAGCTGCAAAGGCAAATAAAATATTAGCATGTATTAAGAAGGCTTTAGAAGCCAGGGAAGCAAATATAATTCTGCCACTATACAAATCTCTAGTACGCCCTCATTTGAAATATAGAGTACAATTTTGGGCACCACTTTATAAAAAGAACGATTTAGAGCTGGAAAAGGAACAGAGGAGGGCAACAAAACTAATAAGGGGAATGGAGGGGCTAAGTTATGAAGAAAGACTAACTAAATTAAACTTATTTTCTCTAGAAAAAAGGCATCCAAGAGGAGATATGATTACCTTATATAAATACATCCAGGGTCAGTATAAAGATTTGTCAAGGGAGCTTTTTGTGCCAAGAGGTTTTCAACTGACAAGAGGACATCCCTTGAGGTTAGAAGCAAAAAGATTCCACCTTAAAGAAAGAAAAGGGTTCTTTACAGTAAGGGTGGCTAATCTGTGTAATTCTCTACCAGAGGAGGTGGTGACAGCGGATTCGATAGATAAGGGGACTGGATTTTTTTATAATTAAAAAGGGAATTCAGGGTTATCATGGATAATTAGAGAGACAATATTGATAACAAAAATTATAAATTGATTCATAATTAATTAACAAATAATTAATTAATAATTAATCTGCATATTGCAGATCAGAGGAGATCTTAAAAGGTTGAACTTGTTGGACTGAAAGTCTTTTTTCAACCTTAATTACTATGTAACTATGTTTGACCAGGTTTAAAAAAAAACTAAAAAAACTTTTTATGTGAAACAATTATAGAAAAGTTTAACAAATGTTATGTTACATTACATCCTGTACAAACTGTTTTTGGAATAATGACTCTAATTATGGTGTGCAAGCATCAGGAGAATTATGAAGCTCTATCTGACAAAATGAGATGGAGACCCTGACATTGTTCCAAAAGCAGTTTGTATATGGATTAGAAGAACATTTTAACACCTAGTGATCTCAAATGTCATGCAAACAAAATGTTTTGTGATATATAAAAGCTGCTCTTTTAAAGAACCAATAAAAAAAAAACTTTAAAGTATTGCAGCATGTCAGTGTTATATTAATAATATTATTATATCTTAATATTTTCAAAGTTAATATGCAATTGGCTTCATCAGTTGTATTATACATAGTTACATAGTTACATAGGGCCTCATTCTATTATCGGCCGTAAATCGGCAGCAAAGCTGCGATTCCTTGCAGGGCTCCCGTTAACTTGCAATTCAATTATACGGCGCCGCAAGGATATCCCCTTACGTATATCTTGCAATCGGCCGTAAGCTCAGAAATCTTTAAATGCAAACATAAATTCAAGACGGCACTGTAAAGCTCTGTAAATGCTAGGGATCATAATGGGGGACATGAGGATTAACAGCAACCCCCTGTCAAGTTTGCACATCAGCCCAAATCCGAGATTACATTAACTGTTTATTTTCCGGCCGCAGCGTGGGCGGGTCTGAGGTGCTCCAAGCCCTCTGGACTTTTTACATGGATATGTGACATAAATTAAAAAAATAATTATTTACGGATTTGAGTGTAGGGGAATGTTGTGCTATGAATGCTAACACCTACAATCACTTTATAGTCTCCTCAGAGTGCAGGATGGCTTTATTATATATATATATATATATATATATATAGAAAGGAAAAAAGGCTAGTGCAGTATAGCCATTTTGTGATGATCTGTAAGATGAAAACAACTTGTTGGGGTGACGCTGACGCTTTGATGTGTCTTCATCAGGGGTTTTTGATAGGCTAGGCTCCAGGATTTAAATACCCTTCTTTCCAGCGTATGACATCATTCCACATCAACCCACTCACACATGATATTCAGATGCTTGTTTGTTTCCATTGAGATCAAATGGCGTTTACAGATTGGCTGACTTCCTACCAATCAACCAACAGTTCTGCTACTACAATGCAATAATAGAAAAATCTGTATAAATTAGTAATTAATGTATCTCTGTAATTAATTAGTAATTAAGTCTGTCGGTGAAATCGCTGTGAGAGATGGAAGTGATAATGCAGAAACCTGCATTGTAAAGTAACACAAATCATTGTGTGTGAACAGGGTAATTGTGAGGGAGTGTAAGATGAGTTTAAAGGCAGCTGGTGGTATGAGGCTCTTGGTCTGGATGTAAAAGATCCTAAGCTGAATGGAACTGGAAAGTCAGTTGGTGAATGCTTCTGTTCAGCTTCATGGTATGGGGTCAGTGTTACTGGCTGAGCCCTTGTAGGAATAAGACTGCAAAACTGTCAGGTCATTCCAAGAGGTGTTAAAATCAGACTATGCCTTTTTTTTACCTTTTACATAGTTACAAATAAATGTGGGAGCTCTGATAGGGACTAGGGAATTTGAAGCCTAGCAATGCTGTTTTCCACCCAAGGCGATGCTCTCTCCCCTCTAACTTGCGGGCCTTGCGATGAGTGCCTTTGGCACTGATTGAGAGCCTCTCCCACGTCTACTTTACTTCGCCGCTCATTGCTGACTTCGGCCAACCCGTCACTTTCATATCTCGCAATGAGCACCTTTAGCGCTCATCGCGAGGCTCTCCCCCCTCTACTTTCTGTGCCTCGCGATGAGCGCCTTTGGCGCTCATCACGAGCCTCGCAATGAGCAGCTTTGCTGCTCATTGCAGGCCTCAGCCAAGCCGCCACTTTCATGCCTCGCAATGAGTACCTTCGGCGCTCATCTCGAGACCCATGATGAGCGCCATTGGTGCTCATTGCGAGCCTATGCCCCCTCTACTCACTGCTCAACGCTGTCTCTTTCTCCACTTTTTTTCCTTTATCTCCTTCCCCTGTGTCTCTCCCCCCCACTAATTCCTCTGTGCTTCTGTTTGAGTGTCTGAAACCATTTGCAGGCTTGGGAATGTGATCATTTTTTTTTCTCTCATAGCCGTTTAAGTCATGCCACAAAAACGCCTAATTGAATATCAAATTAGCGTGCAACCTCACTTACAGGCTCCGTACCTCTCCTCCTGGGATGTGTGAGGTTTTGAGCTAATTTGGTAATCAATTGGGGTCTTTTGGCGACCCCTGAACGGCTTTAGAGTTACGGACTTGAAAAAAATGCTGACTGTTAAAGCCATCATTTTTTCAAAGTTGTGCGGGCCTATGACCTTCGGCGCTTATTGTGTGCCTTGCAATGAGCGCCATTGGTGCTAATTGCAAGCCTTTTTCTAAGTTGTGTGGGCCTCGTGATGAGTGCCTATGGCGTTTGGCGCTCATTGCGCATGCGCAAGCCCGTAAGTTTTAACATTGCGTGACCAACATTCGCAATTATGACTATATATGTGATTGTTTATTTCAGGAATGTTCTTAGTAAATTAGTCTATCAACTATATTAGTATAAAAAATGAAGAATGCAAGACCCCCTATGCCTTGATCACCTCTGCTAGCACTACTTTATTTTTACAAGCAGACCACCTAGGAGAAGATAGTGGAAAGATCAACTTGAGAAACAGGAACATCTTGGACAACAGACCACTCCAACATAGTGGTTCCAAGATAAGATGCCAAGATTGTAGCTCAGCAAAGTGTACAGATTATAAATCTGTTCCATAGGATATTGGATTTAAAAAAGTAATTGTCTTTTAACAAAGGACATAATCAGTTTGATCATAATGAGACTGTAGATGCAGTGACACTTAAAGGATTTTGTTGATTTATTGAAGTGAAGGGGCCGATATGGTTACAAATGACTAGCTGGAAAAAAATAAACTAAAATCCAATTTCTTGCCACTAGTTATATTTGCCCTGATGTAGAAAATGTTCTCAAATTGGTCACTAATGACATTCTACAGATGGCATTAAACAGATAAACCTAAAGAGTGATGAGCTGTGACCAGTCTATATGTATTTAGGTGAATCCTATAGACAACTGAATGATACAGAATGGTAGTAGACATTAGTAGGTAATACTAAGAAGACTTTATTATTTGATAGTCCTCTGTAGATTTTACTAGTGATTTTAAGAATGATAGTAGCACAAGCTTGGTGGGTGGATGAGAAAGACTAACTGACAAATAAAAACCACAGAAATGTTAATGACATGTTATTATTATTATTAGTAGTAATCATAAATGTTCCATATTTTCATAATTATACAGTCAATAGTATGGCCCCTATGTATATTATATTGCTCTATGTTATCCCCAAATTACACGTTTATGTATCTCTTTTACTCCCCCAATTTAGGATACTCAGGCCACATTCGTAATTCTTTCCTTAGATGCAACAGATTTCAGTGGAGGGAGTAGCCGATGCAAGAGTTACGGATCAGACAGAGCTCTATGAGACAAATGGGAATGTGAACGTCATGAATATTATAATGAGTGGGAGGTGCCATAACAAGTGCTGTAACGGATGACAGTCTTAACGTATACTTGACCTTCTCCATACACCTTAACGCCATATCACTTCACTTGTGGCCCCCCATCCTATGTCACAAAAAACAAACTTTATTGAATACACAAAAGAACCGTTCTTGAACTCTAACCATGTTATGGTTGCAACAACATAGAGCACACAGTTAATTCTTGTAAGTTTGTGGCCCTGAATCATTTTGCCAGTAAACAGTTCCATTGTCAAGGTGGGCATTATACTGACCATATCATTATAATATGTATATCATATTGATATACCATACCATATCATATACCCATACAACATCATATGCAAACCTGCCAAGAGACATCCGCCCACCAAAACTCACGGACCGGGCAATCAGAGAGGTAGCACAGAGACCTAAGTTAACCCTGGAGGAGCTGCAGAGTTCCACAGCAGCGACTGCAGTATCTGTACATAGGACGACAATAAGCTGTACGCTACATAGAGTTGGTCTTTATGGCAGAGTGGCCATTACTTTCAGCAAAAAACAAAATGGCCCATTTTGAGTTTGCGAAAAGGCATGTGGGAGACTCCCAAAATGTATGGAGGAAGGTGCTCTGGTCTGATGAAACTAAAATTGAACTTTTCGGCCATAAAAGAAAACGCTATGTCTGGCGCAAACCCAACACATCACATCACCCAAAGAACACCATCCCCACAGTGAAACATAGTGGTGGCAGCATCATGCTGCGGGGATGTTTTTCAGCAGCTGGGACTGGAATACTGGTCAGAGTTGAGTGAAAGCTGAATGGTGCTAAATACAGGGATATTCTTGAGCAAAACCTGTACCACTCTGTGCGTGATTTGAGGCTAGGACGAAGGTTCACCTTCCAGCAGGACAATGACCCCAAACACACTGCTAAAGCAACACATGAGTGGTTTAAAGGGAAACATGTATATGTGTTGCAATGGCCTAATCAAAGCATAATATGTGGTCAGACTTAAAGATTGCTGTTCACAAGCACAAACCATCCAACTTGAAGGAGCTGGAGCAGTTTTGCAAGGAGGAATGGACAAAAATCCCAGTGGTAAGATGTTGCAAGCTCATAGATTCTTATCAAAAGCGACTTGGAGCTGTGATTGCCGCAAAAGATGGCTCTACAAAGTATTGACTTTTAGGAGGGTGAATAGTTATGCACATTGACCTTTTCTGGTATTTTGTCCTGTTTGTTGTTTGCTTCACAATAAAAAAAACATCTTCAAAGTCGTGGGCATGTTCTGTAAATTAAATGATGCAAATCCTCAAACAATCTGTTAGGTATTATTTCTTTATTATGAGTTTATTGACTAATATCATGATTATAAATGTATATTAGCTTGTTTTTTCATGTATCTTACTAGAATGTTCAAGAAGGTTATCTGTAGAAATGTTTAGGTAATATTCCCTTGTGCATCTGTTTCCTGTTTCCTTTTAACGCTTGCAACTGCTGACTGAGAAACCTTTTGCAGGAAGCCGTTATTTGTGATATGGAATATTTCGCTGAGTTAGACAGAAAAAGACACTTGCTTTCAAATATTTGTAGGCTAACTACTATGATGGTTTATTTAACCCTATTTTGAACTGTGCTATTAGCTATGACGTGTTTTATGCTATATAATGGGCTCCCTGCCCAAAAATAAACTCAGAGATTATTCTGATGGCACTCTGACTTCTGTGCATTATTTTCTCTCATTATATCTTGGTACCCAAATATAATATATACACACATCAGAATACATGATTACTCACTAATCTGATCCTATCATTTTGGTCCTGCAAGCCGTAAGTTGTTTCCCTTATCATTCCTCGGACTGAGCAAAACGCCTTTTACCGTGCACGGGAGGAATGTCGCTGAGGACTCCCAAGACCTCAGGCCTGATATATACGATCAGTTGGACCACAGAGGCAAGGTGTTTTTCCGAGGGATTAAAAGGCACAGCTTACAATGAACTGACAGTGAGTATATGAATTTCTGTTGCATTTGCATTTTTGTATATGTTCCCCAGGTCCTTGCCTAAACAGTGATATTAGGTAAAAGAGTTGTACAACTAAGTTTCTTGCCTAGTAATAGGTAAATGTGTTGTGAGAGGTGTACCACGGATAACAGATATATTGGTTATTGTCTATACCTGTAAACATTCTGTATATTTCTGTGTACTTGTGAGTGTATGTATATATATATACATGTATTCTTTTGTGTTGTTCTCAAAATTCTTACCTGAAACTATCCACTTTTGGTAGTGAGTGGTCACTCATTACCCACCTAGTCTCCGAAGGGTAAATCCTGTGACTTGCCTGTGTTTATGGAAGACGCACAACCCACAATTTGTGGCAGTCGAGCACGACAGGCATCAATAACTCCTTGAATTTCCATCTTTCTCATTCTTTAATTGGTTATACAATGTTGAAATATTTTGTCTGAAGTTTCTGTGTATTCATAACTTCTTACTAATACACTCTGTAAGATTGTGTGTATGAAGCCCGGGGAGGGAGCTATACTTGTAAGGGATACGTCCACAAAGGCACCACACGGTATATGGTGAAGTTGGACTTTGAGTGGTCTACCTGTCGGCCCTAAAGGTTGGGTTTACACTAAAGGGAACTGCACAACAAGACTTCCCATCAGAAGCTACGGGCTTTATGGGTCCTTGATGTGCCGAGTATATGTGGTGGTGTTTGAGGTGTAGCGTGCGAGAGGTAGCGTGAACGACTCTCTCTCTACCTGAACCAGGTTTCCACACTCGGGTGTGGAGAAGGCAGATGGTCCAAGGTGTAGGAGATATACAGATTATTTCTGGAAAATGTATAAAAGGTCTGTTGGTTGTTGTATGTATATGTAATGCTATGTATATTTCCATGTACCTGTGATCTTATTTTCTGTGTACATCTAATAACTTGAATTGATACTATAGGAGTTCAATATATATATATATATATATATATATATATATATATATATATATAAAAGTGGTTAGGCTCTCAAGGGCATAAATCGCACTGCCAGGTGTGTGGTTTCTAGGCCCTGCAGTTTTCAAGGTTATCTCTAAGGAAATGTTTAATATGTAAAGGTTTTCTGGTGTGCATCTGTAACTTATGTCTGGTAAAAACACACTTATCTGTGGGAATTGTGAACACTGTATTCTAGAATTGTTTTCTTATGTGTATTTGTGTATATATAAAGTTTCTGTGTGTTTGTAACTTTACTCGATTCTTTACCTTTGGAAAGGGAGGTGACTGGTCTGCATTTTGAGAAGACGTGCAGGGTCTGGCCAACCCCCACAGTCAGCATAGCAGACCACTCCCCTTCCTACTCCCATTTTCTGTGTGTGTGTGTGTGTGTTAGTTTTTATGTGAAAATATGTCTGTCTGTATCATTAAGGGAAAATAGCAGAAGGGAGAAAGTGTGGTTGCTGTAAAGAGAGACAAAGGCATGTTATTACAACCCCTTAGAACCAACCCCTTTTAAGTGATGACGATGCTCACCGCACCCACTGGATACACGCCCCCATACCCCACCTTAAAGGCAGACAGCACCTACTATACTACCTCTGCTGGAATCAGTGCCCTGTATCCACTACTTATTGGCAATATTAATCCTTAATTAATGGAAGATATAGGAGACGTTCAAACTTTATTAAGCTTTACTATACACAAAGAAGTATACGAAAGAAAAAGTAAACGCAACGTTACTTAATTAAGGCAAAAATTTTGAACATATTGAAACAGAGGATGATGTCAATAATATATAAAAAAGGCAATAAAAATAAAAAAGTAAAATACATTTTATATACAAAAAAAATAAAACAATTGTTGACGATGAAAAAAGGCAAATGTGTAAAACAATGAAGGTGCCTATGGGGGGAGGGACATGTAATGTTAACCACCTCTCTCCTTCGGAAGAAGAAGAGGATATGTTTATGTGTACACAGAAAAGACTTCCACATCTGACCGCCCCTCCAACTCCTGGGAATATGGTCACTTATAGTGATGATGTAGAGGACGAATTTGATGATGCCCGCAAATACCTGCTTGCCGCCACTGCTTCGTATTCACCTCCTCCGACACCACCACCTTATGAAGGACGGCCCGCCAGAACCAGGCGGGCACCAGATCATCAATACGGAGGTAAGGTAATAACATCTGTACCATTATATCCCTTAATTGAGGTTGCCACCCACAATGCTAGTATACCGAGCATGGACAGATGCAGATGTGAGGAGAGCTGTAGAAGGAGTCCCCCACCCAAATGACAATATGGGAACTTTCAGACTTAAGTTCCAGCGATTGCAGCAAAGTTTTAAATTAAATGGTGTTGAGGTTGAAAGATGTCTGAGGCAGACATTAGGGTCCGATTGGATCCTTAGTGAAGGTGACTGGAATCCACTGGACCCAAGGGGGGAACCACTGCAATATGGATCACAAGAACTGACCCAACGAGTAGACGCTCTAATAGGCAGAATAGCTGACAGACAAAGAGAACATGCAGACTGGACTAAGATTATCGAGTGTGTACAAAAAGATGATGAAAGTGTGGAACAATATATGGGGAGGTATTGACAGCCATAGCGGGGTGGCCAGACCTAACTCATATGATGATGCTGGACCATATGCTCAGCAACTAAAAACGATTTTCTCAGGGGATGTCGTCCAGAAATAAATTACTTTGTGATACAACACCAAATTACTTACAAAACAAGTCCCCTTAGGGAAACCATAGAATATGCTAAGCATGCAGAGGAGCAGTGTAAGAGAGCAAAAGAAAAGAAACAGAAAAAGCAAGATAGTAAACCAAAGGAGGTGTATTTGATGACTTTTGTTGATGGGAAAGCACAACCTATAACTTCTGCTTTCTTTTCTGGTGATGGTGGAAATAACCAAAAACGTGGAGGGAGAGGAGGTGGACGAGGACTAGGTGGAAGCAGAGGAAAATTTTATGGAAATTGTTACGTTTGTGGCAAGGCCTGCCACTTAGCACGTTACTACAGAAACAGAAAGTACCAGGGGGAAGAGGGAGCGGATGACGATGACCACAGACCGACAAATGACTAGAACCAGGTTGTACCCTTCCTTTACAAGTATTTGCTGATACAGAATTGCATGAATCTGAATTGTATGAGCATGGCAATAATGATGCAAAAATGCCAGAAATAAATGATGTGTTGAATTTAGAATCATGTATAGACTTAATGGCTTTAGAAGAACAGCCAGTCATTCAACTAGATGTAGAGGGGGTAATGATAACATTTTTATGCGATACAGGAGCATGTAAGTCAGTGTTGAGTGATGATGGCACATGGACTAGTTACACGTCATCACAAAACATATTGGTTAGATCAGCAGCAGGACAGACAAATAGCGAACCTATATCATGTCCACTCACAATGAGATTGTTCAACGGCCAAACATTTGAGCATCCTTTTATACTCTCCCCTGATGCTGAAATGCAACATTAGAGTGGTTCCTACAGAGAAAGGCATGAAAGCATACATGGGGGACATACCTGTCGATGTAAATGTAGTGCAGGGGATGGGTGAACCACATTACTTATACAAATTAAACATGGTGTAAAAAGGGCCAGTACAAGTATCCAGCACTTTGATAGCCATGGCTAATGACCTAGCTCCATCTCCCAGTGTAAAACAAAACACAGTGTCATTACACTGCACTATGAAATTTGAAAGTACACCGGGGAGGGATGTGGACTATGAAAAAACATTTTTCAAACACACCAATACAAGAATAACCTTGGATTACATATACTGGACAGAAAATGGGTATACAGGGGTGGGAGTAATATTGAATGATCAAGACCAGTTACTCTATGCAGGACACACAGTGCTACACATATCACTGACTATGCCAGCTGGTGAAAGGTGGGTACAGGTAGGAGGGATGGTAGAAGAGGCTCAGACAGATAAAACACCATGGGAGTACTTGCCCTATGACCTTGGAGTACAAAAATATATAGGAAAAGCCTGAACTGGGTAACTGAGACAAAGTAAATATGCACCAACAGCCAATATGCATTCTCAACTGTGCACATATTTGCACAATTAGGGAAGAATAGAGGCATGGTCACATCTACCGGCAGGCAAGTCACTCATAAACAACTAATTTTGCAGTTACTTGAAGCCATTAAAACTGCCCTTGAAGTTTGCGGTATGTAAATGTGTGGATCATACCACAACAAAAGACGCAATTTCAATAGGAAATATCAGAGCAGGCGCATCTGCAAAGCAGGCGGCTCAAACAGAAAACATACACATTTTTCTCTTACACAGCTACACATCTGTGTATCTCGTAGACCAAATTGATAAGAGTATTCTACAGCAAATACAGACAGATGCACCCTCACAAAAAAACACATACTGGTTAAAGATATGATAATATTTATGAGAGTGCAGAAGGGAAACCAATTTTACCAAACCATCACTGTTCAGATATGCAGCTATGTTGAGCCATGGCATTAGTCATGTCTCAAGCGGGAGTATGGTAGACATGGTCAGCAGCATATTTTCAGCCTATGGATTAAACACCTAGTTTAAAAAAATTGTGCAGGGTGCCTTGTTTGTGCACACCACAACCCTCAGGGTAACTATTACCCCATAAGAGGCACATTCCCAGAACCAACATACCCCTTCCAAACAATATGTATGGATTTCATTGAACTAACCAAGTGTGAAGGGAAGAAATATTGCCTATTGATAATTGATGTATACTCTAGGTGGGTGGAAACGAAACCATCTGCACACCCTGACGCAATCACAGTGGCTAAAACCTTAGTGACACAAATAATTCCTAGGTTTGGTATACCAGAGGAAATATATAGCGATAACGGCACACATTTTGTGAACAAAATTATCGACCACTTGAGTAAAGCATTACACATAGAGTTGAAAAACCACTGTGCGTACCACCCACAGTCAGCTGAATTAGTGTAGAGAACTAATAGTACCATTAGAAATAAATTGAGGAAAATGATGGCAGAAACAGGCTTTACTGTTTACCATTAGTCATGCTAAACATGCACATGCTTCCAGGCAGGAAGACGTTAACCCCGTTTGAAATATTGTATGGGAGACCATTCCTACTACCAGAATTTAGACCATTTATCTCAGAAGATGAGAACATGAGTGAAAACTTAGCAGACTATATGAGAAAAATGTTAAGTAAGAAAGATATTATCTCCATCTCTCTCTCTCATCCACAGCAACAGCAGGGACCCTGCTTGGTACAACCAGGCCAGTGGGTCCTAATTAAAGTAATCAAGCGCAAAAATTGGGCATCGGCCAGGTGGGAAGGACCGTACCAAGTTCTGCTGTCAACACCCACTGCCTTGAAAGTTGCCGAACGAGCCACCTGGATACAACTGACTCACTGCAAGAGAGTAAAAGTGCCAGAGCTTGAGCCAGTTGATTCCTAAAACCTGCTAGCTGACTCATTGCAAGTCAGGCTCGGCTACAAAGGGGGGGAAACTCGTCTCATACCTAGTGAAGAACCGAATGGTGCAGGTTTGGGGATCTCAACTGGCCCAAGAAAATGTCCTGGCACACGTTCAAAAGACCTAACTGGTGTGGCCTAAGAATCTCACTGACATGCCTCATCTTGACAACTCTCTGCATAGTAGCACCCATAATCATATGGCAAGACCCAGAGGCAAGCAGACGCAATCTATTAGAGAGATGTGGATGCACAGAATGAAAAGAGACATGATGGAAGTCAATGCAACTGGCCAAGTGACCCTAGTGTTCAAGGAAGGACAGACAGGAACCAACCAAATAGACCTTTTTCAAGTACTATGTCCTAGCTGGAAACTGGCCTTATGGAATACAGGAGCTGACTGGGGATACTCCCCACCTTATCACATGAAGTGCAAGAGCACAAAGAGACGCTTAAAGTTGACATGGGGTGTGGAGCCATCCTCCTGCAGCCAAAATAAGCTATGCAACCCCATCCGGATCACCCTCCAGGACCCACAAAAGTGTGATGAAGGGAGATATACTTTTGGAATCTACACCTCAGGCAGAGGTAATAACATGGAATATTTGCATATTTAGGTACTGCAAAAAGAGGTGCCCAGAGAGACTATTGATCTCACCAAGGTGAGCCCTGTGAATAGGACTGTGCCCTCACAGGTCATTTATTTGGAACCTGACCGCCTGATTGACACTTTTGAAATTGAGACTGGGTATGCAGGAAAAAACATTTGGTTGGAATGGATGCTGTATACGGTGGCCACCATGGAAATAAGTAACTGTATAGCATGTTCCACTGCCAGACCGTCAATGGCAATGTTACCATTTAAACTGAACCTTGCTTTGAGACCTTTGTCTAATACATTTATAAAAGGAGGGACTGTTAGGTATTAAGTTCTTTATTATGAGTTTATTGACTAATATCATGATTATAAATGTATATTAGCTTGTTTTTTCATGTATCTTACTAGAATGTTCAAGAAGGTTATCTGTAGAAATGTTTAGGTAATATTCCCTTGTGCAGGTGTTTCCTGTTTCCTTTTAACGCTTGCAACTGCTGACTGAGAAACCTTTTGCAGGAAGCCGTTATTTGTGATAAGGAATATTTCGCTGAGTTAGACAGAAAAAGACACTTGCTTGCAAATATTTGTAGGCTAACTACTATGATGGTGTATTTAACCCTATTTTGAACTGTGCTATTAGCTGTGACGTGTTTTATGCTATATAATGGGCTCCCTGCCCAAAAATAAACTCAGAGATTATTCTGATGGCACTCTGACTTCTGTGCATTATTTTCTCTCATTATATCTTGGTACCCAGATATAATATATACACACATCAGAATACATGATTACTCACTAATCTGATCCTATCACAATCCATGTTAATTCCAGGTTGTGAGGCAGCAAAACATGAAAAATGCCAAGGGGGGTGAATACTTTTGCAAGGCACTTTACTTGTGGGTACAATTATTACATTTCTGTGTTGAAGTAAATGTCAGCTTCAGAAAAAGAAGATCATCGAGTACTTGAAATAGATCAGGGTGTATCCCAGAGTTTTGGAATATGTTCCTCCACACATCTTTAATGCCACAAAAACATTTGAACAATAATCCCATAGAAATCCGACCTGGAGTAAGAAAGTGATCAGCAAACAAATGAATTGTATGAATAAAACTTTATTATGTTATGTATCATTGTGACATGCTAATAAAAATACAATAAAAATATGAAAGAGTGATATGAGATTAATATGACTGGTGGGATAAGATGAAGTATAATGAAAGCATCTATTATTAGAAAATAATAAGGTAATGATGGAGGTAACACAACAAGCAGTCACCCAAAGGCAAAGAGGTACAGTCTTATGAATCTATGGATACCAGCAACCATGTCATTTTATTGATATTCTTTTCTATGTGTTGATATGTGGAAAGTGATATGAAAATACAGATGTAATGTACTCAGTGAGTCCTTTCCATTCAAATTGCTGCTTCTATTATGATTCTGTAGGGTTTGTGCCCTTGTTTTCAGCACCACAATGGAGTACTCAGGAGCTCTTTTTAAAATATTAGCAGTTGTATTTATTTTGGTAACACAATAACATAAGATGGTGCAAAACAAAAGCCCAGCTTCAAGTTGAAGCACTAACTTACCCTTGGCTGCAGTTCCCTCACTGTCCAAGATAACGTTCAAAACAAAATAAAGGAGCTGCCACTTTCTGGATTTCAATTCTCCCTTGTTGCAGGGGACTTCAAAAGCTGACTCTGGAGATTGAGACAAAAAGAAACCGGTTGGGGGGGATACCGAGCAGAGTACACCATTTACAGCCCACTGGGAGACAAACTCAACTATTCACCCAGTGGACAAAGCCAGGAGGTACTCTGCCCGGATACGGGAGCGCACCAGTGCCCGGAACATGGCCTCAGGTGACAATAGAACCCCCTCTATCGAACACTGCTTCCTGGACTTATATATAGCCAGCTTGGCTAATGCCAGGAGCAGGTTGACGAGGAGGTCCCTGTCCCTATTGCCCCGGGACACTAGGCGCCCAAAAATAAATATGTGGGGGGAGAAATTTAGCCAGAACTGTAGGAGGAGGCCCCTCAAGAGTGACAAGACGGGCTGCAGTCTGGCACAACTAAAATAAATATAATACACAGACTCTCCCTTGCCACAGATGGGACAAGTGGAGGGAGAGTCTGTGAAATTAGCCAAGTACACTCTCGTCCCTGGTGGGTCGTGGAACTAAAGTAGAATAAAGCTCCCTCCACCGAGGCCTCTTGCCCTCGTCAGCTGGGAGGACCCGCCTCCAGATCATATCAGGACGGATCACAAGGGCAAGGAAGTGCACTGTATGGAGCACGAGAGAATACAAGCTCTTCCTCGGCATGCCACGAATGGTTGGGGACAGGAGTAGCCTGAGGGGAAACATGGGGCTTGTGTCCAATGCAAACAGCTGGAGCAGGGGTATTAGAAGGTGCATGTGGCACTCCGGCTTGCAAAGCCCCGTGAAGGAAGGTGCAAGAGTCGGGGGGAGATGGCATTCTTAATCTCCCGGAGCAAGCACTTTGGGTGCTATATATCCCAAAAGGAGCGCAAGCTCCTGGGGTGACACCCAATCGGAGCGCTCGTAGTCCAGAAGATCCCCGACTCGTGTCAACCGTGCCTGACTAAGGCAGCGGATGATGCTAGGGGACTGAAACAACAGAGCCCCTACTGCTGGATTATATAATAGGGGCTCCACAAATATTTCATCCCCCAAAGGCACGCCTTGCCTGGTCACGGAGACCATGCTCCAGGCCTTTAGGGTTTCCTGGTAGTATGCTGGCAACACTGAGAGGTCTCTCCCAAAGCCCTCGGGCCTGATAAGAAATAATTGCCAGTCATACCCCAGGTTGCGCAACTGGCAATAAAAGCTGGATGCCAGTGCGCACCTCAGAGAGGGATCTGCAGTTATGAACAGTTGTCTGGGACGGAAGCGTCCGCAGCGAACAGGTAAACCCCCAGATATTTCATGACATCTGCCTCCCACGAGATGTTACGGAATGTGGGAGGCAAAGAGTCCACCTGTATAGAACCCTCTATAAAGCCTGTGCATTTGGACCAGTTGATCTAAGCAGAGGAGGCAGCTGAATATACCTCCTGGCACTCTTTTGCCAGCATAAGATCAACTGGGTCCTGGGCCATGAGGAGCACATCATCAGCAGAAGCTGAAAGAACAATCCACGTGTCTGGTTCCCTAAGCACCAGCCCTGTGAGCCTTTTCCTCAACAGGCAGAGGAAAAGCTTGATGGCCAGTGCATATAACTGTCCAGACAAGGGACATCCTTGATGTACCTCTCGTCCAAATACCAAAGGTGCTGTTAGGGACCAATTGATTTCAAGTAAACACTCTGCAGAGGTGTACAGCGTTGTTATATAGCTCACAAATTGTGGACCAAAGCTGCACGCCTGCAGAGTGGCTATGAGGTAACCATGGTCCACTCTGTCAAACGCCTTCTCCTGATTTAGGGAGAGAAAGGCGAGTGACAGACCAGATCTGGGAGAGTATTGCAGGAGATCCAGAAAGATACTGTCAAAGATAGTCCGGCCCGGGATCGCATAGGACTGGTCAGGGTGGACCAATTCTGCCAGGACAGATCCAAGCCTACACGAGATGGCTTTAGCTACTATCTTATAATCTGTGCTGAGCAGTGAGACCGGTCGCCAGTTCTTAATAAGGTGAAGATCCCCATTTTTGGGCAGCAGGGCAAGTACTGCCCTGCGACAAGACAGGGGCATATCCCCGGTCTCCAGGGCTTCCCCAAGGACCAGATGGAAATCAGGTCCCAGAGTCTCCCAGAAAAATTGGAAAAACTCCACAGTCAGACCGTCCTGTCCTGGAGATTTCTCGCAGGACATGGCATGGAGGGCTTCAGAGAGCTCTTGAAAAGATATTGGTATATCAAGTTGCTCCCTTACACCCTCACTGACTGTGGGGAGCCCCTCCCATAGCACCCTGCAGGCGTCTGGAGAAATAGGATCCGGAGAATAAAGATCTTTATTAAAAATCCGGGCTCTGTCCCAGATACTCTCCGGATCTGTAAGGGGGGCACCGTCTTCATCTAGAAGACAGGTGATGTGTCTACTATTGCCCCCCTTTTTCTCCAGTCTGTAGAAAAGGCACGAGCCGCGGTCTAGATCTTTAAGAAAGCCTAAGCGGCTATGCACATATGTCCCCCTGGCCTGGTGTCGTTCCAGGTCACGGAGGACACCTTTCCTCTCTACATACTCGCTCTGCAGGGATTGGTCCCTACAAGTGAACAGCCTCTGCTTTAGATGTAGCACCTCCCCCCCAGAGTGACTCCAGCTAAGCTTCGCGCTTCGCACTCACACCCTTGGTATATTCCTGAAACAGAAGTCGCAAATGAACCTTGCCCATGTCCCACCACTGTTTTAACGTGGCAAAGTCCCCCTTGCAACCCCTCCAGTCCGTCCAAAACTCCCGGATCAATGTCACGAGCCCCTGGTCTTTTAACAAGGCATTGTTGAAGTGCCAATAGGCGGCTTGGGGCGTTGTTGGCATTAGTGCCACTGTCACAGACACACAGTTGTGGTCTGTGAAAGGAGCCAGCCTAATGGCACAAGAACGGGCTCGTGACATATAATGACTAGATATATATAGTCTATCGATCCGGGAGTGGGTCACCAGACCGGCTCTCACCCTGACGTAGGTGAAGCCCTCTGATGCCCCTGCGTTCTGTTCTTGCCAGACATCCTCTAAGGAGAAGTGGGTGATGAGCTCCCGCATGGCTGACGCAGAAGGCGGGTAAGGCTCTGGACCATTTCGGTCCAGAGCATCGAGAGTGCAGTTAAAATCCCCCCCGAGAACCAAACACTCATCTGCGTCAACCGTCTCCAAAAAGTGGGAAAATCTGGCTAATAACCTCATTCTCTTGGGCCCTCTAGCAGGGGCATATACATTAACTAGGTTAATTACGCTACCCTGCTCTCGGACCCGGAGGTGGATTCGATAGCCTGGGATAACAGCTTTCACAAGCAGCAGCTATGGCTGAAAAGACTCTGAGAACAGGGTCACCACTCCACGCGACGTCGATGTGAGGTGGCTGAAGAAGACCCTGCCTCTCCACTCCAGTTGCCACGAGGCTACAGCCTCTGGAGTGGTATGAGTTTCCTGCAGAAAACTCACAGAGTACCCTCCCTGACGTAAAAAGGAGAGTACCTGGAACCTGCGGAAACTGGCTTGACAGCCGTTGGTATTAAGCGTGCTGATGTGCAAAGCCATTACTGCGTGTCAGGAATTGTGCGTTCCTCAGTCTCTTGAGACTGCTGATAGTCCATGCACATTTTAAAGAAATTCCGGATGCGAGAATACTCAGCAGTCCCAGAATTCTTGGCCCTATTGCTGACCTCTAGATAGTAATGGAGAGAGTGAATAATAAACAACATATTACTCCACTTTCTCAAGGCCAGCTGCACCTTCCTTTTCTTTTGCCCATGAAGGGTGCTTTCAAGGAATTGGTCTAATTCCTTTACAGGGATAACCCACTTAGAATCTGATGTCCCCTCTAGTGGATCACCCCTGGGCTCCTCTTGGCTGAGGGCTTTTACCCCATCCTCCGCGGCTGGGGTCAGTTTCCTCAGCTTCATTCTAAGGGACTCCCTCTTGGATGATATAGGAGTCCCTTTAGCACCCTTCATGCTAAATAGTGGACCCTGAGATTGCTGTTGCACCCCTGCAGCTTCAGGGGTGCATTCAGGGATAGCTGGCTGCACAGCAGTGGCTGGCATGGCTTCCTTAGTGGAAGCCTTGGAGGCTTTATATGCCTCCTGTGCCATTTTCACCGCTGCTTGTTCAGCTTGGATTGCACAGATGTTAGGGTCCCTGAAGTGCTGAGCTTCGGAGTCACCGGTCTGTCTCCTTCTCCGGTATCACTCTCCAGACCCTTGTCCACATTATCCCCTTTTAGGTCTGGAGGGAGAGTTGTAATAACTGGGCCAAACAATACCACCAGATGAGGAGAAGATGTTTTACTCCTCTTTCTGCTTTTGGAGGGACGTGTTCCAAAAAAGGGCACCTCCCACTTTTCAGCTACCTCCCTGTTGGTCTTATTGGTCCTCTTCCTGGGGACATCACTCCTGGAAGAGGAGCTGTCACCAACTGCCTCCCCTGCAGAGGGGTTATTATCCCTCTGCTTATCCTGTGCCCCCACACTAACTAATGTTTTTATTTTGGGGGCAGAAAGGGACTTTTGGGAAACAGCCGGGAAACAGGGAGGACCGCTGAAATTCTTCCCCTTCTTCCCTGTGTCTGCAGTTTTGCTGGAGACCGCAGACACAGATGGCTTTTGTGGGGAAGAAGGGGGCTTGGAGGCCGTGGTGGTGGTATGAGGAGCGGCCTCCCTACCTTAGCTCTCTGGGGAGGGCTATGACCCTTGAGGTCCCCGCTGTTATGGGCTCAGCAGGGATGGGTGCTATACTAGTGGAGGTGCCATTTGCTGGGGCTGGGACAGGATGTTTAACATTAGGGCAATTCCTACGTGTATGTCCTAGCCACTTGCAAAGATAACATTGCACCTCCGTAGTGCTATAAAATATTCTATACAGCACCCCCTCAAATGGAACCCCAAAAGACCCCTCGTTGTTCTCTGTGCCCCTGGGCAGGCACATTTGTACCTGCCTCTTGAAAGAGAGCACGTGTCTTAGTGCTCTCTCTCTGCAACCCAGGGGAAGTTTTATAATTGGTGTTTTTATTTCCCCTAGGGCTTGCAGGTGGGGGCGCAGGAGGGAGTCTGATAGGAAGGCGGGCACATTTGAGAGGGTTACTTTAGTGCCCAACCCTTCCAGGGGTTCATTTGGGACATATAATCCCCCCACTGTGATGCCCCTTTGTATAAGTTTGTGAGCAGCAGCCAGCGTACGGGTAAAGAAGACAGCTTTCCCATACATTTTGCTGGCTGCTACTATAACAGAGGGGCTGATGACATTAGCTGCAGCACGCAGATAGATCTCGATACTATAAACCCCAGACATCTGACATTTAACCCCATGCTTCCTAGTGATCTGCCCCTCAGCCCCAGCGAAGGTATTGCTGGGGCCAGCAGAAAGCACCTGTGACCAGGTATTAGTCACAGGGGTAGCTCTGCTGGCAGAAGGTGTTTTCCACCAGGAGCTGGGGTTGTCTTATCTGTCTGGGGCCTATGCTGTGCAGTGCTGCAGCTTGGATTTTCAGTGGCCATTATTCCCCCTTTTGGCCTCTGAGGCTTCTTAGGTACATTATTCCTCATGATTTAACTGTAATGTTTTTTTTTTTGTTTTTTTTTAATGATTTTTATTGTTTTCTTCTTTTAAAAAAGTGAAAAAATAAAATAAACAAAATTGACAAAGCAACAACGCAATTAAGGGAGAGAGCCTTTATGTTGCTTGGCAGTGGAAGGGTTACTGGCTATTTAAGTAGAGAAAGAGGCTATTTGCAGAGAGCTTTTTTTTTACTCTTTTTTTCTATCTTTCTTACTTTCTCTATCTCTCTTCCTTTTTCCTTTCTTTCTCTCACTCTTTTTTCTCTAATTTTCTTTTTTAATTACAAAACTCAGATTGTTTATCCCTTCCACTGCCCACAAAGATGTTTTTTTTCCTCTCTCCCTAAAAAAACACAAAACCCAACACCAAACAAAACCTGAAAAACTTTAAAAATAATTTAAACTAAAAGCTCCAGGAGTGAAGGTGCAGTGCTAGGGGAGGGGGTGTGGCAAAGTATCCAGGAGACAGCACACTCTCCTGGAATAGAGAGCAGAGCCTGCCTCCCAGAAAACTGAAAATTAAATTAAACTAAAAAAGCCACAAAAAAACTCCCCAAAAAAGTGCCTATTAACAAAAAGGTGAAAAAAGAAAATAGTTTTTTGAGGGACTAAGGTCCTAAAAAGCCTTCCTTGGAGAGCCCAGGGATACACACAACATGCTTTGGAGCCCTCTGTCCAGATCAAACTGAGCACTCCCAGCTGGGTGCTTTAAAGGTGGAACCCAGCTGGGCTTGATTAGCCTGCTGTGTTAACCCTTTCATCCCCTAGTGGACACAGGGCTCTGCTCAGTCTGTCTCCCACATATACTCCATCAATGACTCTGTTATATATCCCCCTCCCCAGCTCAACACTATGGGATTGAGCGACCAACGCCGTGAGGCATTGTACGCGGGATAAGGCATCTGCATTGCCATGGAGGCTGCCAGATCTATGAAGAACATGGAAGTGGAAGGGTTGGAGGGACAGGAAACATCTCGTCACACGGCTGTTTTTCTCCTTGTTCTGATGCATCCACTGTAAAGGGGCGTGGTCCGAAACCAAGGTGAAACTTCTTCCCAATAGGTAATACCGGAGAGCTTCAGTGGCCCCTTTTCTGGCCAGACATTCTTGCTCTTCTACAGAATATTTCTGTTTCCGTGGTATACACTTGCAGCTAAGGAACAAGATGGGAAGTTCTTCACCATTCACCTCCTGTGACAATATGGCCCCCAGTCCTACTCTTGAAGCATCTGTTTGTAGGATAAATTCCTTTTCAAAATCAGGTGCTATTAACAGGGGACCTTGGCACAGTGTAGTCTTTAAGTCTTCAAAAGCTTCCTCAGTGGCCTTGTTCCACTTGACCACGTCAGGTGCCTTGTTCTTAGTAAGCTCTGTCAGCGGGGTGGCTCTAGTGGAGAAATATGGGATAAACCTCCTGTAATAGCCCACGATTCCCAGAAAGGCCCTCACTTGCTTCTTTCTCAGTGGCCAGTTCTGTATTGCTTCCACTATATAATGATATATATACATATATATAAATCTATATAACTGTTTCAGAGAAAATGTATGTGAAGCATAAAACATTTTTTAAATACTAGATAGATGTGTCTAAGAGAATAATTATGCAGGCCAATGTCATGTAGCTGGCTTTTAATTAGAAAAAAAATATATATATAAATATATATATATATATATATATATATATATATATATCACTGCTAAACCATGATACTAGGTTAATGTTTAGGTGTTTACATTTTTACAGTTTTATTTATAATGAATAATATAATAATATAATATAAATACTTTTCTAGCAAGAAGCTAAAAATCCCTTATTTTTATAACATTCCTAAGATACATAATGATAATCACAACCCTCCAGGCCGCCCTATAATAGTAGGAATTGGTAGTATAACTCTACATTGCTCTTAGTCCTGGGTAATACTACTGTCCCTGCTTGACTCCCCTGGTAAGCGATGCGCGTTTCAATCACGGTATAGAGGCAATTTCATCAGTGCTAGAAAGGGACTTCAATTTGCTTCCAATGTTGTTTAACTATAATTAAAAAAAAGAAACTTTTAAATGACCTACTGCTATGCCAGAACTAAACATTGATAATATGTATTTACATATAAATATATATATATATATATATATATATATATATATATATATATATATATATTGTAACATAGTGCCCCCCAGAAGTGAGAACAAAACACGTTAGGAAGAGTTCTCCCCAGGAAAGAGAGAGTTAACTTCCTGGAGCAGTACTACATGACTAATTGAACCTGCAGGTGTTGTAAGCTTGTTAAAGGCACACACAGAGAAATGGGTGTGGTCACCTGCAATTAGGCTCTGTTTGGCCTAGCAGAGTGAGGCCAGTGAGAGTGAAGGCCTCAGTCTGAAGCAAGCTAAGAAGGACGCTTGTATGTATCTGCCAGTAAGAGGAACGCAGTATTTTTTACTTTGTGTGCTGGAAGCAGAAATTGTAACAGGCTGAGAGGAGCCTGAAAGTTTACAGTCTGGAGTAAAAACGCTGTTTGGTTCGGACTGCTGCAGTTTGCTCAGCTCAGAGCAAACTGAGAAGTCTGCAACAGGGATTACTGGAGCTGCAGAGAAAGAGGATTTGTGCCAAAAAGAGCCTTTACACAGGAGACTATTTGCTGCAGAGGAAAAAAGGGATTTGCAGAGAAGCTACAAGGATTTTGCAACAGCAGTATTTACAGAGGAGACTGATTTGTGCTATCCCAGCGATTGGAGCAGAAGATCCATTACAGAAGGGAAAGACACTGGATGTAAAGGTACCATTACAGAGTCTGATAACCCTAGGGAGAAGTCTGTGTAGTTAACAGATTTGTAGCCTTCACCAAAAGAGGGTGTTAAGGGTCCCTGGAGGTTGGGGTATTTGGAGAGTAGGGCGGGCCAGAACCCCACCCTATGGTATGAAATTTAAAGACGACTGTCTACAGAGAAAAGACGCTTTAAACCATTGAAGATGGACTATTCAAAGACTGTGTTTTTACCTGAAGGCCGATAAGCAGCTTCAGGGGTAGTAAGCGTGTGCCTGATGTTAAGCCAGTACGTTTATACAGAATTTTATTTTATGCTGAAGTAAGCTATTTCTTTTGTATTTTGGACTTTTTAATAAAAAGTACAAAAAGAATCTTGGAATCTCTGCTGTTTATATGTATCTCAAAGGAGAAACCAGTCACCAAAGGCCACATTACCACAATATATATATATATATATATATATATATACTTACGACTTGCCCTTCAAAAATCACGGGGCAATAACATTTTAAGCCATGGCAATACTGTTTGAGACACAATGTAAAGCTTTTTCTACTCTGAGGATCTTCGGCGTTCATTGCGAGCCTCGCGCTGAGCACCTTCAGTGCTCATCTCATGGCTCGCAATGATCACTTACGCCGCTCATAGTGAGCCTCTCCTCTTGTTTACTTTTGCTCCTCTGAGCGCCTTTGGCTACCCTTAACACAAAGACAGATATATATGTCTATTTTTTTCAATAATAATTAATTATTTAGTTAATAAATTAATATATTTTACCTATTTGTAATTGATATATCCAGCAATGAATAGCCTGAAGTGCTATGTATCTCTTTTTATTTTCCTGCAACATACAATGTACAGTAGACTGTTACAGGACAAAGTGTCATCAATGACCCAACTGTGCATTAGAAATATGCTGCGTGCGCGAGGGTAAACCGTTGGTTTAGTTGTGTAAAGCGCCATTTTAGATTCGTAATGTTATTAGTTACATAGATAGTGTTATGAAATGGCGTTGTTAGCCTATGTGCTACGTGGGTGGCGAGCATTTTCTGTGCTTCATAACTGTTTATTTTTGTACCTCGTACGTCCCTGGCAAAACGTGTACGTGTCTGGCGGTGTTTTGCGCATTTCGGTGTCGTGTAGCCTCATTTTAATTTTTTTCGCCCACCATTTCTTTTTTCTCGCTTAGCCGATTTTCAATTTCTGAAACTTCACAAATTCGACTTTAATTAGCGTGCAACCTCACTGGCAGATGCTGTGGCTGTCCTCCCATCCTGTGTGTGTGTGTTTTTTAATGTTTTGTTTGTATTTTGTATTTTTGTTGTTGTTTTTGAATGTACGCATTTCGGATGTTATCTTCGTATTTCCGTAAGTTCTGCAGGTCTTAATTAAAAGTTGTACATCCTTTTCAGTGTTTTCTGCGCTTCAGGGTCGTGGAGGCTCGTTTTCATTTTTTTGGCCCCCATTTTTTTTCTCGTTTAGCCGATTTTCAAGTGGCGAAACTTCTTTAATTTGACTTTAATTCGCGTGCAACCTAACCCCCAGATGTCCTGGCTGTCCCCTGTGCTGTGTGTGATGTTTTTGTTATGTTTTTTGTTATTTTTCAGTGGTTTTGGTGTTTTTTGATGTACGGGTTTCGGCCGTTATGTCCTTATTTTTGTGACCTCGTATTTTTTTTCTAAGTCCCGCGGGTCGTAATTTTTTTTGTCTAAGTCCGTATTTCCTCTTTAAACGTTATTATTTTTTTTCTAAGTCCTGCAAGTTGTATTTTTGTTTTCAAAGTCACGCTTTTCTGGGGGGGGGGGGGTTACCGCGAGTGAGGCGCTGTAGAGTCTCCAGAAATGCGGCCCCTCACTTCGCGAAGGGCCACAATTGCACCCTGCAACGGCTCATTGCAGCAGACGTTTGGCTCTCCACAAACGTTTCCCTCGCTTTGCGTGACGACTCGCAGTTTGACATCTATTATATGTGATATAAATATATATATATATATACATACAGCGGGGGGGGAAAGTATTTGATCGCCTGCTGATTTTGAACGTTTGTCCACTAACAAAGAAATGATCAGTCTATAATTTTAATAGTAGGTGTATTTTAACAGTGAAAGACAGAATAACAAAAGAAACCCCAAGAAAAATGCATGTCAAAAAATGAGGGAAATAAGTATTTGACCCCTTCAATTTAGTACTTGGTGGCAAAACCCTGGTTTGGAATCACAGAGGTCAGACGTTTCTTGTAGTTGGCCACCAGGTTTGCACACATCTCAAGAGGGATTTTATCCCACTCCTCTTTGTAGTTCCTCTCCAAGTCATTAAGGTTTCGAGGCTGATGTTTGTCAATTTGAACCTTTAGCTTCCTCCACAGATTTTCTATGGTATTAAGGTCTGGAGACTGGCTAGGCCACTCCAGGACCTTAATGTGCTTCTTCTTGAGCCACTCCTTTGTTGCCTTGGCTGTGTGTTTTGGATCATTTTCATGCTGGAATACCCATCCATGACCCATTTTCAATGCCCTGGCTGAGGGAAGGAGGTTTTCACCCAATATTTGATGGTACATGGCCTCGTCCATAGTCCCTTTGATGCGGTGCAGTTGTCCTGTCCCGTTAGCAGAAAAACACCCCCAAAGCATAATGTTTCCACCTCCATGTTTGACGGTGGGGATGGTGTTCTTGGGGTTATAGGCAGCATTCTTCCTCCTCCAAACATGGCGAGTTGAGTTGATGCCGAAGAGCTCGATTTTAGTCTCATATGACCACAATACTTCACCCAGTTCTCCTCTGAAACATTCAGATATTCATTGGCAGACTTCAGACGGGCCTGTACATGTGCTTTCTTGAGCAGTGGTACCTTGTGGGCGTTGCAGGATTTTAGTCCTTCACGGTGTAGTGTGTTACCAATAGTTTTTTTGGTTACTATGGTTCCAGTTGCCTTGAGATCATTAACAAGATCCTCCTGTGTAGTTCTGGGCTAATTTCTCACCGTTCTCATGATCATTGAAACTCCACGAGGTGAGATCTTGCATGGAGCACCAGACCGAGGGAGACTGACAGTTATTTTGTGTTTCTTCCATCTCCAAATAATCGCACTAACTGTTGTCACCTTCTCACCAAGCTGCTTGGTGATGGTCTTGTAGCCCATTACAGTCTTGTGTATGTCTACAATCTTGTCCCTGACATCCTTGGACAGCTCTTTGGTCTTGGCCATGGTGGAGAGTTTGGAATCTGATGGATTGCTTATTTGGACAGGTGACTTTTATACAGGTAATGAGCTGAGATTAGGAGCACTCCCTTTAAGAGACTGCTCCTAATCTCAGCTTGTTAACTGTATAAAAGACACCTGGGAGCCAGAAATATTGCTGATTGATAGGAGATCAAATACTTCTTTCCCTCACTGACCTGCAAATCAATTTATAACTTTTTTGACATGCGTTCTTCATCTTTGTTTTTTTTGTTATTCTGTCTCTCACTGTTAAAAAAACACCTATCATTAAAATTATAGACTGACCATTTCTTTGTCAGAGGACAAACATTAAACATCAGCAGGGGATCAAATACTTTCCCTCCATACTGTAAATAAAGCTAATATATATATATATATATATATATATATATATATATATATACTGTATATATATATATATATATATATATATATATATATTGTGAGAGGGTCACTACCACTTGCAGGGTCAGTGCCCTGTTTTAACCAACTCTTTAGCTTTATGGAGGAAGGCACAGGAGGCTTTTCATTCCACTCAACGTTTTATTAATATCCAGTCAGCACATAAAAATAACATGAACAGAAAAGAAATATAGTTTCCTTGCAGCTCTCATTATATACAGTCCCAATACTTATTACTGGCTTCTCTTATTCAGCATTACCTTCTTCAGGGGTTTCACTTGCCTGTAATCTCAGGTCCTTCTCTCTCTCTCTCTCTGCAGCCGTTCCCCTCCTGGGTAATCACCTTGGGGTCTCCTCATGGACTGCAACCTTTCCATGCTGTCATATTGTGAGCATCTGCCTCTGCTCACAAACACCAGCTCAGGCCTTTCTTTACTGGGGCCTGTGTGTCCCAGGCACCTCTCTGCCTACAGCTCCACACTCTGTCTCACAGACAGGCTTCTGACAGGGACCACACTTCCAAACAATCCTCCAACTGGAAGTAGCAACAGGCCTTGATTGCAGCCACACCCCTGCCTTTTGAGCAGGTTGTTAACTCTCTCACTCTTGGGGAGAAGTCTTGAAGAGCTCTCTTCTGACCTCTGGTGGCGCTTCACCACAATATATATATATATATATATATATATATATATATATATATATATATTTATTTATTTATATATATATATATATATATATATATATATATATTATTGTTTTTAAATTAGCAATAATCATGTAAACAATTGCTCCGTAAAGAGAAATGTAATATTTAAACATATATGTCTATAATTATATATGTTCACTGGTGGCTATACGTGTTTTTATAAAATATCGGGACCCTAATTTAAAAAAAAAATTGTTTATATTTTCAATACTTGTAACTGAAATATTAGTGCCTATCAAATAAAAGATATATTTTAAAATATCAAAAAAGTATTTAATTGGGTGATAGCTTCCTTTACACTGTTTAATAGACCATAGCTAGTAGAGACAGAAAGAAAATAAGTCAACATAAGAATGATAATAGCTGTAAATACGTTTTATTTTCCCTATTGGGTTATCAGATATGTCATTATAATTATTCCAGCAATATGGAATAAGCCAAAAATATATGTAAAATAAAGATACTATAAGGATTTTATTTAGGGTGATTTTCCCAAAGAAGAAAATCTGTAAAGTAAGTGTCATGAGGAAGGACCAGCTGGACCTTTAGGTCCTCTCCTCTGTGTCTTCCTATGTTACTGGTGCATGGGATTTTCTGGAAGGAGACCTTCTTCAGGACTTCAAATGGGAAGCAACAGCACAGCTCTGTAACTACTCAACTCTTGCTCATACTTCTCTAGTGGAACAACATTGACCATTTATGAAGTCTGGTTTGATTTCACTCTCAATTCTGCAGCAATCTTCTGTCTTTACTGCACTACCAGATTCCTGAGCTCACATGTGCTCTCAGCTCATAACAGCACTAGTCTCATGCAGACAGGAAAAGTACATCTGGCACTATTGTCATGGCAGCATCACAATCTTCAACTCAAAATTCGACCCCATCAATGCGAAATTACATTTGTTGTTTTTCAGTTGTTCACTTGTTTTCACCTCTCTGTGAACCTATGGACTGCAGCACACCAGGTACATCTATCAGTCACTGCTCCTCTGTGCTTTCTCAAGCTCACAATCATGACTTCAATGCCCTTTTCTATTCATCTCTGTCTCTGCCATCCCCTTTGTCGTGTGCCTTCAATCATTACCAACATCAGAGTTGTCCTAGGGAATCATGTCTTCTTATAATATGGCCAAAATATTTAAGCTTTAGCCTTATGTTTAAACATTCCAGTGAACAGTTAGGCTTGACTTCTCTAGTATTGATTAATTGGATCATTTTGCAGTCCAAGGGACACTAACCAGTCTTCAGCAACACCACAATTTAAAGGTATCAATGCTACAGCCCTCAGCACTTTTACTACTGGGAATTCCATAGTTCTAACTAGGCAGATCTTTATTAATAGTGTGATTTATTTACTTTTAAATACCTTGTTAAGACTTGCCATAGCTTTCCTCCCCAGAAGCAAACACTGTTTAATTTCATGCCTGCAGTCACCATCTGTACAGACTTTGGAGCCCAGGAAAATAAAAGCTGTCACTGCCTCCACGTCTTCCCCATCTATTTGGCAGGAACATGAGATTGCTGTTTGCAATGATCTGTGTATTTCTAATGTTGAACAGCAGACCAGCTTTTGCACTCTCTTCTTTGATCCTTATCCGTAGCTCCTCCTCACTTTCAGCTACCAGAAGTTTCCTAGGGCCCATCTCACTTCACTCTCCAAGATGGCTGGCTTCAGCCCATTGGGCAACCTATTGAGGTCATCACTGCTGCTAAGATCCTTCCTTTATACAGTAGATCTTCAGTATATTCCTGCCACCTCTTCTTTATCTGATCTTCTTCTGTTAAGTCCTTTCCATTTTTATATTTTATCACTCCCACTTTGGCATGAAAGGTTCCTTTGAGATCCCAATATTCTTGAAGAGATTGCTTGACTTTCCTATTCTGTTATCTTCTTTTATCTCTTTACATCGCTCATTATAGAATGTCTCCTTGTCTCTTCTTACTTTCCCCTGGAATTATGAACTCAGTTGGACATTTTTTTTATAATCTCCACTACCTTTCACGCTCCTTCTTTCCTGGGTTAGTCCCAAAGCCTCATCACACAGCCAGTTTGCACATTTACAATATATACCTAGTGGTAATTTGTTGACAGAAACAGAAGCGGAAAGAGAAATGGAAATTATTATATCACATGATTTAAAAGTAGTCAGACAAGCAACAAAGCTAAAGGAAAATGATGTAGGGTATTTTTAACCCAGCCCGCAAAGCACTAACGCAGGACAAAGTCCTACATGTGCCCTTACGTATGCTTCCCCAAATGTCCCCACTACACCTAACATCCTCCCCAAACACATTACACTCTTAGATTACAATATTAACCCCAACTATACCCTATCAACCCCCCTCTACCCTATTAACCCCCCTCTACACTTTTAACCCCCTCTACACTATTAACCCTTAGAATAACACTTTAATTGCCATGATACAAATTCTAAACACTAGACTATTAACCCCCCTCTACCGTATCAACCCCCCTCTATCCTATCAACCACCCTCTACACTATTAACCCCTATAATAACACTATAAGTGCCTTGATGGTCATCCAGGACCCTCATGACACAAAGTCTAAACACCACACTATTTACTCAGACAAGTAAAGTGTGTTTTTTTCCTGTGTGCAGTGATTTGGTACAGGTTAGAGGGGAGTATTTTTACCTGGGTTAAAATTGCATATATGCTTGGGCCTTGTGTGTGTGACTGTTTGCATCTGATTTACTCAGACAAGTAAAGTGTGTATATTTCCTGTGTGCAGTGATTTGGTACAAGTGAGAGGGGTGTGTTTTTGCCTGGGTTAAAATTGCATATAAGTTTGGGCCTTGTGTCTGTTTGCATCTGATTTTCTCAGACAAGTATAGTGTGTTTATTTCCTGTCTGCAGTGATTTGGTACAGGTGAGAGGGGAGTGTCTTTATACCTGGATTAAACTTGCATATAAGTTTGGACCTTGTGTGTGACTATTTGCAGGAGGAAGTTCAAAGAAATGGGTTCAAATTGTAGTATTTTTTGTAATTTGTAATTCTGAGTCAGTTTGGTGGCAACTTTCAGTATGAACTGCTAGAACAACTGATCCAGGGTCCATACCTTTGTGAGAGATGTGAGAATGTTGCCTCTCTGGAAGCTTAGATTAAAGACATGGAGAGGAGAATTGCAGCACTTAGTGATATTGCTCCACTGGAAAGGGAGCTAGTGCTCACTGAGCACAGTTTAGATGGGCCTAGCAGGGAGGGTGGAGCTGGGGCTATTGAGCATGTCCAGGGAGGTAGCTGGGTTACAGTTAGAAGGGGAAGAAGGAGGATCAGGAGGAGGCAAGCAAATACTGAGTTGGCAAGCACGAACAGATTTGCCAGATTGAGTGAAACTGTTGGGGATGTCCATTCAGGAATGGCAATGCCAGATAGAGCTGTTCCCTCTAACAGCCAGCTGAACAGTTTTACTGGAGGATTGGGAGGGCAGAATAGGCAGAGAAACAGACAGGTTTTGGTGGTAGGGGACTCTATTATTAGGAAGGTAGGAAGGGTGATTTGTCACCCAGATCACAGCAATCCAACAGTTTGCTGTCTCCCGGGTGCTCGGGTTCGACATGTTGTGGATCGGGTAGATAAATTATCAAGAGGGGCTGGAAATGAACCAGGTGGTCTTGGAAAATATTGGTACCAATGACAAAGTTAGTGGAAGATGGAGAAAGAATGATTTTAGAGAATTTGGGAATAAGCTTAAGGGAAATACCTCCAAGGTATAATTTTCTGAGATACTACAAGTGCCATGTGCTAGCCCAGGGAGACAGATGGATCTTAGGGAGGTTAATGCATGCCTAAAAAAGTAGTGCACTAAGGAGGTGTTTGGGTTTTTAGAGCACTGGGCTGACTTCTCACTTTGGTACAATCTCTATAGCAGGGATAGATTACACCTTAATGATGAGGGAGCTGCCGTGCTAGGGGAAAGGATGGTAGAACGGCTGGGGGAGTTTTTAAACTAAAAGGGGTGGAGGGGGCAAGATAGAAGTAATGGGGTAGTAAGTTTAGAGGGGGTATGGAATGAATTAACTAGTTATTTGAGAGGAGATGGGAGGAGGGTTAGTATAGTCAATAGGGATGTAATGCTAAGTACCTCAAGTATAGTAACAGGCACTCCAGAAGTACAGTCTTATAACATAAGGTGTATACTTGCTAATGCAAGAAGCTTACCAGGAAAATGGGAGAGTTATAATTATTAGCAGTAAATGAGAAATGGGATTGAATATGCATTACTGAAACATGGTGGCATGATTCTCATTACTGGACTGTTAATCTGGACGGTTATAACCTATTTAGGAAAGAGAGGGAGATTTTAACTACACTAAAATAAACTGGATGAACGAGACCAGCAGTACGGGTAAAGCAAGCAGGTTCTTGAGTACACTCAGGGATCATTATCTTGCCCAGGTTATACAAGGGCCTACTAGAAATGAAGCTATCTTGGATTTAGTCATCACAAATAATATAGATATGGTATCAAATGGTGAAATAGGGCAACCTTTGGGAAACAATGATCACAACACAGATTGAATTCAAAAAACAAAACTGTAAACGGCCAACAAAAACTCTTAATTTTAAAAGGGCATATTTTAACGGTCTAAGTGCAGCAATACAAAGTAAAGACTGGGACAGAGAACTGTCAGGGAAAAATACTGAACATAAATGGACAACATTTGAAATCTGTACTAAATATACATACTTATCACCATATATCAAGTGGGAATAAAAGTAAAAGGAGTAAATTACATCCAAATTGGCTTAACAGTGATTTAAAGATCAAGATATGGAGTGAAAAACAGGCATTTATCTTATACAAACAAGAGGGGACAGACACTGCTTTACATGAGTATAAAGAAGCCAACAAGGCTTGCAAAAGGGCTATTAGACTGACTAAAATTGAAAATGTAAAATTAGTTACAAAGAAGAGTAAGACTAACCCAAAAATATTTGTTTAAGTATATAAATGGGAAGAAGGCCTGGAAGGAAGCTATAGGAACATTACAATGTGAAAAAGGCTGTCTGACAATTAGTGACCGGGAAAAGGTAGAGGAGCTAAATAGGTTATTTTCTTCAACACTGCAACATAATGGGGCTGCACTACCATCACTAAAATATTGATTAACGCAGGAAGAAATCCAAAAGAGGTTGGAAAAAATAAATGTTAATAAAGCTCCAGGTCCTGATGGAATACATCCACAAGTATTGTGGGGACTGGGTTCTGTAATAGCCAAACCATTATATTTAATTTTTCAAGATTGACTCAACATAGGGTCTCTACCAGATGATTGGAGAAAAGCAGATGTGATACCTATATTTAAAAAGGGAGCAAGTGCAAATCCGAGGAATTATAGACCAGTGAGCCTCAGCTTCTAAGCTTTTAGAAGGGTTTAATAAGGGATAATATTCAAGAATATGTCTATTCAAACAGTATTATAAGAAGGAGCCAACATGGATTTATGAGGGATTGGTCATGTCAAATAAATCTAATTAGTTTCTTTGAGGAGGTTAGTAGGAACTTGGATCAAGGCAACTCTGTGGACAAATTATTTTTAGATTTTGCAAAGGCTTTTGATACAGTGCCACATGGGAGACTATTGTGGAAACTAAGGGATACAGGAATTGCAGTAAATATCTGCTCATGGATTGAGAGCTGTCTAAAAGACAGGAAGCAAAGGGTTATTGTAAATGGAACATACTCAGATTGGACTAATGTGGTATGTTGGGCTTCTCAGGGTTCAGTATTAGGTCCTCTCCTTTTTAACATATTTATTAACGACTTATTAGGACTGGAAAGTACTGTCGCCATTTTTGCTGATGAGACGAAGTTGTGCAAGGTAATTAAATCAGGAAATGATGTACTTTCCCTCCAAAGGGATTTGCATATTTACCCTTATTTACCCTATTGTAGGTTTCATGAGGGGGGTTGTTTTAGGTCAGATTGAGGGATTTTTATTGTATGTATTTGGGGGTTTAATTGTATGTATTTAGGGGTTTTATTGTATGTAGTTAGAGGTGGTATTGTGGGTAGTTAGGGGTATTATTGTAGGTAGTTAGGGGTTTAAATGTTTATATTTAGGGGTATTATTGAAGGTAGTTAGGGGTTTAATTGGGACCCCGGCTGCAAGGGTTAATGTGGAGACCCTTCGGGAGTCCCGACGGGGACCCTGCACCATAGGGGGTTTAATGTTAGTTGTCGCGGGTGTACTTACAGCACCCTTGTGGTATGGGGGTAACCATTTGTGTGCCACAGGCCCTTTAAGGACCTGTGGCGGTACTTTACATTTTTAAATGCTGATCGGGACCCCGGAATCATTGTAGGTTAATGTGGAGACCCTGCTGGGGTCCCAATGGGGACCCCTGCATCATTGGGGGTTAATGTGGGGACACTGCGGCGGTCCCGAGTGGGACCCCTGCATCATTGGGTTATTATAGGGACCCTGCGGGGATCCTGATGGGGACCCCAGCATGGGGTTAATGTGAGGACCCTGTGGGAGCACTTGCATTTTTCAAGCCATCATGAGGACTGCCTCCACTCCTACTGGCAAGCCCAGCTCTGCTTACATCGGAAATCTGGGTTTCTGATTTCAGCAGAGAGTCTCGGCCTTGGCTATTTGAATTGCCTCGGAAATGGAAGGGAAACGCAGCTCCCAGCTCACTTGCTGACATGCTGCTGTCGGCGAGTGAGTTGCGTGCTTGCAATTGAATGAGGCTACAAAAGTGACCCTGCCCTCTGTGTGTAGTATAACAATGACAGTATCCCACTCAAAACAAAGTGGAAATATAACTGAGCAATCTTTGTAGCCACACTCCATTACAGGCAATAGGGAAAACACTTTTAATTGAAGCTTTTATTGTTTGAGGAATAGGAAATCTCACGTTTGCAAAAATCTATTCAAATATCAAATGGCTGACTTACTAAAAAATGCTCTTGTGTTGAGAATGGATATTATCAGAAGTCATATTTGAGCATATGGATACTGTAATTGTTTACTATCAATTTCTTTATATGCTTTTGTGTCATTTTGGGAAATTAAAAGATCTTGAATGTTTTTAGATATGTTTACAAACACACTCATGACTGTTCCATGATTAATGGTATATCTAAGTTTCCTGGATTGTGCGTGCATCTGATAGAGGAGAATTAGTAGCACATAAAAAAAAAATTACATAAAAAAAATAGCAAAATAAACATAATTACATTTACCACAAAGTTTGCTAAATATCTTGAGTTTGCAAGCTGCTGGTTTTCCAAGTTAATGCCTCTAGAAAATCCCTGCTAAAATTAGCATAACATTCTTATTTACTGTAGCTTGCACCAATTAGATGCAGCCAAAACATTGTACAAAGTTTGTCTCTCACTGGCTTCTAGGACTCTGACCTGGAAATCCCACGTCTGAACTTCCTCTTCCTTCACAGACTACAAGATAGTAGGTGTTATACAGCAGTGTGACAGTATAAGGACCCTATTAAAATTGCAGATTTGAAGTTCCTGAAGCCCGTAAATGAGCCAGCAAAAGTTATGGCTATTAAATTGGCCTCCCCACAAACTATCTGTGGGTTACACGCGGAAAACCCCTATGGGCTGTCAAAATCTGGACTCCGGGCCAGCTAAGCCTTAATATGTCAAGCCCGTACATGTTACAATCGCAAATCACTATTAAATTGCAACGTATCCCTAAAGACGCCCTGGCATTCAAACCCGTAAACAGCAATTGTAGCAAACATTATTACGGGCTCCAAATAGTATCCACAAAGGGTTTACAGACAAGTTATCACCATTGTAAAAGACAATATAAACAGTGGACTTTAAAATATGGGGAAAGCATGGAAAGGCATTACAATTACTTGCACAATAAATCCCCAAATAATCAATTTGTTAAAAAAAACATGTTTTTATCATATGTTGCAATTGAAATGGTCATGCATATGCCAATATGAAAAGCCATGCTGCAACATGCATAAAGCAATTAAAGACACACTACCTGACTAAATTGCAACACAAAAACATTAAACTCATGCCATATTAACCCTTCCTCTCTCACAGACGCTCTAACGTGGACCCTGGAATATATACTGTATATGATTGCATATACATCTCACTCATCACATCTACATTGGGAATACAAATAGTGGCCAAATAACAACCCCACATTGCATATATCAAGTACCAGGGGACCATTTTATATTTGATTGTTAAGTTCTTCAGTCATGTCTGACTCTCTGTGACCCTATGAACTGCAGCACATTCAGCTACGTCTCTGTCTGTGCTTTTCCACAAGGTTTGCATGCCAAAGATACTGGAGTGGGTTGACAGTTCCTTCTCCAGTGGACTGCCATTTTTCTGACCTCTCTGCTATGACCTGCCAAACTAAAGTGATCCTACATGGTATAGCTCACAGCTTCATGTACACAAGCCCCTTCACTATCCACAAGGTAGCAATCTAGAAGGGGAACAGGGGAACATAAACCACACTAAACTACTCTAACCCATCAGGAAGGGCCTCAAACACACATGGAGGATGTGCAGAGGCACGTGGAGCAACATCCAACTCACCTCCATCAGGGATAATCTCCACTACGCCCATCCTGGAAAGTCCCACACCATTCCTGGTGGCCATGTGCCAAGATGTATGCCCATTATCATTTGGTGAATTCCCATTAAGTGTTTTGCTATCAATTTACATTATCACCCGTCATATTGTTATCAGGCCTTCAGGGGAATGTTGATACTCCACACTATCACAATTGGGCCTGTCATGAATATTAACCCTATATTATTAAGTATATATATATATATATATATATATATATATATATATATATATATATAGTAAATATGGCTCATTAGTTACATAGTTACATAGTATTTAAGGTTGAAAAAAGACTTTCAGTCCATCAAGTTCAACCTTTTAAGATCTCTTCTGATCTGCAATATGCGGATTAACTATTAATTAATTAGTTGTATATAAAAATAAAAAATAAAAAAATCAATTCCCTCCTGATCCCAGACACCGGCGACCGGACTTCTCCCTGGATCAATACTGCCTCTCTAATTATCCATGGTAACCCTGAATTCCCTTTTTAATTAGAAATAAATCCAGTCTCCTTTTAAAGTTATCTATCGAATCCGCTGTCACCACCTCCTCTGGTAGAGAATTCCACAGATTAACCACCCTTACTGTGAAGAACCCTTTTCTTTCTTTAAGGTGGAATCTTTTTACTTTTAACCTCAAGCGATGTTCTCTTGTCAGTTGAAAACCTCTTGGCACAAAAAGCTCCCTTGACAAATCTTTATACTGACCCTGGATGTATTTATATAAGGTAATCATATCTCCTCTTAGACGCCTTTTTTCTAGAGAAAATAAGTTTAACTTGGTTAGTCTTTCTTCATAACTTAGCCCCTCCATTCCCCTTATTATTTATTTTTTCCAACCTCTTTTGGATTACTTCCTGTGTTAACCAATTATTTGGCAAAGGTAGTGTAGCCCCATTATGTTGCCGTGTCCCAAACACTGGTACCTCCCTTGTGTATGCCGAAGAAAAGAACCTATTTAGCTCATCTGCCTTTTCTTGGTCACTAATTATCAGACGGCCTGTGTCACATTGTAATGTTCCTATAGCTTCCTTCCTCACCTTCTTCCTAGATATAGGAATGTGACACAAATGGGATGTATGTGGATGTCCCAAAACCCCAAGCATTGAAAACACACTGACATGGTGAGAACGGTATAACAAAGCTTTATTTCATACACACAGCACATTCAGAAATGGATAAGACTGTGCATTAATATCATGGGTGTGGTGTGGGCGGATCCTGGGAGAGAAAGAGGCTATTGTTGGGAAAAAAGGGCTTTCTAAAGGGGATAATATCATAGTGTAGAATAAGCATGATGCATAGCACCTACCAGGGTCACATGGTCACTACACCACTGCAACCGGAATCTGATGAAAAAAAGGATCAGCACAAATCACTCTAATTGAGGAAACCATTAATGTGCATAGCACTTACAACTTGTCTAGATCTGCTCAATGAAACAGATGATTAATCCTCTGGACTGTGTAATCAAACCCAATTTCACATATACAGTGTGTTTCCAAAACAAAAATCTGAAAAAGAGTGGTAAAAAAAAAAAAAAATGACGGAGGATATAATATAAAGAAAACATCAATGTACAGTACATTGCTAAATACTGTAACTGCAACAATATACCAACTCACCTGATTCCCACCTGCAAGCATTACAACTATTAGCTAGTACTCAGGAGAACTCACTTGCCATGACCATTAATAATTATGTGTCATCCCACAATAAATGCTTAGCTATGATCAGCGTCAGTGGTCAATGTGTACTATCACCTTCTCCATATTATATTGTTCATCAACATTGATATCACATCCATTATCTATACAGGTGTTAGCACATGTTAAAGGATACTCATGTTATCAGCAATAGGGGAAGATACCCTATAATATGAAGAAGACACAAAAACCATCAGAACTCCATCTGTTTTCAGACTGATATTGAGGTCAGAATCACATGCTTCACTAGTACATATATTAATGCTGGCTGTCATTATTACTACATAGTTACATAGTATTTAAGGTTGAAAAAAAGACTTTCAGTCCATTCAGTTCAACCTTTTAAGATCTCCTCTGATCTGCAATATGCGGATTAACTATTAATTAATTAGTTGTATATAAAAATAAAAAATAAATAAATAATCAATTCCCTCCTGATCCCAGACACCGGCGACCGGACTTCTCCCTGGATCAATACTGCTTCTCTAATTATCCATGATAACCCTGAATTCCCTTTTTAATTAGAAATAAATCCAGTCCCCTTTTAAACTTATCTATCAAATCCACTGTCACCACCTCCTCTGGTAGAGAATTCCACAGATTAACCACCCTTACTGTGAAGAACCCTTTTCTTTCTTTAAGGTGGAATCTTTTTACTTCTAACCTCAAGCGATGTCCTCTTGTCAGTTGAAAACCTCTTGGCACAAAAAGCTCCCTTGACAAATCTGTATACTGACCCTGGATGTATTTATATAAGGTAATCATATCTCCTCTTAGATGCCTTTTTTTCTAGAAAAAATAAGTTTAATTTGGTTAGTCTTTCTTCATAACTTAACCCCTCCATTTCCCTTATTAGTTTTGTTGCCCTCCTCTGTACCTTTTTCAGCTCTAAAATGTCCTTTTTATGAAGTGGTGCCCAAAATTGTACTCCATATTCCAAATGAGGGCGTATTAGAGATTTGTATAGTGGCAGAATTATATTTGCTTCCCTGGCTTCTATACCCTTCTTAATACATGCTAATATTTTATTTGCCTTTGCAGCTGCTGCTTGGCTTTGAGCACTGTTACCTAGGTGGTTGTCCACAAGCACTCCCAAATCCCTTTCATTATCCGATACACCTAGATTTGCTCCATTAAGATTATAATCTGCATGGCTATTTTTCCTTCCCAGATGCATAACTTTACATTTATTCGTATTAAATCTCATCTGCCATTTAGATGCCCATTCCTCAATTTTATGTAAATCCCTTTGGAGGGAAAGCACATCACTATCTGATTAAATTACCTTGCACAACTTTGTGTCATCAGCGAAAATGGAGACACCACACTCCAATCCTACCTCTAAGTCATTAATAAATATGTTAAAAAGGAGAGGACCTAATATTGAACCCTGAGGAACCCCACTTACCACATTAGTCCAATCGGAGTATGTTCCATTTACAACAACCCTTTGCTTCCTGTCTTTTAGCCAGCTCTCAATCCATGAGCAGATATTTACTGCAACTCCTGTATCTCTTAGTTTGCTCAATAGTCTCCCATATGGCACTGTATCAAAAGCCTTTGCAAAATCCCAAAAGACTACATCCACTGAGTTGCCTTAATCCAAGTTCCTACTAACCTCCTCATAGAAACTAATTAGATTTGTTTGACATGACCTATCCCTCATAAATCCATGTTGACTCCTACTTATAATCCTGTTCAACTAGACATATTCTTGTATATTATCCCTTATTAACCCTTCTAAAAGCTTCCCCACTACAGAAGTGAGGCTCACTGGTCTATAATTCCCCGGATTTGCTCTTGCTCCCTTTTTAAATATAGGTGTCACATCAGCTTTTCTCCAGTCATCTGGTAGAGACCCTGTGTTGACTGAATCTTGAAAAATTTAATATAATGGTTTGGCTATTACAGAACCCAGTTCCCTTAGTACCCTTGGATGTATTCCATCAGGACCCGGGGCTTCATTAACATTTATTTTTTCCAACCTCTTTTGGATTACTTCCTGTGTTAACCAATTATTTGGCAAAGGTAGTGTAGCCCCATTATGTTGCCGTGTCCCAACCACTGGTACCTCCATTGTGTATACCGAAGAAAAGAACCTATTTAGCTCATCTGCCTTTTCTTGGTCACTAATTATTAGACGGCCTGTGTCACATTGTAATGTTCCTATAGCTTCCTTTCTCGCCTTCTTCCCATTAATATACTTAAAAAATATTTTAGGGTTAGTCTTACTCTCTTTTGCAATTAATTTTTCATTTTCTATTTTAGCCAGTCTAATCGCCCTTTTGCAAGCCTTGTTGATTTCCTTGTATTCCTTTAAAGCAGTCTCTGTCCCCTCTTGTTTGTATAATTTAAATGCCTGTTTTTTACTCCGTATCTTGATCTTTAAATCATTGTTAAGCCACATCGGATGGGATTTACTCCTTTTACTTTTATTCCCACACGGTATATGCCGATGTGTATCTATATTTAGTAAGGATTTAAATGTTGTCCACTTGTGGTCAGTGTTTTTACCTGCCAGTTCTCTGTCCTAGACTATACTTTGTATTGCTGCTCTTAGACCGTTAAAATCTGCCCTTTTAAAATTAAGAGTTTTTGTTGGTCCTTAAAATTTTGTTTTTTTAATTTAATCACAAACGAGACTGTGTTGTGATCACTGTTTCCCAAAGGTTGCCCTATTCCAACATTAGATACTATATCAATATTATTTGTGATGAGTAAATCTAAGGTAGCTTCATTTCTAGTAGGCTCTTGTACAACCTGGGCCAGATAATGATCCCTGAGTGTACTCAAGAACCTGCTCCCCTTAGATGAACTGCTGGTCTCATTTATCCAGTTTATTTTAGGGTAATTAAAATCTCCCATTATTAGAACTTGACCATGCCTATCTGCATTTTCAATCTGTAACAATAATTGTATTTCCTCACTTTCAGCTATATTTGGGTTTTTTTGCATACTCCTACTAATATTCTTTTGGAATTTGCTGCTCCGCTGATATTATTCCATTGTGAGACTTGCAAGTCCACCGCCATTACGATATTAGTCTAAATTTAAGTAAACAACAATATTGTCTTACATATCTGGATATATGATAGCTTTAATATTGTGGGAGCTACATGTGAATGGGAGGGGGTGGGGCTGTCATTGAAGGAACATCTACCTGAGAGGCACTGGGAAAATCTTACACTTAATACATTTCCTTCACAATGCTTGTAGCTGCAGAATATGCCTTCATGGACTTGAATTGCGCCTAAACCAAAAACAAAAAAGGAAATTAAACATAAGGCCTTAAAAAAGATAGGGACTGCAGCATCTCTTCTCAACAGCATTCCTCAGTGACCACTAGGTGAAATGTTCTACAGAACCCTATGTGTCCACTGAGAAGAGGATCATGGACCATGTGATGGGAGGTAGCCATCTGGATACAAAATATCACCATCACATAGATCAAGTTCGAAGACTCTGTAGCCAGGTTAGATTAGGTTAACATTTGGACCAATAGATGGTCACTGAGGAGTGCTGTTGAGAAGGCACATAATCATGCACAGACCCTACATCCTCCTCCGCCTAGGAACAGGGCCCCAAAACCCCATGGGCAGCCGCCGTCTTACAGGTGCTGGGGGCAGGGGGAGGCATCCCCCCATGAGTCAGCGGCACAACCAGTGGCAGTGCTGGTGGTGGAGGCATGGGGGAGGAGAGGAGGGTCCAGGCTTCTGGTGCATAGGGGATGCCTCCAGGTTGGATGAGGAGGGGCAGAGGACCAGAGAGTGGTAAAATGCATCCGTTGTCACCTGCTGGACCATGCTCTGGTCCGCCCCCATTCTTAGCAGCCCGGCAAGGTATGAATCAGTCATGATCCTCCTCTCCTCCCTATTGTACCAGGAGAGGCTGCTCATAAGATCCCAGTGATTGGAGGCAATACTGGCCTGGGTCCCCTGCAGACAGTCCAGGATCTGCCTCAACATGGCCAGCACCTACTCCTGAGCAGCCTGGCTTGCTGGTGGTGGAGATGGAGTTATGGCTGCAGGTCCCATTGGTGGTTGTGGAGGAGGTAGCGGAGGAGGTGGTGGTGGCCCGGTGGGGAGGGGCTTTTGCCTAGCTGGTACCTGGTTTCATTCTAGTGGTGGTGGTGGACCTGGTAGTGGGAGCCAGGCCGATGAACCGCATAGGTGAGGAGAAGGTGGGGGCATTCCCCAATCTTCCCTCTAATGCATATGCCCTGGTGATGGTTGCAGTTGCTGGAGGAGGGGGGCAGAGGGGTTAAAGGCCACAGGGAAGGCATACAGTCCTGCAAGTGGCCCCACTGCCGAGGTGAAGTCCTCCTCCTCCCCACCGCATGGAGCTTGGGCTGGTCCCTCCTCCCCTTGCGCCGAATCCTGCAGGGCTTGCTTTATGTCCTCTGTCTCTGATGGAGTAGACGCCCCCACCTCTGGCTCACCAGTGGACCCACCCTTGTGAAGTTAAAAAAGAGAAACAAGAAAAGAAAGGCATATGTGTTAATGATGTTAAAGAAAACATTAGTTTATGTTCCTTCCTAACTATCTGACATCTAGGCTTGAACATGGATGAATCACTTGCAGGGCCATTAACCTCATTATCAGTGTTCTTCATTCTGTGACAGAACAGAATATTCCATGTTAATTGAGTGTTAAACTGTTGGCTGATTAAACAGCACTGTGTCTGTAGACAAACCTTAGACTGCATATGTTTAACTGTTCTTATTTAATTTACAATAAGGCAATAGATCACTTTAACATAGAATCGTGTGCTCTTTCACACAATGAATATCACCTATAGTGAGGTAACTGTCCCTTTGAGTGCAACTCTGAGTAGCTATCATTTGCTAGCTGTGATCTTTGTTGGGTTCTTGATATTGATTATTCTTGGTTTCTAACACTTTCTTGATTCTGGCTGCGGTCTGTTACTCCATACGCTGCAGTGGGCACTCCCATACATGGACTGCCTATTGGTTGATTAATGTTGTTGTGCCCACTGAAGACAGTGATTTGTCAGCCTCACGATTTAATGATGCATGATTGATTAATTTATGCCTTGTAAATTCCATGTCAGTGGCCTTGTTGGTCATCCTGTACATGTGTAGTGTGTGATGTACATGTGGTGGCATGTTGGTGTATGTGATATTCACCTGACGTGGAGGCTGAATCCTGCTGGTCCACCAGGCCTGAAACTCCTGTGGCGGGCACCTGGCTCAGTAGGTCCTTGAGGCAGTGGTGCAGCTAGAGCTTTTGCCGCCCGGGGCTACCCCGGATTGTGACATGCCCCCCTCCCCCCCCCCCGGTTAAACTCAGGGGCAGCCCCAGGCGGAAAAAGCGCACACACAGACACACACACACAGACTTACACATACACACACACGGACACATACAGACTTACCATCACTCACAGACACACTCACTCACAGATGCACAAACACTCACAGACACATACTCACAGACGTAAACACACACAGACACACTCACACAGACACATACTCACACTCATTCCTGAGACACTCACTCACAGACACAGACACTCACAGACACACACAATCACAGACACACACTCACTCACTCAAGACACACAGACACTCAAGACACACACATGCACTTATACACACACATACTCACTCATAGACACACACTCACTCACAGACACACACACTCACACAGACACACCCTCATACAGACACACACTCACTCACACTCATTCACACACTTACTCACAGACAAACACACTGACAGACACACATACACACTCACTCACTCACTCACAGACACACTCACAGACTGACACACACACACACAAAGGCACACACTGACACAGACACATGCACTCACAGAGACAGGCACTCACAGACACATGCACTCACACGCACGCCGGGGCAGCATTAACAGTAAATGACCGGTGTTCTCGCCGCAGCTCGTGCCGTCCCCAAGGAGGTTGCTCCCGGGGCGATCTGCCCCCTGTGCCCCTCTCTTCCTATTCCAGTGCCTCTCTGACTCATTGCAGGTGACAGTCACTTCAGGCCAGCACTTCTTGCTGAGGCTGCGGCCATTTACTTGACCATCTTCCTCCTCATCAGGACCCTGACGTCATCGAACCTGTGCTTCACAGACCTCACATCCGTTTCAGCCGTGCCCACGATACCGCGGCCGCAACTCCCTTCTATGCCTGGGCCCATGGAAATGACAGACAATAGATCACATTGCAGGTTGTACCTACATACAACATCCCACATGGACATGAGAGACAATAGATTATATTAAAAGTCTTACTTACATACAAAATCCCACATGGCCATGAGAGACAATAGATTACATTACAGGTTTTACCTACATACAACATGCCATATGGACATAACAGACAATAGATTACATTGCAGGTTGTACCTAAATACAACATCTCACATGCACATGAGAGACAATAGATTACATTACAGGTTTTACCTACATACAACATCTCACATGGACATGAAAGACAATAGATTACATTACAGGTTTTACCTACTTACATTATCCCACATGGACATGACAGACAATATATAACATTACAAGCTTTACTTATATACAGCCTCCCTCATGGACATGACAGACAATAGATTACATTACAGGTTTTACCTACATGCAACATCCCACATGGCCATGAGAGACCACAGATTACATTACAGATTTTACCTACATACAACATCCCACATGGACATGACAGACAATAGATTACAAGCAACCAGAAACTACATTTATCCGGCATCTACCAATCCCCATGGGTGCTAGTTAACTGGGAGTCTACTGTACAATGATAAAAGTGTTTATATATTGTATTTATATATTGTATTTTTTTTAAATGTATCTGTGGACATGATATGATTATTGTAATCTATTATATGATATTATTGATGAGTTAACTAAATAAAATTAATCTATCTGTTTTAGTCAAGAATCTAAAAAGATATTAGATTTTGTATTACAATTAATATCCGCATTATGAATTTCAATGAGAAAAGAAACCTTAATAACTTTTTGATAAAAAGTAAGTAAACTGATGAATTATATCATAACATAAAATAATTAAATTTATACATTACCAATTGGACTAGCTTCAATCAGCTGTATCTTCAAGTAACAATAATAACTAAAAATAATACCATAACCTTTTGATCTTTAATAAGTCAAATTACAAACAAGACAAGGTTAACGTTTTAACGATTATGAGTGTCAGCTATATATTCTAACACATCATTTATATCTTGGGAAATATCAAACTGGAGACATCTTTATCTGGGAAAACCCACAATGTCTGGATTTTATCAATACATATTTGATGGAGTACACATTTTAAGAAATAGACCTCAAGTTAACATTCAGAATAGACCTTAAGTAAACCTCAAGTAAACCTTCAAATTTCCTTTGGTAATAACTGTTACAGAACAAAGAAGCCTTAAAACCTCTGCTCTTAATGAAAGAAAAACTGAGACTCCTCTTATGTACTTGGATACATATATATGTGGTGCCGGTTAACTGAGAGTTTACCGTAACATGGTTTATGTGTCAGTATTCCAGTCCCCTTTATGGGGTCTTTGCCAAGTCTGCAACCATGTGGTAAATTTATACCCCAAAAAATGTCGCCAGCAATAACATTATGTTACATAGTTACATAGGGCCTCGTTCTATTAGCGGCCGCAGCCGTTGCAGGGCCGCAAGGACCGGCCGCAAGCTATTCGGCTATTCTATTCCCTTCCGGCCGGGGGCTCCGGCAGGCTTGCGGCCGGCGCCTTGTTATCCCTTGCGGCCGCTCGTGCCGGAGGAAAGCCTTTGATCTAAAACGGCCGCAAGAGTTTCGGCCGCAAGAAAGCCCTGGTTGCTATTCAATTGCTACGGGAAACCTCTCTGCAAGGCTAAAAGCGAGCCGCAGCTTACTTGCAGCAAACAGGTCCCGCTAGCACCAATTAAGCACATAATAAAGCCCAAATAAAGCCATCCTGCACTCTGAGGAGACTATAAAGTGATTGTAGGTGTTAGCAAAAATAGCACAACATTCCCCTACACTCAAATCCGTAATTTTTGTATTTTCAAATTCTTGTCAAATATACGTGGACAAAGTCCCGAGGGCTTGGAGCACCTCAGACCCGCTAAGGCTGCGGGATTAGCCTCCGTCAAGTCCGGAAATGGGTAAAATAGACCTACGGGTCGTAAAGGGCTAACTTACAAGTTGTAGCATCGAAAAGCCATTCTGTGCTTTTATTAAAAGTGAAAGTGATGTTTGGTTTCAGAATTAATAGCTCAACATTCCCCTACTCTCAAATCCGCAAATAAAGATATTTAACTTCATCTATCATGCAAGCCCGCACGGGTTTGAATAACGAGCTACGGGCTTGGAGGGCAATCATCCGCAAAACCCGTACGTTTTTCACTAAGAAGCTACGGCCAAGTCTCAAGCCCGTAATTCTGAAATCAAACCTGAAATCAATTAACCAATAGGAAGATGACAATCAAGGGCACAAATAGTTTAAAAGGGAGTGAAATTCGTAAATCTGTGACTGTGTTGTATGCTGTGCAAGTGGACACACAGGTCTTGGAGTTGGAGGTTCTGACACAGAAAGAGAGAGAGAGAGGAGGAGAGATGGAGGAAGAAGGCAGCGAAGGGAGAGGTCAGGGAGAGCAGGGCCCCCAGCCACAGGCTGGCCAGCAAGCTGCTGCTGCTGCTGCACGCAAAAGGGCAGCAAATTTCACCAGCCAGGAGATCGAAACACTGGTTAGAGGAGTGCAAGCCCGACACTCCATCCTAACCGGTGGGAGTGAAGTGTGGCCCAGGCAGGGGACAGATGCCTGGAAGGAGATCGCGGCTGAGGTCTCCTCGCTGGGGTATGCCAATCGTACCTGGCAGTCTGTCCAGCACCGGTTTCAAGACTGCCATATTGCTGTGAAAACGAAGATGGCCAATGAGGCCAAAGCAGCACGTGGAACCGGTGGTGGGCCGCCAGAAACGTTCACATACCCCGGTTGGGAGGCCACAGTCCGCGACATGATCCAGCCAGCGTCAGTCGTGGGCCTCCCTAGCCTGGTGGACTCCGGTCGGTCTGAAAGCCTGCAATGTGAGTACCATGTACACCTTAACACCCTCATATGTACGCACATGTACCCCACACAGATAGATAACTGACGTTGAATTGCACTGTAAGATATCTGGTTGTGACTACAGATATATGAGGCTGCAAAAATCATGTAAATGCAGTGTAAAGAAATATACTTGTCAGAATTGTTAGCAATGAAATATATGTCCAATACCTCCTCCCACAACTGATTATGATACTGTTTTGCAAATCTATTGATGTTACTGTTATGTTTGCTGTTGGTTCCCAGTGCATATAAAGCATACATGACAACTCTATTGCAATTGTTTTTTTATTGTCATGAGTTCCCCTGTCACACTCTACTCCATGTTAAACTGGCCCATCCCTAGCTGTTTGGCTTAACCCTCCTACTGCTTAGAATTCATGTACATTTTGATTATAGGTATAGCAGATGTATCCTGTTTTATGTGGGCATTTCAGTATGTGCTGGAAGAGTGCCGCCGCCGACTCTAGGGATGCGGCTGCGCTTGCGTCCCCATGTAACCGTCAAAAATAGTTGGTACACCCAAAGCCCCTAACCCTCTAACCCTAACCCCCTAAACCCCACTTTCTAACTCTAACCCATACCCCCTAACTGTAGCCAGAACCTGAAACCCATAACCACTTACCTGGCCTGCTGGGCTGGCGTAGCTAGAGTCGTTGGCGGGGCACTTCCAGAGATGCGCACATACAACAGGATAGGTCCGGTCTAGCTGGTACATCCCCATGAGAGTACATGTATGGATGTGCACACTGCAGCATATGCGGATACAGACTCTGATGGACTGCAAGTTTGTGTCGTGTAACAGCATAATCTGGCCCATGTTACATTAACATGTTAATTCACATTGCTGAGGATTGGTCACAGATTGGTCTGTCTCACACACTGGCCAACAGATTCAGATGAGCACGTGTCCTAATTAACTGCAGTTGGCACACCTCACCAGCATTACATATAGTCATATGAGCCATGGGCCCTTTCCTGTTATCTGACCGTGACTGCTGGTATCAGCAGTGAGCAGCCTCTACATGTCACAGCATTTTCCTGGAGATTATATAATCATGCATATTTAGTGGGTTATGGTGTTGTTAAGGTAAGGGGTTCGGATAAGTGTGAGGGCTAGTGCTTTTGGGCTTCTGTGTAAGTTGAAAATGATGTATATAACAGCGGCAGCGCCATCTATCAGCCCCTTGGTCCAACTGCTGCTGCCAGCAGTCGCTGTCACATAACAGGAAAGATCCCAGCCAGGATCCACAATACTAATGATGCAGATCAATTTTGATTAGCGTCAAACATTCACAGCCAATTACAAGTCACTCTGATCTCAGAGATATGGAAACAACAATACTCAAATCAAAATCTTGTCTCATTTCAGTACCATCCAGGCGTCCCCTGCCTCCGCAGGTTCCTGCACCTTCTGAAGATGCAGGACCACCTGCGGCAACCTCACCTATACCAGGGCTCTCGTATCAAAGTCCGCCTGGGCCATCCACAAGGTGCCATCAATTCCCTCCAGCCAGGATAATGGCACCGCCTGGCTCCCAGCCAATGTGGGCTGGCCAAATGTGGGGCCACCCAATGTGGTCCCATTCCGGTTGGGCCCACAATATGGATTCCCAATCAATGCTGCCCTAGAGCATGGGCCCCCGGCAGGGCATGTGGCCCCCGCAGGACCAGCAGGCCACTCTGGCCACTACCGCCCAACAGGCCCCACAGGCCCATACAGCAACTGTGGCTACTACCGCCCAACAGGCCCCGCAGGCCCAGACAGCCACTGTGGCCACTACTGCCCAACAGGCCCCGCAGGCCCATACAGCCACTGTGGCCACTACCGCCCAACAGGCCCCGCATGCCCAGACAGCCACTGTGGCCACTACCGCCCACCAGGCCCCGCAGGCCCATACAGCCACTGTGGCCACTCCGGCCCAACAGGCCCCGCAGGCCCATACAGCCACTGTGGCCACTACCGCCAAACAGGCCCCGCAGGCCCATACAGCCACTGTGGGCACTACCGCCCAACAGGCCCCGCAGGACCAGCAGGCCCAGCCAAACACTGTGGCCACTACCGCCCAACAGGCCCCGCAGGACCAGCAGGCCCAGCCAGCCACTCCGGCACCACAGGCCCCGCAGGACCAGCAGGACCAGCAGGCCCAGCCAGCCACTCCGGCCCCACAGGCCCCGCAGGACCAGCAGGCGACTCCGTTGAGGCAGGACACACCAGTTAGCAGTGACTCCACCCAGAGGACACAGTGGTCTGGGTCGCTGCCAGTTAGTCCTACGCTGTCAGCGGCCCAGTGCCAGGATTTCCTGGCTCATCTCCAGCATGAGCGTGAGCAAAATCAACAGTTCATGCTGGAGATGAGACGCCACAAAGCCAGGAAGCTGGAAGAACGGAGACGCCAGAATGACCGGAACTTTGAGGAGAGGAGACGCCAGAATGACTGTGTGTTTGCTGAAATGACACGTCAAAATGAACGTATGTTCCAGGAGGTGAGGCGTCATAATCCTCTAATGGAGGAGTACGCCCGAAGGCCTGAAATGGCCCGAGAAGGCCAGCACCAAGACCGGGCTACCCCTTCCAACTCACCACCTTCAACATCCCAGACCCTGTCCCCAGCATCCAGGCCGGAAGAGCCTCAAAACATTCGAAGAGGTCGGGCCGGCCTAGGGGAACATCTTCAAAAGGCCAGGAGAGCCAGGAAACACACAAGCGGAAACGGAAATAGGTGAGAACATGTTCATGTTGCATATAGAAGCAATTGATGTCCAAGATCTATTGACGTTGAGGTGTTGCAGTCAATGCGTATATTGTTCTAATTGATGTCTTGTTCTTATCTCTTTAGGTTCCAATTTCTTGATGTTCTGGATTTTCTGCCTCCCGTTCTTTTTTTTTATTTTTATTTAAATCTTTGAAGCATAAGATTAAACATTATGCTCACATTATCATTGTTTGTTTTCGTTTGTACTGTACCATGATTGGTAAACACCACATGAATGCTACACACCAACGTTATTGGATTAGTACATACATCTTCCTTCAATATACCAGCCCTGTGTTAATGTAGGGTTGGGGTAACAGCCACTAGTGCAGCTGAGGGTGGAGGTAATATTCATGAGTTTGATTACAGTAACGGTGATGCATGATATTCGTGTTCATGACACATAGATAGATTAATTCAGGGGAAATATCAAAAGTGAGTCCACCCCTAAGTGAAATTGGCGATTATTTTGTGTGGCCACCATTATTTTCCTGCACTGACTTAACCCTCATGGGGATGGAGTTCCCCAGAGTTTCACAGGTTGCCACTGGAGTCCTCTTCCACTCCTTCATGATGATATCATGGAGCTGGTGGATGTTAGAGACCTTGCACTCCCTGTAACGGAGTTGGAACACGCAGTCCAATATCTCCGCTGGTATACGGTACAATATCCAAGAAGCACTACAGTCTCACCATTCCCAACCTCCAATATTTGCCCACACTCAATTGGGAGTCAAATGAATACTGACTTTATTTTATTGGGCAGAAATATATATATACACATCTCTTCCCACAGGCAATACACACATCCCCCATAGTTGGCCACACAATACACATTGAGGGACAACAGGTGGGTCACACCTCCCGGAGACTACCTGGCTACTTTGATACAATCAGACATTGCTTAGATCATCCTTCTTTGTTATGTCTGATAATGAAAACACTTTATACAATAGACTTCCTTATCCTATGATGAGTCTCTGTACTAGGATTATCTATTATGCCAAGGTCTGCAATAGTCTGGGCTAAGATTTTGCAGAGCAGAAACCAACATACATACAGTATAACAGTATGATCATATTTTAACCATAACCATAAAACAGGGTAAAACAGTGATGGGTTCCGTTACACTCCACACCTTCCATTTGAGGAGTACCCCACAGATGCTCAATAGGTGACCTACTTGGCCAGTTCATCAACTTTTGACCTTCAGCTTCTTTAACCAGGCAGTGGTCGGCTTGGAGGTGTGTTTGTGGTCGTTATCATGTTGGAATACTGCTCTGCGGACAGTTCTCCTATGGGAGGGATCATGCTCTTTCTCAGTTTGTCACAGTACATGTTGGCATTCATGGATTCCCTCAAAGAACTGTAGCTCCTCAGTGCTGGCAGCATGCATGCAGGCCCAGACCAAACATATATGCATGTGTATATATTTTTTCGCTAATATGTTGTGTGGATTCCCCCTATATGCATTTACCTAATGATGTCAGATGCTGCCTCCCCTCTCTCTGCATCACTGTTTTGGTTCAAAATGATGGGTTCATCTCATATCAATGTTTTTGTGTTCATTGTGACTTATCCATTTATCTCTGGCACTGGGGAGCTACAGTTCATTGAGGGAACCATGAATGAAAACATGTACTGTGACATACTGAAGCAGAACATGATCCCCTCCCTTGGGAGACTGGGCCGCAGGGCAACATAACATAACGACCCTAAACACACCGCCAAGACGACACTGCCTTGCTAAAGAAGGTAAAGGTGATGGACTGGCAAAGCTTGTCGACAGACCAAAATCATATTGAGCATCTGTGGGGCATCCTCAAACTGACGGTGGGGGAGTGCAAGGTCTCTAGCATCAACCACCTCTGATGTATCATTAAGGAGTGGAAGAGGACTCCAGTGGCAACCTGGGAAGCTCGGGTGAACTCCCTGGCCATGAAGGTTAATGCAGTTCTGGCAAATAATGGTGGCCACACATAATTGACATTTCGTGTCAATTTGGACATTTCAAATAAGGGGTGTACTCACTTTTGTTGCCAATGGTTTAGACATTAATGGCTGTGTATTAAGTTATTGATGGGTCAGAAAAATTACTTTACATTGTAGCAGAGTGTCATTTCTTCAGTGTTGTCACATGAAAAGATATACTAAAATGTTAACAACAAAGTGACGGGTGTACTCACTTATGTTAGATACTGTGGCCCTCATTTAATTGTAATTTGGCCAATTGAATAGGGCTTGAAATAAGCACATAACATATATTCTCTGAAAAATGTTTTAGTTAGTAAACATCTCTCCAAAATCAAGGTTTTCACTAACTAAAATATGTTTGACACAATATATGTTCTGTGCTTATTTTGAGCCCCATTCAATTGGCAAAATCGCAATTGAATGAGGCCCTGTATGTTCACTATTAGGATGTGAGCCACTTACGGAAACCTGTCTCATTTGTCTGTTCCTGCGTCATATAGATTGTTAATACCAACCTTCCCTCATGGTTGAAATCAGTAATGCAAACACACTGTGAGAATTCTATTGACACCCCTAACTGATGGTGCAGAGCACAGATGTGGAGTCTGAAGGTCCTTTTATTGATGTTCCGGAAATGCTATGGTATCAACATTGACGAGGCAGACACAAACAACATCGCGGATAAATCATATTTAATATTTACAGAAATTAACAAGGCAATCTTGCCACAAAGCCACAGGTTGACTAATCAACACAGGTATGCAAAGGATCATGGTGGAGGGGGGTAGGATACAAAATCCAAGTAACACAGGGAAATAGGGATATGAGAGCAGAATGCAGGCAGGGAAAATTACATTGATATGGATGATCAGGGGATGTACAGTGTATCAACCAACATTAGGCAATATAATAGATCTCATTATTGTTCCGATATATATATAACAGTCAATAAGGAAACACCATAATAATCCAGAATAAGGTGATATACATATGGGGAGAGCAAAATGTATGCTTATGTGTTAAACGGACACTCTGATGCAACATCAGAAGTATAAGTGCTCAATCAGTGAATGCTATGAGCCCATAACGTCAGTTCTCACGCAACAATAAGTAGCACATAGATAACCTTGGTCAAAAAGATGGTGACCTGACCAGGACCATATCAGTCAGATGTTACTTATTGCAGAGAACTCACAACAAACCAGGCAATATCAGTGATAGTTTGTTCTCTGATTGAGCATCTATACTCACTGTTGTTGAATATGCATAACTGAAGATTAACGTAACCTCCTTAACTGTTAAGTCCCAAGCCTGGATTTACTCTTCCCCGTATGCACAGGGAGGGTCACATCAGCACTGAAGAAAAGTTCTTGAAGGGTTGGTGCTGCAGGCTTCACAACAGTCCAAGTAGAGGAGAGGATAGAATGTCTAAACCAATAGGTACCTATGAATCGAGATAGACTATATGAGCATACACATGCTGTGGATATACCAGGAACATCAGCTGACAGATGTCACATCACATCTGCATTGTATATTGAAATTGTCTCGTGACACATATTGGCTATTCAGTCAAGGTCATCAGATATCAAACTGGATCCAACAAAGCAATGAAACGGACACATGCACATACATGAGGACATTGACATGGCCACGGAATGTCAGGATGTTTATCGTCATGCCTTGTTCTCACCGGGATCTGGAATACAAACACACAAATAATATATTAGTGGAAACCTTACATATGCCATATGAGCAGCCACCAACAGATGTAGGTATGTCGGCACACATGTTAGGCATTGGGATCTCGTACAAGCTAACCATCTGTCCGATGATAATGATGGCCCAGACTAATTTGTCCTGATGTGGGAATATTAGGATTAGTCGAATTCTCATTTATTTGTATTGTGCAAACATATTCCGTAACGCTGTACAGGGGAGAAGAACCCGGACATATAAAGTATGTAATATTGACAACGCAAGAAAATGGAGGGCCCTGTTTGGAGCGTAAAGTCTGTTGATAAAAGATTTGTTCCCAAAGGCCCACACAAGATTCGAAAATCACCACTTCCAAGTTAAGGGTAATGTACATGGTGAAGAGTATATAATGAATAGCAAGGTTAATAAGTAAGTCAGAGATACATAGGAAGGAGGTTGCATCAAGTAGAAAGATATGCATTAGTCGGAGAGGAAAGGGATCAGATGTAAAGTGCGATACACTATTATGTAATAAGGTATCTGCCCCATGTGGACAGATAATGTAATCTGCAGATGGGACAGTCAGGAGACACATAGTTTAACCACAGATAGAGTAGGATTAGCTGATGGGCGAATAAAAGGAGAGAGGTGGGCATGAGAGTTGAAATGAAAATGATGCAGACAAAAAGGGGAGAAGTAAAGAAGAGTCTGAGGAAAAGGCAGGGGATGTGAGGAAGAAGACAAGAGAAAACATAGTGGAAAGGGTTAATTGGGATAGTTAGCAGTAGACTTGTGTGACTCAATAAATTAAGGGTAAACAGGGGTGGGTGGGATGAAGAGAGAGAGAGAGAGAGAGAGAGAGACCAGTGCATCCTGTAATAGAAAGGGAAGATCACAACTATCACACATTGATACATGTTCGGACAACCACATGTGGTTCTCTACCTTGGATAGATCAAGTGGAGTATTCAACAAAGAGATCTGTTCCCCCAGGACACGTCTGCATGGTCCGATAAACATTTCGGACCGCTTCAGCAATACATAGGGGATGTCTTGGGGAAAAAGAAAGTTAGGCCTACATTAATGGAGTTATTAGTCATTTCCTCTCATGCATACATGCACATGTTTCCCGCAAATACTCACTTACAATGTAGACGCCATTGATGTAGCTGATGTTCTGTTGCTGGCAAGGTCGTTTCCCATGTCTGTGTTCGTAAACAATGTGTTGACACACGGCAACAGTTCTGTAATGGCAATATGATGAGATGAGTCACACAATCCATATGATATATTGCACAATGATTCCTAGTTAACACATCCTTGAGACTATTCCTGTTATCTGACTGAGAATGCTTTTACCAGCATTCGCTGTAAAAGAACAGGGGACATCCCCTCTTTGCATCACATGAGGTACATTTATTATGGTTTACAGTATGCTGGTATGTTTATATATCCAGATTGCTAGGAATTGCATTGACCTCCATGGGATGTGGAATAGCATGATCAGACAATGTGAACATTACTGTTCTGGGCAGATGTTTTCAAATATGATCAGCCACTCCACAGTCGCACGCCTGACAGCCCGGTTTCCACTCTGCAACATTCGAAACAAATATCCATTCCTACGACGCTGCGCTCTCCTCACATACCTATACGCTGCACTCAGGTTGCTGCTATCCATGATGGTTCAGACTTGCTAATTCATGGATGATGATGTGGTTATATAGCTTGCTAATTACCCCAGATGTGATTATCCGGGTGGATTTCACAAATGGAAAAGCTCACTGGTGTATCTAAGCTTAATCATGTTATGAAGTTCCCTGATTATGGATTTGTTGAGCCATTTTAATTAGTAACCCCTAATATTCTGGCCCACATTTGAATTTGGGCACATGCTCCATGATCTATGTAATGTGGCGTGGAAATATATACAATATTTGTGTTCAAAAATCTAGATGTGATAAAAGAGATGTGAATCAGATAATGTTGATATGTTTAGGGGACACATTCTAGCCTTTCTGAGTGCTAAAGGGTTCATTTGGCCGCCATTTTGAGGATGTACATGACACAAAATAAATCTCTTTTATTAACATATTTGATCATTGTGGATTGTTTTTACAGTAATTCGAATGCCTTTTATTGCTTCCATTACACTTTTAGGGCCCTTTCAGCCCTGTTTCATTACAATGCCGTAAGTGCATCGTGTGGACTTCAACGGATGCGGCCGTAAATTAAATCTAGCCAGGCGCGAATCGGGGCCTTCAAAATGTAGGAAGGCCGTGACGTTTAGGCGCGCATGCAAGCTGGAAGGGGGACGGACTAGCCGCGCCCTGCACGAACCATCCAATAGCGGAATCACGCATCGTGCCACAGGTCGCACAGCCAATCACTTACGGGATAGACCATTTGATTGACAGTGGGAGTGAATAAATAGGAATGGCACGCGCCCACGCCTCGACTGTGTTGCGATTTCTGACGAGGTAGCACGCGGTTCCAGGAGCTGGTTGTTTGAGAGTTGGTAAGTTGCTTTATTCTAAAGTCGCGGTTTAAGTTCTTTTTACGGGAATCCGTTACTACATTTACGGATGCCGATGTAAAGAAGTACAATTGTGTTTTTTGCTTGTTTATAGGTGTTTGGAGGCTTTGGGTTATTTTGGTTGATTATATCCGGCACGTAGGAGTTTGGAGGGAGGTAAGTTGCATTGTACATGCTTTTCATCCTATCAAGCTGTCTTTTATTTGTATGTTTTGCCAATTTCTATATTTACTGAATACACTGGCGAGAAGTAAAATTGATTTCAAGGTCCAATCCACTTGAGAAGGAACTGACAAACCACACCAGTATATTTAGCTTGGAAACCGTGGATAACAGCACAGGCAGATACCTAGCTGAATGTGCTGCAGTCCATAGGGTCACGGAGAGTCAGACACAACTGAAGAACTTAACCACATATAATGAAATATTCCCCTGGTACTTGATATATGCCAAGTGGCGGTCTGATTTGGCCACTATTTGTATTCTCTAATGTAGATGTGATGAGCGAGATGTGTATTCTATCGTTGATCAACCATATAGCGGGCATCGAATGTGCGCTGTCATCTGCGCACCGACACATGCGCGCATCAACAACAGCAGGCCCGACAGGAGGCTAGCGGATCTCATGATTAGGATTAGGCGGTGGGGTGTAAGGGTTAGGATTAGGCTGCGGCTACAAGGGTTAGAAGGGTTTGTGGCATTAGGTCATATCACTTGCGCCCTTTCATCGACGCGCACTAGTCAAGAATATTAGAACTGCGCAATGATGTGGGACCGCTCATGTCAGCTACATGTTGTCAAAACACATTTGCTGTGCGCGCCAATGTAGGGGTGACATATTCTATTATGGGGCTGTTTTAGAGGCTACAATGGAACCTGTATGTGTGCTGACCAATCAAACATATGAGGAATATTCAACTAATTTGAAGTCTTGTTAATTTGGAGGCTGTAATGCTTGGGCCTCCATTTTAGGGTTACAGGCTTAAACCATGCAGACTGCAAAAACCGTAACAAAATGGATACCTTTAACCTCCAAGCACGTACGGCCTTTAAAAACAAGCTGCGGGCTTGGAGGACAGCCCGCATGGGCTTGAATACGGAGCTACGGGCTTGGTCAGTGAAGTCCTTGGGACTTGTACGGATTTGAAAATTAAAATACAATTTGGCGATGTGCAAGCTTGAGAATGTTTGGCTAGTAATCCTCATGCCCCCCCATTATGTTCCCCATCATTTACAGTGCTTTGCAGTGCTGGATTGAATAAATATTGGCTATTACAATGCTGGGTTTGCGGTCCTTCATCTCCGAACCCGTACGGGTTTGAACAAGGACCAGCCCGCGGAACTACGGGACGTAAAGTAATCCGTAAATAATATATCTGATTTGGGCTGATGTGCAAGCTTGAGAGGGTGTTGCTCTTAATCTTCGTGTCCCCCATTATGATGCATAGCATTTACGGAGCTTTACAGTGCATTCTCGATTTTATATTTGCATTTTCAGTTTTAGGACTTTGCGGCCGGAAAACAAGATTTACGGGCGCTGGGAAAAAGCTTCCGGCCGTTTGCATGATATGCGGCCGGCCGGAAGGGGATATCCTTGCGGCGCCGTATAATTGAATTGCAAGGTAAAAGTAGCTCTACACGGGGCCGTAAGACGGCCGCAAGGAATCGCAGCTTTGCGGCCGTTTTACGGCCGATAATTGAATGAGGCCCATAGTAATTAAGGTTGAAAGAAATACTTTCAGTCCATCAAGTTCAACCTTTTAAAATCTCCTCTGATCTGCAATTAGAGGATTAGTTATTAATTAATTAGTTGTTAATTGTTAATTAACTATTAATCAACTATTTATTTATTTATATATTTTAATTAGTAATTAATCCAGAGGAAGGCAAACAGAAAAAAAAAACAAGTGAAACTTAGCCAATCTTCTCAAAGGGAAAACAAAAGAATTCCTTCCTGACCACAGATACTGGCAATCAGATTTCTCCCTGGATCAAAACACTCTCTCTCTAATTATCCAGGATAACCCTGAATTCCCTTCTTAATTAGAAATAAATCCCTGGAAGTGATTTTTTTCCCAACAATCCCTCTTTCAAGACCGACCCTCATAGAGATACTTAATAATCATACGCTATATTTTTCTTTGTTACACATTCTCACAATAAATAACATGGAGATCATATGTCTTACTGAAATAAAGCAGCCCATCCGTGTCAGGAATTTGCACATCAGTTGCAGCATAAGACCTGTGCCTAAAGTCTGACACTTCCTGGGACTGCACCCAGACACACAAGAATTAAATCTATTAAATCCAGAGCAGCTGGTGGGTAGTGCATTCCAAGTGCCCTCTGAACACTTAGTATAATTTCTTTACTACAATAACCTATCTCAGAAAACATAGTGCCCATTTTATTAACAGCATCTACTATTTTATTCCTATTACTACTTAATCACCATACTCTCAGCATCTGGGTAAGGTCATCCTTTTTCAATGATAATGGATGAAAATATTAAGCATGTAAAAGAGTATTTGTATCATCATGCTTAATACTCCACTGTGGTGTCATTATTCAACTTTATGTAGATATCGCTATCACCTAATTGATTAAACATATTTTTCATGTAATCCTCATAACTCATAATCACTAGGGATCCTTTCTTATTTGCTCGTATAATAACCTCAATCAGCCATTTTATTTTCATTAGCACAACTTCCTGATAGAAGCAATAATTGCATGTAGAACTTACAATATGCAAAGTTTGTGTTTATACAGTATTTGTTTTTTCTTTTAAATATCATTTTGCTGACCATCATATTGAGTTAAACAAAAGACCATAATTAACAATAATTGGTATGCACTGGATCACACTGCACTTTATAGCCATTCAGACATATTTAGCTTCATCTACATATGCTTAGAAAACAATTTTGTATGTTCACAAGGATTTAAATAACTTCCACAAAGTTAAGAAACTAAGCAGAATAATTTTTCAACCAAATTAAGCTTTTATTAACTGCAAATTGGTCTCAGTGCGCTATAAATAATTATAGTAACTACAGTGAGGTATTTGATCCCCTGCTGATTTTGAACGTTTGTCCACTGACAAAGAAATGATCAGTCTATAATTTTAATGGTAGGTGTATTTAAAAGTGAGAGGCAGAATAAAATAAAAAAAACACAAGAAAAACGCATGTGAAAAAAGTTATAAATTGATTTGCAGGTGAATAAGTATTTGACCCCTTCGACTTAGTACTTGGTGGCAATCACAGAGGTCAGACATTTCTTGAAGTTGGCCACCCGGTTTGCACACATCTCAGGAGAGATTTTGTCCCATTCCTCTTTGCAGATCCTCTCCAAGTCATTAAGGTTTCAAGGCTGATGTTTGGAAACTCGAACCTTCAGCTCCCTCCACAGATTTTCTATGGGATTAAGGTCTGGAGACTAGCTAGGGCACTCCAGGACCTTAATGTGCTTCTTCTTGAGCCACTCCTTTGATGCCTTGGCTGTGTGTTTTGGGTCATTGTCGTGCTGGAATACCCATTCACGAACCATTTTCAATACCCGGGCTGAGGGAAGTAGGTTCTCACCCAAGATTTGACGGTACATGGCCCCGTCCATCGTCCCTTTGATGCTGACGGTACATGGCCCCTTAGCAGAAAATCACCCCAAAAACATAATGCTTCCACCTCTATTTTTGACGGTGGGGATGGTGTTCCTGGGGTCATAGGCAGCATTCCTCCTTCTCCAAACACGGTTAGTTGAGTTGATGCCAAAGAGCTTCATTTTGGTCTCATCTGACCACAAAACTTTCACCCAGTTCTCCTCTGAATCATTCAGATGTTCATTGGCGAACTTCAGACGGGCCTACATATGTGCTTTCTTGATCAGGGGGACCTTGCGGGTGCTGCAGGATTTTAGTCCTTCACAGCGTAGTGTGTTATCAATTGTTTTCTTGGTAAATATGGTCCCAGCTGCCATGAGATCATTAACAGGATCCTCCTGTGTGTTTCTGGGCTGATTCTTCACCATTCTCATGATCATTGAAACTGCACGAGGTGAGATCTTGCATGCAGCACCAGACCAAGGGAGACTGACAGTTATTTTGTGTTTCTTCCATTTGCGAATAATCACACCAACTGTTGTCACCTTCACACCAAGCTGCTTGGAGATGGTCTTGTAACCTATTCCAGCCTTGTGTAGGTCTGCAATCTTGTCCCTGACATCTTTGGACAGCTCTTTAGTCTTGGCCATGGTGGAGAGGTTGGAATCTGATTGATTGCTTCTGTGGACAGGTGTCTTTCATACAGGTAATGAGCTGAGATTAGGAGCACTCCCTTTAAGCTCATCACCTGTATAAAAGACACCTGCAAAACCATTTATAACTTTTTTGTTATTCTGTCTTTTACTGTTAAAATACCCCTAGACCGATAATTTCTTTGTCAGTGGACAAACATTCAAAATCAGCAGGGGATCAAATACTTTTTTTCCCTCACTGTGTAATGGATATACACTAACTAACCATTTCCATTTAGAAGTATGTTAAAGCTTTCAAAATTTACTCCTGGTGCTTTTGTTTTCAACAGATGGATCTGAGATTTGAAATAACCTTGGAGAAGACTACATTTGTCACACAGTAGAAAAAACATTTGCATCTTCTGAATGTGGGAAATGTTTCAGTCAGCTCTTCAGTCTTAATGCACATAAAATGACTCATACAAGAGAAAAACATTTTACTTGTTCTGAATGTGGGAAATGTTTCAGTCGGCCTCGCATTTTAATAGCCATAAGAGGACTCATACAGGAGAAAAAGCTTTTTTATGTACTGAATGTGGGAAATGTTTCAGGCATCTCTCAGTTCTTAAAGAACATAAGAGGACTCATACAGGAGAAACACCTTTTACATGTTCTGAATGTGAGAAATGTTTCAATCAGGCCTCAAATCTCAAATGACATATGAGAACTCACACAGGAAAAACACTTTGCATGTTCTGAAACACAAGAGAAAAAATATTTTTCAGTCAGATTTGAAATGTCACAAAAAAACTCACACAGGATAAAGACCAGTTGTATGCATGGAATGTGTGGAATGTTTTAATATGAGTCTGCCATTACACATCAACATGACACATCATGCATTTCTACTAAGATCTAAGATCATATACATGTAATTAATGAAAAAAATTCAGCAAGCTCATAGAAATCTTTGTTAATAAAGTTTTTCATTAAGTCCTATTAGGGAATCAGCTTGCATTATTACAAATACAAGATACAAGGCTGCACTGGTTCTGTGCATTACTGCTATCTGCTTGGTTATCAATAACGTTTTGATTTAAAGGCATATGAAACTTTCCTGGGTTATTACATAGGCCCCTGACCCCCCCCCCCCCCCAATCAGCATAGAGCATTAGGGGATTCATTTAACCCATTATTCACCTGCTGTTGCTTTCTCTGCCAATCTCCTTGCAACTTCCTGTCTGTGATTATGCTATGTGCTGCTGCTCACATAGTGCCTCACTACATATCCCAGGCTGTTTTGCAGAACAAACAGGACACCCAGAGTAAGTTCAAATGTTTCAGCTAACCTGATTGGCCAAAACTAATTATTTTACATTGTATGCTAATTTGGCCTGGGTATGGAGGGTTAACCCTAATGTGCAACTGTTAGGAATTACAAGACATTTTGGCAACGTCAAGGTAAGTGTTTAAATTCATGCAGAAAAAAGTTTTCAGACACTATTAATTCTCCTCTATCTGATTCTAATACAGTAAACTTAAATATCCCTTTAAGGGACCTGAACTTATGGACTTTGCTCTGCACCATCATGCTGAGCACTCATAGTCAATCTGTGGACCTGTAAACTAAGTTATATATATTTTTTTAATATAATCTTTATATATTTTTCAACCTTAATAGCCCCTCCCATCAACCAAAGCATTGAGCCTATAGAGCAGTAAACAAAAACACTATGCTCTTAGGTCCTGAAACGCTCATAAATGTCAAGCTGTCTATAAATGTATTCTCTGTTTATAAGTGATACTAATATGTTTAAAGAGATGGGAGTACCAGATCATCTCATCCTCCTCCTAAATAATCTGTATGTTGAAGCCACAGTCAGAACCAAACATGGGACAACAGAAGGGTTCAAGATTGGAAAAGGAGTGCGACAAGGTTGTATATTGTCACCTTATTTGTGCAACTTATATGCAGAGTACATCATGTGTAATGCCCGGCTGGATGGATCCAAAGCCGGAATCAATATTGCTGGAAGGAATATAAATCTCAGATATGCCGATGATACTACTCTGATGGCTGAAAGTGAGGAGGAACTAAAGGACTTATTGAGGAGGGTAAAGGAATAGAGTACAAAAGTTAGCCTGCTGCTCAAAGCTAAAAAGACGAAAATCATGGCAAACGGCAATCTCACTTCCTGGCAAATAGACGGGGAAGAAGTGGAGGCAGTGACAGATTTTATTTTCCTTGGATCCATGATCCCTGCAGATGATGACTGTAGTTATGAAATTAAAAGACGTTTATTTCTGGGGAGGAAAGTTATGGCAAGCTTGGACAAGCTAGTAAAAAGTAGAGATATTAAACTATCAACAAAGGTCTGCATAGTTCGAATTATGGTATACCCAGTAGCAACAAATAGATATGAGAGCTGGACCATAAAGAAATCTGAGCGCAGTAGAATTGACGCTTTTGAAATGTGGTGTTGGAGAAGACTGCTTAAAGTCCCTTGGACTGCAAGAAGATCCAATAAAGCAATACTTCAGGAAATCAAGAAAAACTGTTCACTAGGAAGTATGATCATGAGGCTGATGCTCAAATATTTTGTCCATATCATGAGACGGCAGGATTCCCTAGAAAATACTCTGATGCTGGGAAAGATTGAAGGCACAAGAAGAAGGGGATGACAGAGGCGGAGATGGATAATTAGGTTACTGAAGCAATGAACTTGATGGAGCTCGGAGGGGCAGTGACTAAGAGATGCACCTGGCGTGCTGTGGTCCATAGAGTCACGGAGAGTCGAACGAGACTGAACGACTAAACAACACCAAAATATGTTTTGGAATGATAAATCTTTTTGTAATAGATGTTTTAATAAATTAAAGTGATTGATGATATCATTGTCAATAAGACTTACACCTTGTACTATACAAAAATATATATTTTTTGAATTATATATAAGGTGCTGATAATGGGTTGAACAGACATCTGCACTATACGTAACTTTTTGAAATGTGAAATATCTAAAGCTTTTTTTTTTTATTTATTAAGAATTGACTTAGATTATGCATGATTAACCATCACTCTCATCATCTCTGTTTTCTCTCCTAATGCTCTTTCCCCTAAATCTTCCTTTCCATTGTCCCTCTTTCACCCCAGCCAATCTCTCTCCTTGCTATTTTTCATCACATTTTAACCCTTCGTTATACTTCCTATCTCCCCCTTACTCTCCTTCCTGTATAGGTCTGTGTATTCCTGACACCTCTTCTTCTGTTAAGTCCCTACCTTATTTGTCTTTTATCACTTTCCTTTAAGATCCCCATTTTCTTGAAGAGATCTCATGACTTACCCATTTGGTTATCTTCTTCTATCTCTTTATATTGCTCATTATAGAATGTATCATTGTCTCTTCTAGAACTTTACATTCAGTTGGACAAATCTTTTCCCATCTCCACTACCTTTCACTTTCCTTCTTTCATGGGCTACTTCCAAAGCCTAATCAGTCAGTTTCCCTTCTTATTTGTCTTTTTTGGGGGGATATTCTTTGTAGCTGTTTTCTGTACAATGTCACAAACTCCTGTCCAAAGTTCTTCATGTATTCTATCTACCATGTCAAGGCCCTCATTCAATTGCGATTTTTTTTTAAAGTTTTTAGTTAGTGAAAACCTTGCTTTTGAATAGATGCTCACTAAATGAAAACTTCTTTAAAAAATATATGTTATGTGCTTATTTTGAGCCCTATTCAATTGGCCAAATTGCAATTGAATGAGGGCCCTAGTGTCGTAAATATATTATTTACCTACACTGTATATTCATATGGTATATTATTTACTTTGGGCCTCATTCTATTATCGGCCGTAAACCGTCCGTAAGGCTGCGATTCCTTGCGGGGGTCCCGTTACCTTGCAATTCAATTAAACGGCCCCGCAAGGATCTCCTCTTACGGCCGGGCCGTAAATCTTGCAACCGGCCGTAAGCTCTGAAATCTAAAAAGTCAAAAATAAATTCAAGACAGCTCTGTAAAGCTCTGTAAATGCTAGGGATCATATTGGGGGACATGAGGATTAAAAGTAACCCACTCTCAAGCTTGCACATCAGCCCAAACCCGAGTTTAAATTAACTGTTTATTTTCCGGCTGCTGCGTGGGCGGGTCTGAGGTGCTCCAAGCCCTATGGACTTTTTACATGGATATTTGACGTATATTAAAAAATATATATTTTACGGATTTGAGTATAGGGGAATTTTGTGCTATTTTTGCTAACACCGAAAATCACTTTATAGTCTTCTCAAAGTGCAGGATGGCTTTATTTGAGCTATATTTCGTGCTTAGTTGGTGCTAGCGGGACCTCTTTCCTGCAAGTAAGCTGCGGCTCGGTTTTAGCCTTGCAGAGAAGGTTCCCGGAGCAATTGAATTGCAAATAGGATTTTCTTACGGCCAAATTCCTTGCAGCCGTTTTAGATCAAAGGATTTCCTCTGGCGCAAGCAGCCGCAAGAGATAGCAAGGCACCGTCCGCAAGCCTACCGGAATCCCCGGCCGGAGGGGAATAGAATAGCCGAATAGCTTGCGGCCGGTCCTTGCGGCCCCGCAACGGCTGCGGCCGATAATGAATGAGGCCCTTTGTATCTGCCCGTCGTATGATTTTACCTCTTTTACTTCAGTCTAACTATGAATTTAACAATAAAAAGTCCATGATCTGATCCACATTCAGCTCCAGGTCTTGTTTTTGCTGACTATTTAGAGCTCCTAAATCTTTGGTTGAAAAATAGATAATAAGTAATAAATTGTATTTTCCTGAATCCAAGATCTCTGTAGATGGTGACTGCAGCCATAAAATGAAAATATGTTTGCTGCTGGGGATGGCAGCTAATGTATATGCTTAACATGAATATGTTGTACCCTGTTCTTTATTGTACAATGTACAGAGTTTTTATAGGGAAAATACAATAATAACTAAACACATTAACACAGAGAAATTAAATAGTTGTGCCATTTAGCACAATTACTTGGTAACACAATCAAGATCACTAAATCAGAAGGCCAAGTAGACCTAATTACTCAGAGCTATTGCATTATATGATTTGCCTTTGCAAGGAGTAATTTAATTACATCTCCACAGAGTAGGTCACACAGTATACCTTAAGTTACCATAAAACAATACATACAAATATCAGGCATGTTTAACATGAATATAATCACCACAAATGTAATGCACCTAGTATTACAATATAGTAAAACAGATACAACTATAGTACAGTGACTATACCCATAGCACATTAGTAGCCGACAGTAGTGTAACATGAGCTGCTAGCAATGTACACATATAAACTTTCCAGTCACCTTCCAAGTACTGCATGACTGATAGAGAGCATACCCATCTAGGCAGCTTCCAATCCAGAGACAATACATCATTCAGGGGGTGGAAAGATGAGAAGCCTGGCGACATGATAAAAATAGCAATTCATTGTTTAAATACACAGTAAAAGTTTAATAACATTTATTCTCATCAGGTCCCGCCTAACTATATTTTAGAGAGCACTAAAGCTACATAGTTACATAGTAATTAAAGTTGAAAAAAGACTTTCAGTTCATCAAGTTCAACCTGTTAAGATCTCCTCTGATCTGCAATATGCGGATTAGTTATTAATTAATTTGTTGATTAAATAATTATTAATAGTATAGTATTGGAGGATGAATAAAGAGTTAGTCCATCAAATTCAACCTTTTTAGATCTCTATTGAACTTTTTAATGTGGACTATTAATTATTAATTGTTAATTGATCCAGAGGAAGGCAAACAGAAAAAACCCCCCATAAAAGTGGTCCTTTAAGTTACAAAAATCTGTATTAAAAAAGTGACAAGTGGGTGTAGGTTTTGGTCAAACACATACGAAAAAACTAATTAAACTATAGTTTGGGAAAGTCTATAAAAATTGTACACAACATTTATATTACTCTGACTATTTTGCACAGATGGAATGGGGATATTTGAGAGACTCACTTAGAGAGTGTTATGTAGGAGGTGTATTTGACCATGTGTGGTGGACGTGTGAGCTGGTGCAATAGTAGGAGTATGTGATACAATTACACTACAAGGTCATATTCCTGACACCTCTTCTTCTGTTAAGTCCCTACCTTATTTGTCTTTTATCACTTTCCTTTAAGATCCCCATTTTCTTGAAGAGATCTCATGACTTACCCATTTGGTTATCTTCTTCTATCTCTTTATATTGCTCATTATAGAATGTATCATTGTCTCTTCTAGAACTTTACATTCAGTTGGACAAATCTTTTCCCATCTCCACTACCTTTCACTTTCCTTCTTTCATGGGCTACTTCCAAAGCCTAATCAGTCAGTTTCCCTTCTTATTTGTCTTTTTTGGGGGGATATTCTTTGTAGCTGTTTTCTGTACAATGTCACAAACTCCTGTCCAAAGTTCTTCATGTATTCTATCTACCATGTCAAGGCCCTCATTCAATTGGGATTTCATCAATTGATTGGTGGTCTAAATAAGCACATAGCATTTTTTTTTTTTTAAAGTTTTTAGTTAGTGAAAACCTTGCTTTTGAATAGATGCTCACTAAATGAAAACTTCTTTAAAAAATATATGTTATGTGCTTATTTTGAGCCCTATTCAATTGGCCAAATTGCAATTGAATGAGGGCCCTAGTGTCGTAAATATATTATTTACCTACACTGTATATTCATATGGTATATTATTTACTTTGGGCCTCATTCTATTATCGGCCGTAAACCGTCCGTAAGGCTGCGATTCCTTGCGGGGGTCCCGTTACCTTGCAATTCAATTAAACGGCCCCGCAAGGATCTCCTCTTACGGCCGGGCCGTAAATCTTGCAACCGGCCGTAAGCTCTGAAATCTAAAAAGTCAAAAATAAATTCAAGACAGCTCTGTAAAGCTCTGTAAATGCTAGGGATCATATTGGGGGACATGAGGATTAAAAGTAACCCACTCTCAAGCTTGCACATCAGCCCAAACCCGAGTTTAAATTAACTGTTTATTTTCCGGCTGCTGCGTGGGCGGGTCTGAGGTGCTCCAAGCCCTATGGACTTTTTACATGGATATTTGACGTATATTAAAAAATATATATTTTACGGATTTGAGTATAGCGGAATTTTGTGCTATTTTTGCTAACACCGAAAATCACTTTATAGTCTTCTGAAAGTGCAGGATGGCTTTATTTGAGCTATATTTCGTGCTTAATTGGTGCTAGCGGGACCTCTTTCCTGCAAGTAAGCTGCGGCTCGGTTTTAGCCTTGCAGAGAGGGTTCCCGGAGCAATTGAATTGCAAATAGGATTTTCTTACGGCCAATTTCCTTGCGGCCATTTTAGATCAAAGGATTTCCTCTGGCGCAAGCAGCCGCAAGAGATAGCAAGGCACCGTCCGCAAGCCTGCCGGAATCCCCGGCCGGAGGGAAATAGAATAGCCGAATAGCTTGCGGCCGGTCCTTGCGGCCCCGCAACGGCTGCGGCCGATAATAGAATGAGGCCCTTTGTATCTACCCGTCGTATGATTTTACCTCTTTTTCTTCAGTCTAACTATGAACTTAACAATAAAAAGTCCATGATCTGATCCACATTCAGCTCCAGGTCTTGTTTTTGCTGACTATTTAGAGCTCCTAAATCTTTGGTTGAAAAATATATAATAAGTAATAAATTGTATTTTCCTGAATCCAAGATCACTGTAGATGGTGACTGCAGCCATAAAATGAAAATATGTATGCTGCTGGGGATGGCAGCTAATGTATATGCTTAACATGAATATGTTGTACCCTGTTCTTTATTGTACAATGTACAGAGTTTTTATAGGGAAAATACAATAATAACTAAACACATTAACACAGAGAAATTAAATAGTTGTGCCATTTAGCACAATTACTTGGTAACACAATCAAGATCACTAAATCAGAAGGCCAAGTAGACCTAATTACTCAGAGCTATTGCATTATATGATTTGCCTTTGCAAGGAGTAATTTAATTACATCTCCACAGAGTAGGTCACACAGTATACCTTAAGTTACCATAAAACAATACATACAAATATCAGGCATGTTTAACATGAATATATTCACCACAAATGTAATGCACCTAGTATTACAATATAGTAAAACAGATACAACTATAGTACAGTGACTATACCCATAGCACATTAGTAGCCGACAGTAGTGTAACATGAGCTGCTAGCAATGTACACATATAAACTTTCCAGTCACCTTCCAAGAACTGCATGACTGATAGAGAGCATACCCATCTAGGCAGCTTCCAATCCAGAGACAATACATCATTCAGGGGGTGGAAAGATGAGAAGCCTGGCGACATGATAAAAATAGCAATTCATTGTTTAAATACACAGTAAAAGTTTAATAACATTTATTCTCATCAGGTCCCGCCTAACTATATTTTAGAGAGCACTAAAGTTACATAGTTACATAGTAATTAAAGTTGAAAAAAGACTTTCAGTTCATCAAGTTCAACCTGTTAAGATCTCCTCTGATCTGCAATATGCGGATTAGTTATTAATTAATTTGTTGATTAAATAATTATTAATAGTATAGTATTGGAGGATGAATAAAGAGTTAGTCCATCAAATTCAACCTTTTTAGATCTCTATTGAACTTTTTAATGTGGACTATTAATTATTAATTGTTAATTGATCCAGAGGAAGGCAAACAGAAAAAAAAACCCCATAAAAGTGGTCCTTTAAGTTACAAAAATCTGTATTAAAAAAGTGACAAGTGGGTGTAGGTTTTGGTCAAACACATACAAAAAAACTAATTAAACTATAGTTTGGGAAAGTCTATAAAAATTGTACACAACATTTATATTACTCTGACTATTTTGCACAGATGGAATGGGGATATTTGAGAGACTCACTTAGAGGGTGTTATGTAGGAGGTGTATTTGACCATGTGTGGTGGACGTGTGAGCTGGTGCAATAGTAGGAGTATGTGATACAATTACCCTACAAGGTCCTAGATAGAACAGTAAATTAGTGTTTACTGAATATGGGAAGGCAAAACATCATATAGTAAACTCTGATATAATAAAGTCCAAACTGTGCCTGGCGTACTATGGTCTATAGGGTCATGGAGAGTCAGATGCAACTGAATGACTAAAAAACAACAACAACAAAACAAAGACCATCATGGCTTGAGACAGTGCAATTTAATTCCCTCTCCCACAGCGTCAATTCCTCACATCTCTCTCACTGTCAACAATGACATTATCACCCCCTCCTCCCAAGCCCGTTGTCTTGAAGTTCTACTGAACCCCGCTCTATCTTTTATCCCTCACATACAATCACTAACTAAATATTGTCTTCTCCATCTAAAAAAACATCTCCAGAATTCGTCACTATCTTACTTGTGCTGCCCCAAGTCTCTGGAACTCCTTGCCTCGTTCCACCAGATTATCCTCTTGCCTCCAAACATTTAAAACCTCACTTAAAATGCATCTCTTTAAAGATGAGTATCACCTTCCACCCTAACACGCTTATTACCTCTCTCTTCCTCTTTTACCACTCCCTATACTTTAGATTGTAAGTCTGTGAGTTTCTATCCTAAGTACTTTGGGAATTCACCATGGACATTGGATTCATAGCTCAAAGACAGGGCCCTCCTTGCTTTGGTATATGTTAATTTGTATTTATCTTTGGCTGAACTTAATTTATGTACAGCGCTATGGAATATGTCAGCGCGTTATAAATTAACTATAATAATATAATAATGGTCTTTATCGTTATCTTAATACCAGCTGCTGTCTGTAACTGCATAGGCTGCAGTGGGCACACCAATAAATGGACTCTATATTGCTTGATTACTGTTGTGGTGCCCAAGAATGACAGTGATTTGTCTGCTTCATGGATTTAATGACGCATCCATCTATCCATTGTTAATTCCATGGAGCTTACATGTCGGTGTCCTCTCTGGTCATCATGGACATGTGTGTGTGTGATGCACATATGGTGGCACGTTGGTGTATGTCATATTCAACTTACATGGAGGCTGGGCCACCGGGTTTGAAGCTACACCGATGGGCGGTGGTCTCTGTAGATTCCTTGCGACCCTCTCCCACTTATTATAGGTCACACTGTGTCCAGAGTCCTGTTTGGCTATCTTCCTCCTCACCTTGGCCCTGAGATCATCAAACTGTTGCCTCACAGACCTCACATCCCTTTTTGCTGTGCCCATCAGTGTCACATCCGCCGCTACCTCCTTCCAAGCCTGAGCCCTAGACCCAGGCTTCACTTCCCTCCTCCCTGCGAGGATGACAGGGTGGCCACAGATCACACCAAGGAGGACCACTTTTTCCTGTGGCTTATAGCCCATTGCCCTCTCAACTGTGTTCAGGGACCCCAGCCTCCCTGACCTGTCGCTGAGGCCTGTCCCTTCCCAAACCTACCCCCCCCCCCCCCGGGAACAGGCCCCTTCCCTTCTGTCCCTCTCCTATGCATGCCTGTCACTTGGGGTCCCCATTCACCACCCCCCAAGTGTTGGGGGATGTGGTTTGGGGGATGGGGGGGAGTGGTGTGTGGTGTGTGTCCTAACTCTATGTATGTCTCTATGTGTCTTCTTTAACCTATGTGTCCAGCAAATATGTGTAGTCTGTAAATATGTGTAAGTCTTAAGTGTATATACTTCTGAAATTGCATATTATAATTGTCAAACTGCGAGACGTTGTCACGATTTGCGTGCGTACAACTAAGGCGATGGGCGCTGAAGATGCTCATCGCCTGCGAGCCTCGCATAGCGAGGCGAGCTGTTAACTCGCAGCCCTTAGGCAATGAGTGCCAAAGGCACTCATCACCTGCGAGCCAATGAAACACGCAGGACTTTCCCTCCCCTGTGTCTCTTCCCCTCCTCCTCTCCTAACCCTGTGTCTCTCTTCCCCTCCTCCTCTTCCTCCTCTGTGTCTTTCTTCCCCTCCTCCTCTCCCTCCCGTGTCTCTCTCCCCCATCATTGCCTGAGAGCCATATTAACCCCTTGCTGCGGGGGTCCGATTGGACCCCTGAATTGTGCCCACATTAACCCCATGCTGGGGGTCCTTATGGGGGACACCCACAATGCCCCAACATTAACCCTTGCAGTGGGAGTCATGATTGTGTCCTCCACTGCATTTAAAAGGTGTCAAGTCCCTGCCCTGGCACACAAACAGTTAAGGCCGACAGCGGGAGTACTTTAAGTACCCACACAGCACCTAAAATCAACCCCCAATGCTGGAGGACTCTACATTAACCCTCACAGTTGGGGTCCCTGATCGCGTCTGCAATCAAAATTCTAATTACCCGCCTTGCTGGTCCTTAAAGGAATGTAAAGGTCCTTAAAGGATCTGCTCTAAATAAAAGTTAACCCTATCACTCATCGTGCTCTAAACAGAGCCCCATTAGTCCCTAAATAACCCTGTCACTCATGGGGGTCAATACAGACCCCCATAATCCCTTGATTAACCCTGTCACTCATGGGGATCAATACAGACCCCCACAAGCCCTTAATTAACCCTGTCACTCAGGGGGTCAATACAGACCTCCATAAGCCCTTAATTAACCCTGTCACTCATGGGGGTCAATTCAGCCCCCCATATACCCTTAATTAACCCTGTCACACATGGGGCTCAATACAGACCCCCATAAGCCCTTAATTAACCCTGTCACTTATGGGGCTCAATACAGACCCCATATAAACCCTTAAATAACCCTGTCTCTCATGCGGGTCAATACAGACCCCCATAAAGCCTTAATTAACCCTGTCATTCATGGGGGTCAATACAGACCCACATAAGCCCATAATTAACCATGTCACTTATGGGGGTCAATTCAGCCCCCCATATACCCTTAATTAACCCTGTCACACATGGGGCTCAATACAGACCCCCATAAGCCCTTAATTAACCCTGTCACTTATGGGGCTCAATACAGACCCCATATAAACCCTTAAATAACCCTGTCTCTCATGCGGGTCAATACAGACCCCCATAAAGCCTTAATTAACCCTGTCATTCATGGGGGTCAATACAGACCCACATAAGCCCATAATTAACCATGTCACTTATGGGGGTCAATGAAGAACCCCATAAGCCCTTAATTAACCCTATCACCTATAGGGGTCAATACAGACCCCCATAGGCCACTAATTAACCCCATCAGTCCAATAGGGGTCTATATAGACCCCTATCGGTACTAATTAACCCATGTAATAACACTATAAGTGCCATGAGGGTCATCCAGGACCGTAATAACACAAAGTGTAAGCACTACACTATAAACCATAACTATGCCCCATTAACCCAACCCTGGCCCTATTTAATCACAACAGTACACATTTAACCCTAACAGTACCTATCTAACCCTAACTGGGCCTATTTAACCCTAACTGGGCCTATTTAACCCCATCTAAGCCTATTTAACCCTGTTTCTTATGGGGTTCTATACAGACCCTTATAAACCTCTATTTAACCCTTAATAAGTCCCATAAGAATATATAAAGACCCTCATGGGGCAGTTAGAAGCCTAACACTAACCTCCAGGACCCTCATAAGACTAAGTACAAACACTACACTGCACTATACCCCCCAATAAACCATTAAATCTAAACTAACCCCCCTCTACACTAACCTATTAACACCTACACTACCTAACTACACTACCTACTTACCCCCTAATAAACCCTAACACCCCACTAATCGCAAAAAATAATAAAACCTAAGTGAAAGAAAATAAAAATGCCTGTCACAGAAAATAAAAAAACTACATTACAGAAAATAAAAAAGCTACATTACAAAAAATAAAAAAGCCACATTACAACCCCCCCCACTACAGAAAATAAAAAAATATTACACACTTGAAAAGGAAATACATACAAAATATATACATTACATTACAATACAATGTAATACCCCCTATGTAAAATCCATACATACCCCCTATCTAAAATACATAAAATAGGCCCAGGGTTGGGTTAATGGAGTATAGTTAGAGTTAATAGTGTAGTGCTTACACTGTGTGTCATGAGTGCACCTTCAAAAAACAGTGCACCTACAAATTAAAATAAGGATAAATCAAACAAAGTATTACTGGAATATGTGTGTGGGGAAAAAAAAGTGTATGTACTATGTATAATAATAAGTATTGGGGGATGGGGGTGGGATGGCATGGGGGCAGAGTGTGTGGGGTGTCTGTCCTAACTATATATATATATATATATATATACATATATATATATATATATATATATATATATATATACTAGCAACTTGCCCGTCAACAAATGAAGGCAATACATTTGTAAGGCAAGTAATACTGTTTGCAATTGCGCTCATTGCGAGGTATTCCCCTCATGTACTATTGGTCATCTGAGCACCTTCGGGGGAGATTGCAAACCCCGCGCTGAGTGCCTTTATGTATCTGAGGTGGAGGAGGCGCAGGAGGAGACGTGTGGAGAACCAGATGTTAGGAGTGAGATTGAGGAATAGCAGAGGAGTGACACAGAGGCATGTGTGAATGGGTGAGTGTTCTAATGTTATCCATGGTGGTCCAGAACCAAGCCAGGCATGGGAATTATCACAGGAAATGCCTAGGATCATGATGTGGCCGGGGGGGGGGGGGGGGCAGGTAGGGGACAGAGCTCTAGTGACACAGGGACGGAAGGATAGGGGGGCACCTGCAGGGAGAATTACCTTGGTGAGGGTAAACAGATGAAGAGGAGTCCAGAACCACAGAACCAGGCAGATGATGTACTAGGAGAGGCTGCTGACCAACCACGTCACCTGGAAGTGATGGCCCTGGCACAACCATAGCTACAGGGGTGAGCAAGCCCAGGAGCCTGCAAGGAGGGTCCAAGGACCAAAAGTATACAGGGAAAAAGTCACATTAGAGGGCTTAACTTATGGGGAACTGTATGAGCGTTTTAGGCTAACACGTGCCAGCCTGGAAGAGCTCTATGTGGTCCTGAGGTAGGACCTTGAGCCTTCTTCAGGGACCAATAGAGCCATCCCAGGCATGACACGGATGTTAGCCACAATACGCTTCCTTGCCACTGGTAGCTTCCAGAACACACTAAGTATATCCGGAGAAATGTCTCAGGCAAGCTTTTCAAAGTACTTGAGCACATTCCTCTGTGATATTGTTAGGAAAGCTACCAGATACATCAGTTTCCCCAACACTGTGGAAGAGATCCAGAAGGTGAAAGCATATTTTATGGGATTAGGAGGTGTCTTTAATGTGCTCTGTGCTATTGATTGTACACAAGTAGCATTGATACCTCCCAGAGATCAGGAAGTGCTGTTCAGAAACCGCAAACACTATCAATGTCAATTCTATCAATGTACAGTTGTTTGTGATGCAAACATGCGCATACAAAATGTGTTTGCAGCTTTCCCAGGAAGTACTCAAGATGCTCATATCCTGCATCCCTCACCCACTACTGACTACTTCCAGTCTGGTCAATATCCATCTGGGTGGCTACTGGGTGAGTACCAATGAGTAATGACAGCCAAGCATATGCAAGCAAGAGATAATATCCTAACATTTACATCTTCTTCCACTGTATTGCTCTGACGTTCACATGTGACTAAGGGAGTACCACTGGCTGAACCATTGCATCTTTGCTTGTTGCTGAGCATAACCCTGTGTGATGTGTTCCTAGGAGTATCAAGTTCAGACCCACAGTTCCATAAACTAACATTACATGGATCATTTTGCATATGTGCAAATGCTTTAATAAGCATCACAACATCACATTTATATCTACATCTCCTATTTTGTTTCCTTCAGCTGATACAGGATATGGGTGTCTGCTGTGCTTGATGACCTCTGTAAACAATCCATAAACACAGGCAGAGGAGAGTGTGACGAGATCAGTCTCGTCACTGCGAATTGGAGGAGCATGGTTGCCCGAATTCTACCTTTTGATTATGGCCCATGATTGATACGCTTGATTTTCCCCCTACAAAGACATGGAAGTCATGCTTCATTTGGTCAGAAAGGACTATGATCTATCTTTTGAACCACTGGACCAATTTATCTGATTTGGACATATGTTTATATTTGGAGTATGCTGATTCTGAAAATGTAAGTTCTATGTGAATGTGATGCATAATTTTAAAGTTATGAATAATGTGTAGAAATGTGTTACAGATTCTGACCACCCCCCATCTATGAGGGGTGAGTTACTAAGGCCAGATGGTTGAGAGCAAAGGTTATCTACATGCACAACAGGGGAGATAGCAGAACAAAGAGAGTTTCCAGAAATACAGGCTCCATAACCCCATGGGGTCTACAGGTTTGCCTGGGGCTTCTCAGCCTTCTTAGCAGGGGCACAGGAGAGAGCAACAACATGCTTCCCCTCTGGTGGTCAGAAGCCAAATGACTGTTAGCCACACCTAGTGGGCGGACCTGGGAGGAGTCTCATGTTTCCCACGGTGTGACACTATGTGATTGGCCAGAGGCCATTAGGGGCTGACCTCAGGTAGCCCCTCCCTCTACTGTGTATGTGAAATGGTTTAATATGTCTTGTAATTAATAAAGAAGAGAGTTGACTGCTTGACCCTCAAACACAGAGCTTATGTCTCGTTCTTGGGGGGATTCATGTTATGCTGTTACAGACTGACTGCCAGGAGTGTAGGCATCTTGGGGTGCTTTTCCTGTTCAGCTGCTAGCAGCTATTTGTGAGGTTCCAGTTCCAGGCTTGGAGCATTTTCCCCTTGGATCCAGTTTGGGGGAATGGGTGTCCTGCAGTAGCTGTCCCTATATCACTGGACGGGCAGATCAACTAAAACGGCCTTGTCACCCCCTTATATGTGTGGGGGTACCGTTACATCTGGTGGCAAGCGGCGAGATTGTTCCCACAGCCAGAAGGACAGCTACAGGAGACACCATTCCATGGATTTACAAGTTGGGGGCAACGCATGTCCCAGTACAGTGACCCTAAAAGCAGCAGAATGGAACCAGCAGTGCTATACGAGGATGAGGAGCTGGATGGCCGGGATGCATTAAGGAAAGGCATCTGGTACCAGGCCCTGGATAATGTACAATAACAGCGGGGTGAGAGTCTCCCCAGTGAAGAGCAGCGGTTGCAGAAGCAAGTGGCCCTGCGCATGCCCTTCCTGGGAGAGCCGCCCCTGGAGGAATGGGTGGAGGAACTCAAGCTCCGTGCTTGGCAGGAGCTATGGCTGGAGGATGCCTACCAGGTGCTCTGGTGGTATATGGCACAATATATATCCTGGACAGCCGAGCATGATAAGCCAGAGGGAGAGGAGTTTGATGGTCCTGGGTTGTTATGGCAGTCATTTGGAGATCCTGACTTCGGGAGCCCTGCGCAGACCAGACTTAAGGACCTTTTCTATGAAAGGGAGGCTAGGCATGACTGGGATGACCCCCATGAGGTAGAGCAAGACCTGGGTCACCTAGCCACCCTTGAGTGGGGACTAGAGCAAGACTACCGAGACCTCTTCTACTCCATTGGGAAGGCTCGGCAGGACAACAAGGTGAGAGACCCAGATCCAGACCCCTCCAGCTGGGAAGATATTGTAGAGTTTTACTGGGAGGAACCCCATGCGTCAGGTAGAGATAGGACTGAGGTCTCTCCACCGGCCCTTCAGGGATGCCGGGTAGTCAGCCCAGATCCCCAGCGGCAGGCTGAGTTACAGAGGGCAGAGACAGCTGGTCCTGTCCCCCAGCGGCAGATTAATATGCAGGGAATTGGGAGCTTAGACTCCATCCTACAGCAACAGGGCTGTTTAGCCAAAGGGGAGACAGTCGATCTCCCCCTACAGCAACAGAGCTATTTATCCAAAGGGGAGACAGTCGGTCTCCCCCTAAAGCAACCAGGGCAGAGTACCGCTGGGATCTGCACACTCAGCAACCCACCAAGGCAGCTTACCAGTACCCCGCCCAGCTGTGGTGAGGCACCTGGACCTGGACAAGTTTCTCCTCTACCCAGGTGTAGTAAACAGTTATTGTGGGTGGGCTGTACTGCTGATTGTGTTTTGTGGGTGGGCTGCTGGACTAACCAGAGCACTGACCGGCAGAAGGTCAGATACTCTGTTAGTCTGTTTGGAAAAGGGGAGAGATGTGACGAGATCAGTCTCGTCACTGCAAATTGGAGGAGCCTGGTTGCCTAAATTCTACCTTTTGATTACGGCCCATGATTGATACACTTGATTTTCCCCCTACAAAGACATGGAAGCCATGCTTCATTTGGTCAGAAAGGACTATGATCTATCTTTTGAACCACTGGACCAATTTATATGATTTGGACATATGTTTATATTTGGAGTATGCTGATGATGTGATACATACTTTAAAAGTTATGAATAATGTGTAGAAATGTGTTACAGATTCTGACTACCCCCCATCTATGAGGGGTGAGTCACTAAGGCCAGATGGTTGAGAGCAAAGGTTATCTACATGCACAACAGGGAAGATAGCAGAACATAGAGAGTTTCCAGACATACAGGCTCCATAACCCCATGGGGTCTACAGGTTTGCCCCACAGGTCCAGGCAGTCACCAAGAACCAATAGGATGGCCTGGGGCTTCTCAGCCTTCTTAGCAGGGGCACAGGAGAGAGCAAAGGCATGCTTCCCCTCTGGTGGTCAGAAGCCAAATGACAGTTAGCCACACCTAGTGGGCGGACCTGGGAGGAGTCTCATGTTTCCCACGGTGTGACACTATGTGATTGGCCAGAGGCCATTAGGGGCTGACCTCAGGTAGCCCCTCCCTCTACTGTGTATGTGAAATGGTTTAATATGTCTTGTAATTAATAAAGAAGAGAGTTGACTGCTTGACCCTCAAACACAGAGCTTATGTCTCGTTCTTGGGGGGATTCATGGTATGCTGTTACAGACTGACTGCCAGGAGTGTAAGCATCTTGGGGTGCTTTTCCTGTTCAGCTGCTAGCAGCTATTTGTGAGGTTCCAGTTCCAGGCTTGGAGCATTTTCCCTTTGGATCCAGTTTGGGGGAATGGGTGTCCTGCAGTACCTGTCCTGGGCAGATCAACTAAAACGGCCTTGTCACCCCCTTATATGTGTGGGGGTACCGTTACAGAGAGTTCCAATGCGGCGCATACCACAAGCTGGAATGTAATAGAGCGCACCTTTGGTATGCTTAAGATGAGCTTCAGATGTTTACATTCCAGTGGAAGGGCGCTACAGTATAAACCAGATAAGGTTTGTCAGGTCATCATGGCCTGCTGTTATCTGCACAATATAGCAGTACAGGCCAACTGTCTGGGGGACATTGATAAGGCTTAGCTCCATATGGAGGAGCATCCCGTACCTCCCCCTGTTGTGGATGATGTTCAGGTGTCACAACTACATGCCCGCATCATTCGGGAGTACTTCCCAGGTAAGTATAAAACAAATAACAAGCAACTATTATGTACCGTGATTATGCCAAATACAACTCTTTTCTCCTTCCCCGTAGTCATACAGAATATCAAACAGTCCACAGTAGAGGAGAGCTTCCTGATCTGATGTATGTCTCATGATTAGTGATGTCGCGAACATCAAATTTTCGGTTCGCGAACAGCGGACGCGAACATCCGTCAAATTTTCGCGAACGGGCGAACCCAGCGAACTGCCATAGACTTCAATGGGCAGGCGAATTTCAAAACCCACAGGGACTCTTTCTGGCCACAATAGTGATGGGAAAGTTGTTTCAAGGGGACTAAAACCTGGACTGTGGCATGCCGGAAGGGGATCCATGGCAAAACTCCCACGGAAAATTACATAATTGATGCAGAGTCTGGTTTTAAGCCATAAAGGGCATAAATCACCTAACATTCCTAAATTGTTTGGAATAACATGCTTTAAAACATCAGGTATGATGTTGTATCGATCAGGTAGTGTGTTACACCCGCTTCACAGTAACAGACCAATCTCCCCGTTTAATGCACCGCAAACAATCCCTTTGCACAACCACAAACTCCCCATTTGCACAAGGTTGGATACCAAGCTAGCCATGTCCCGTTCCTTGTCCTCACTGATGTCATTGAAGGTCTCTTCCTCCACCCAGCCACCAAGAGTCCCCCGATAGGTGACAACAAGCCCCCTGGGATGCCTGCTGTGTTTGGTCTTCCACCTCCTCAAAGCCACCTTCCTCCTCTGACTCTTCTTCTTCAGACTACCAGAGTCTGGGGGCTTCCACTGCCCAGCATGGAAAATTATACACAGGTCAGAGTCTGGGGACTTCCACTGCCCAGCATGGAAGATTATACACAGGTCAGAGTCTGGGGGCTTCCACTGCACAGCATGGAAGATTATACGCGTTGCCTCTGTCTGCGTTATTATAAGGTGTGTACTGTTAAGTAGTACTATTCCTATCGGTTTAATCCCTGTTACGTCCACTATCAGGGGACGTGTATATGGCATGGATTTTTGGAAGCGGGAGATGGAAAAAGATGCTTGGTCGGTCCTCCCACTTTAAATTTGGGGCACTGCTCGTGCAATCTAAGGTGCCACCAGATATGAGTGTCACTGTGCACTGGCAAAAGTTGGCAGAGTAGATGCAATAGACTTCACACACATGCCTGTAGGCAGGCAATTGCTATTCAATCTATTACAGTCAAAAAAGTGTTGTTTTATGTCACTGAGCACAATATAAGCTGTGAGCCTGACACAGGCAGGCAACTGAAATTAGATTACAGGAAAAAAATGGTTGTTTTCAATGTATGTTACACCACCAGGTATGAGTAGTGAAAATAAGCACAATATAAGCTGTTAGGTGTTAGCCTGTCACACACACACGCTGGCAGGCAGGCATAGATTACATCAAAAAAAATTATAAAATAAAATAAATGATGTTTAAAGTTTCCTCAATGATAAAGTATAGGGGGCGAACAGGAAAGCGCATCTGCTCGCCGTTCGCGGCGAACGCAAACATGCGAAAATCGCCGCGAATAGTTCTCTGGCGAACTGTTCGGGACATCACTACTCATGATGCATTATTGATTAACACTGGATATACTACAACCTGCTATGTTATCCAATAATGGTAAATATGCACACATTCACATACACATCATATATACTGATATCTGGAAACCTTAAGAAACTACATGGAATTGTTGTTATTATATATTCCACAATGTCAATGTATATACTGTAGACCCCACAATCTTATTTGCAAACATCTTCAGAGTACAGAACATTAATATTCACATATGATCATGCTAATCCCCATACGATAGTGGTCAATGCAATTAAAAACAATCTGGGAATATCAACATACCAGCATATCTTAAACGATAAGCAATGTTCATCATGGGATGCAAAGAATGGATCTTTCCTGTTCTGTGACCGAGTATGTTGCCACCAGCACTCACAGTTAGATAACAGGAAGGGTCCCAAAGATGTGATAACCTTTTAAAGTAGAAATCATTGTGCAATAAATAATGATTGAAGTTGATTGTGTTTGACTCTCATCACATTGCCATTCCAGAACTGCTGCCGTGTGTCAACACATCGGTTAACCACTCAGACATGGGAAACAACCTGTACAGCAACAGAACATCAGCTACATCAATGTCGTTTACATTATAAGTTGGTATTTTCAGTAAATATGTGCATGTATGCATGAGAAGAATTATATAAGAACATCTTTAATGGAGGCCTACCTTTCTTTTCCCAAAGACATACCCTACGTATTGATTGATGATCATACCATGCAGACGTGTCCTGGGGGAACAGATCTCCTCTTGACCACATCCAAGGTAAAGCACCACATGTGGATCTCCAAACTTGCATCAATGTGTAATAGTTGTGATATTCCCATGTCAGGGCCAATGAGACTTATCCATCATTACCATCTGACAGATGGGTAGCTTTTTGAGATACCAATAAATAACATGTTAACATGTGTGCCAACATACCTGCATCTGTTGGTGTCTGCTCATAATGTAATGTTAACCCTAATATGTTATTTGTGTGTTTGTATTCCAGATCGTGGTCAATACAAGGCATGAAGATAAGCATCCCGACATTCCATGGTCATGCCAATGTCATCATGTATGTGCATGTCTCGTAATCATTACGTTGTTGCATCCAGTGTGATATTTGATTCCCATTATTGATTAGCCAATATACTTAAAGCTGTAATTGCAGAATATAATACAGATATCATGTGACATTTGTCACCTGATGTTCCTTGCATATCCACAGCATGTACTGTATATGCTCACATCCTCGACATAGATTTATATGTACCTATTGCTTTAGACATTCAATACTCTCCTCTACTTGTAATGTTGTGCAGCCTGTATCATACTTCCCTCCAGATCTCTTCTTCAGTGCTGATGTGACCCTCCCTGTACATATGGGGAAGAGTAACTCCAGGCTTGGAACATAACTGTTAATGAGGTTACGTTAATCTTCCGTTATGCATATGCAACAACAGATAATATAGATGCTCAATCAGAGAACAGAATAACACTCATATTGGCAGGTTTGTTGTGAGTGAATCCCTCAAAGAAGTTAGATGTGGTACTGGTTAGGTTCTCATATGAGTGTCCAAAGTTATGTATGAGAGGCTGCTCTCCTAGCGGATTATCTTTGCCAGATAACTGATCTATTTAGGTTATACCATTCACTTGAGCACTTCTGATGTTGCATATGAGTGTCTGTTGGGCACACAAGCCTACGTATTAGTTTTCCACATAAGTACATCTCCTTATTCTCTATTATTTTTATCTTTGCTTACTGACTGTAATAGTTGTCTGGATATCTGTAAAATAATTATGTAAATTATATTGCCTCATTATTGCTAATACACTGTACATCCCCTTCCACTGTTCATCTATATCAATGTCATTCCCTGCCTGCATTGTGTTCCTTTATCCCTATTTCCTGTTTTACTGGAACTCTGTATCCTACCCCCCTCCACCATGATACTTTGCATACCTGTGATAATTTGTCACTGTGTGGCTATTATGATGTGTATGTTATTACTTTGCTAACATTAAATATGATTTATCTTCTTTGTTGTTTGTGTTTGACTTTGTAATGTGGATACCATAGCATTTCACTAACAGAGATTAAAGGACAATGATAGTCAACATCTGTACTGTGCAACATCAGTTAGGGGTGTAAATATAATCACAATTTATGTGCATTATTTAAATTATACCATGAGGTTAGATGAATCAAGTCAATCAAGTTCCACCTTGGGAGTCATTACACAAAACCCAGCATATAGAATGAGACATGTGTCTGTAAATGGTGCACATCACCATACTGAACTAAAATGTAAGTGTTAGGGAGGTATGGTGGCACAGTAGGTAACATATGGGTATAACATATATCCTTAATGTTAAGTAATGGGTTTGAGCCCCCTGCCTGCAACGTTCATCTTATTATCAATGCACCCATATATCTAGTGGATGGAGAGATGGAGAACTGCAACAAGTGTGTGTACATATATATGAATATAGACATTACACAACTGTACCGTATTCTGACATATGCTCTAAAATATATCATGATTACATGTCTCCATGTGTTAGGAAACCCAAATATTAAACAAAGATGTGGATTGAATAAAACCCAGGAACATTACTTCCACCATCAACTGCCCTGGTGACACTGCTATGACCAACTCTACATTAACACAGGATGTGAATAGAGAAGGAAGATTTATGTACATAAGAGTAATTGTTAGTTTAAATAATTAACCTTGTGGTTCACAATCATGATACATTACATACACACAGTTACACTGATAACAGTATGAAAATATCATTGTTTATTAGATACACAGAGCACATGTTCATCAGCAATACGACTGTGCTTTAATATCATGGGTGTGTTGTGAACAAGGGGATACCTGAAGGGGGTAATGTCATAGTCCAGAATAAGCATGATGCATAGCATCTACCAGGGTCACATGCGGTCACTACACCACTGCAAATGGAATCTGGTGAGTAAAAGGATCATCAGAAATCACTCCATGTAATTTGAGAAAACATTAATGTGCATAGCACTTACAACTTGTCTAGAACAGCTCAATGAAACAGATGAACATAATCATGGATAATGTCATACAGATCTATTCCACACACAGTGTGTTGTCAGATATGAAGGAATAATCTGAAATTGATTAGATGAATATGTGACACAGAAAGAGGAGGTTGAGGAACATGCCATCATGGTTGTGAGATTGGGATATTAAAACCTACAGAGGCAAGAAGAAGATATCAAACAGAACACTATTGTGATTGCAGAAATATTCAACATAACCATACGTGTACACACTCTGTAGGCAGCCATAAGAATGCCAACATTGATACAAAATGATAGTCATTGTGGAGTGTGGATGAGGAGGACTTAGGGCAGTTGATCTCAATAAATTAGGCAAATTATATTCAACAGGTGGTGGAGCCTCAAATTCCTTCATATGTGAATTTACACAGTGTTTTCCCCAAATCATGGTTTGTGTGGTGGTTCCTAGGGAGAAGTTTGATGAACACTGACCTGGGGGATATCTACTCTTCTTCCTGAGCACGGGGCCTGGACCTTTAGGAACCACGCGCCTCCTTTGTCTATTACGTGTAGGAGGTCTTGGATCGAGGGGTGCATCTAACTGTGGTGGCTGCTGTGTAGCAACTGGCATTAATGGTAAAGTGTGAACGGATGCTGTAGGCTCTGGCTGAGGTGGCTGCTGTGTAGCAGCTGGCATTGGTGGTAAAGTCTGAACGGATTCTATATCCTCTGTCTGGGTCATCAGCACGTGGGCTTCAGCCAACTGCACCATCCACGCCAGATACTGTGTTTAGGCTTGCATATACCTCGCCACTTCAAGATATACCTCCTCAACTCCCCAAATATTGATTGTATGTTTGCCGTATGGCCCATGAAATGTTCATTTTGACGGGCCAGCTGATCGTTGAGCTGTTGGAGAGCTCCAGTGTCACGCTCCTCATCTGGAATGACGTGCCTATATATGTCACTCAAGGAGGCTCGTACAGGGACGTGACTTCCGACTACAGACAGTGTATCATGGCTGCGTTGTGGGGAGGCCAGAGATGTACCCCATAGGAATTAGGATGGTGTTGACAATTGGGATTCGCTGGGGACTGGTAAAAATAATAGCACTGGAGACAGTATTTGCTCTTCTTGACACTGAGGTACTGGCATTGGTGATAAAGTGTGAATGGATGCAGTATTCTCTGTCTGAGGTGGCTGCTGTGTAGCAACTGGCATTGGTGGTAAAGTGTGAATGGATGCTGTAGCCTCTGTCTGAGGTGGCTTCTGTGTAGCAGCTGGCATTGGTGGTAAAGTCTGATCGTATGCTGTAGCAACTGTCTGAGGTGGCTGCCGTGTAGCAGCTGGCATTGGTGTTAAAGTCTGAGCAGATGCCTCTGTCTGAGGTACTGGCACTTGAGACAGAGGTATTGGCACCTGAGACAGTGCTGTGGGAAATTGAAATGGTGCCAGATATGTGGATGCTGTTGCCCATGGTGTTGGTCCAGTTTGTTGAAACATCTGTGGTGGCACCAAGGGCTGCAACATCTGCAGGGGCAACATTGGCTGCAACATCTGCTGGGAAATCAACGGCTGTTGTAGAGGATTGGGGTCCAGCACAAGCATAGCATTGATGTCAAGAGGTGGCAGTAATGGGAATGTCGAGGGCGGTGCCCAGGAGCTCGACATCCCTGCATGTGGTAGTTGGATCATTGAACCTGAGGGAATCGGAAAGGGCTGAGAATGTGCCCATGAAGCGTATGAGGGCCCAGGGGGAGATCCCAACGATGGCCCTACTGCTACTGCTCCAGCCTCCTGGGATGGGCTTGGGCCTTGGCTTCCTCAACCATCACCTGCAGCGGTGATAGCGGTGGCTCTGGTGGAGCCACTGCCTTTGTCTTTGCAGGTGGGGTACACCTCCTGGGTACTGAAATGAGAGGTCAATAGTATTTGAGTATTTATTCTATTGAGAATTGTTTGTTTTATGAATTGTTTCTGTTATGTGACCGTGAATGCTGACAGCAGCAGTTGCAGCAAGTGGCTGCTAGATGGCGCTGCCGCTACTAATACTTTGTTGAAGCACCTTTTGATTTTATTACAGCACTCAGTCTTTTTGGGTATGAGTCTATCAGCATGGCACATTTTGACTTGGCAAGATTTGCCCACTCTTCTTTACAAAAACACTCAAAATCTGTCAGATTGCGAGGGCATCTCCTGTGCACAGCCCTCTTCAGATCACCCCACAGATTTTAAATCGGATTCAGGTCTGGGCTCTGGCTGGGCCATTCCAAAATTTTAATCTTCTTCTGGTGAAGCCATTCCTTTGTTGATTTGGATGTATGCTTTGGTTTGTTGTCATGCTGAAAGATGAAGTTCCTCTTCATTTTCAGCTTTCTAGCAGAAGCCTGAAGGTTTTGTGCCAATATTGACTGGTATTTGGAACTGTTCATAATTCCCTCAATCTTAACTAACGCCCCTGTTCCAGCTGAAGAAAAACAGCCCCAAAGCATGATGCTGCCACCACCATGCTTCACTGTGGGTATGGTGTTCTTTTGGTGATGTGCAGTGTTGTTTTTGCGCCAAAACATATCTTTTGGAATTATGGCCAAAAAGTTCAACCTTGGTTTCATCAGACCATAACACCTTTTCCCACATGTTTTTGGGAGACTTCAGATTTGTTTTTGCAAAATGTAGCCTGGCTTGGATGTTTTTCTTCGGAAGAAAATACTTTTGTCTTGCCACTCTACCCCATAGCCCAGACATATGAAGAATACGGGAGATTGTTGTCACATGTACCACACAGCCAGTACTTGCCAGATATTCCTGCAGCTCCTTTAATGTTGCTGTAGGCCTCTTGGTAGCCTCCCAGACCAGTTTTCTTCTCGCCTTTTCATCAATTTTGGAGGGAGTTCCAGTTCTTGGTAATGTCACTGTTCTGCCATATTTTCTCCACTTGATGATGACTGTCTTCACTGTGTTCCATGGTATATCTAATGCCTTGGAAATTCTTTTGTACCCTTCTCCTGACTGATACCTTTTAACAATGAGATCCCTCTGATGCTTTGGAAGCTCTCTGTGGACCATTGCTTTTGCTGTGGGATACGACTAAAATTTCAGGAAAGACCAACTAGAGCAGCTGAACTTTATTTTGGATTAATCAGAGGCACTTTAAATGATGGCAGGTGTATGCTGACTCCTCTTTAACACGATTTGGAATGTGATTGCTTAATCCTGAACACAGCTACATCCCCAGTTATAAGAGGGTGTGCAGACTTATGCAATCACATTATTTTTATTTTTATTCCCTCCACCTAAAAGATTTCAGTTTGTTTTTCAATTGAGTTGTACAGTTTATAGGTCACATTAAAGGTGGAAAAAGTTCTGAAATTATTTATCTTTGTCTAATTTTTTTACAGCACAGAAACCTGACATTTTAACAGGGGTGTGTAGACTTTTTATATCCACTGTATATGTGTATATACCGTACTGGCCCGAATATAAGCCTCAATATTTTTTCCAATTTTTGACCTTGAAATTTACAACTGTATTTAGTGTGTTTTTCGTGTATTTTGTTCGGCCGCTAATTTCGTAATTTTTTGCACCTCGTATCTTTTTTTTTTCTAACTCCCGTGTCTCGTATTTATTTTTTTCTATGTCCCGCGTCTTGTATTTTAACGGGTTGCTTCGCTTTGCGACACTCGTATTGGCCAAGTGCTACAGGTTAAAGTTCTTGGCTTGTCGTGAGCATTTTCCAGCGCTCATGGCGAGCCTCTTGTCTCATCTATTTTTGCTCCTCTGAGCACCTTCGACACTCATTATAGAGAGAGATATATTTATCTATATTTACTTAATCAATATTAAATTATTTTTTTCTTGAATAAAGTAATATACTTTACCTATCTGTAATTAATATATTCAGCAATTAATAATCTAAAGGACTAACAATCTGTTTATATTTTCCGGCACCATACAATGTACAGTATTGGTGTTAGTACTCTGATGAATACAAAAAACAGAGTTGTAAGGGGCCAACAAAAACTCTAAATTTTAAAAGAGCTAACTTTAATGGGCTGCGGGAAGCAATACAACATATAGACTGGGACAAAGAACTTACAGGGAAAAATACTGAAAATAAATGGACAACATTCAAATCCTTACTAAATAAACATACTCATCGGCATGTACCATATGGAAATAAAATAAATAGGAGTAAATCATATCCCTTGTGGCTTAACAATGACTTAAAGGTCATGATGAGGAAAAAGAAGCATGCATTTAAATTATACAAGAATGAGGGAACAGAGGCAACTTTATGTGACTATAAGGAAATCAACAAGGCTTGCAAAAGGGCTATTAGACTGGCTAAAATAGAAAATGAGAAATCAGTTGCAATGGAAAGTAAGATTAACCCTAAAATATTTTTTACATATATTAATGGGAAGAAGGCCAGGAATGGAGCTATAGGAACATTACAATGCGACACAGGCCATCTGATCATTAGTGACCAGGAAAAGGCAGATGAGCTAAATAGGTGCTTTTCGTCGGTATGCACAAGGGAGGTACCAGTGGTTGGGACACCGCAACATTATGGGGCTACACAACCATCACTAAATAATTGGTTAACGCAGGAAGAAATGGAAAAGAGATTGGAGAAAATAAATGTTAATAAAGCCCCAGGTCCTGATGGAATACATCCAAGGATACTGAGGGAGCTGGGTTCTGTAATAGCCAAACCATAATATCTAATCTTTCAAGACGCACTCACTACAGGGTCACTACCGGATGACTGGAGAAAAGCAGAGGTGATACCTATATTTAAGAAGGGATCTAGAGCAAATCCTGGGAATTATAGACCAGTGAGCCTCACATCTGTAGTTGGAAAGCTTTTAGAAGGGTTAATAAGGGACAGAATACAAGAATATGTCTATTTGAACAAGATCGTAGGTAGCAGTCAACACGGATTTATGAAGGATAGGTCATGTCAGACTAATCTAATTAGTTTTTATGAGGAGGTTAGTAGGAACTTGGATCAGGGCTACTTAGTGGATGTAGTCTTTTTAGATTTTTTAAAGGCATTTGATACAGTGCCACATGGAAGACTAGTGAGCAAACTAAGGGATACAGGAATTGCAGTAAATATCTGCTCATGGATCGAGAGCTGGCTAAAAGACAGGAAGCAAAGGGTTGTTGTAAATGGAACATACTCCGATTGGTCTAATGTGATAAGTGGGGTTCCTCAAGGTTCAGTATTAGGTCCTCTTCTTTTTAGCATATTTATTAATGATATAGAAGTAGGACTCGAAAGTAGTGTCTCCATTTTTGCTGATGAAACTAAGTTGTGCAAGGTAATAAAATCAGATAATGATGTATTTTCCCTACAAAGGGATTTGCATAAATTAGAGAAATGGGCGGCTAAATGGCAGATGAGATTTAATACAAATAAATGTAAGGTTATGCATTTGGGAAGGAAAAATAGCCATGCAATCTATAATCTTAATGGAGCAAATCTTGGTGTATCAGATATTGAAAGGGATTTGGGAGTGCTTGTAGACAACCACCTAGGTAACAGTGCTCAAAGCCAAGCAGCAGCTGCAAAGGCAAGTAAAATATTAGCATGTATTAGGAAGGGTATAGAAGCAAGGGAAGCAAATATAATTCTGCCACTATACAAATCCCTAGTACGCCCTCATTTGGAATATGGAGTACAATTTTGGGCACCACTTTATAAAAAAGACATTTTAGAGCTGGAAAAAGTACAGAGAAGGGCTACAAAACTAATAAGGGGAATGGAGGGGCTAAGTTATGAAGCAAGACTAACCAAACTAAACTTATTTTCGCTAGAAAAAAAGGCATCTATGACGGGATATGATTACCTTATTTAAATACATCCAGGGTCAATATAAGGCTTTGTCAAGTGAACTTTTTGTAGGAAGAGATGTTCATCTGACAAGAGGACACCCTTTGAGTTTAGAGGAAAAAAGATTTCACCTTAAACAAAGAAAACGGTTCTTCACAGTTAGGGTGGTTAAACTGTGGAATTCTCTACCAAAGGAGGTGGTAACAGCAAATTCGATAGACAACTTCAAAAAGGGGTTAGATATATTTTTGAATAAAGAGGGCATTCAAGGCTATCCTAGATAACTAGCGAAGGAATATTGATCCAGGGAGAAATTTGATCGTCAGTTTCTGGGGTCAGGAAGGAATTTTGCTTTTTTTCCCCTTATGCGACTATTGGCAAAGTTTCAATGGGGTTTTTTTCTGTTTGCTTTCCTCTGGATCAAATAACAATTAACAATAAATAGTGCACATTAAAAAGATCAATAGAGATCTAAAAAGGTTGAACTTGAGGTACTAACTCTTTATTCATCCTCCCATACTATACTATTAATAATTATTTTATCAACAAATTAATTAATAACTAATCCGCATATTGCAGATCAGAGGAGATCTTAACAGGTTGAAATTGATGGATTGAAAGTCTTTTTTCAACCTTAATTACTATGTAACAACTATAATAAAGTGTAATGAATGTCCCAACTGTGCATTCTAAATGGTTTGTGTGCGTGAGGGAAATCCGTTGGTGTAGTTGTGTAAATCGCCATTGTAGATTGGTAATGTTATTAATGTGTTATGTGTAATGTCTTGCATGTATTTTCTGTATTTTGTAATAGTGTATTTTGTATTTCGTCCGTTGCAGTGTGAAAGTGCTACACGTTTGGCAGTGTTTTCGTGGTCCGGGGTCTGTAGCCCTGTTTTAATTTTTTTTGGCGGCCATTTTTTTTCTCCCTTAGTTGACTTTTGCGTGGTCAATGTCGTCGAGATCGCATTTAAATCGCGTTGCACCTCACTCCCAGACATCCTGGCTGTTCCTCCGTGCTGTGGGTGATGCTTTTGTTGTATTTCTTTTTATTTTTTGTGTTTAGTTGTTTGCGGTTCGGCCGTTAACCTTGTATTTTTGCTCTGTCGTATTTTTTTTTCTAAGTCCTGCGTCTCGTACAGCGCAATGGTAAAGCACTACGCGTTTGGCAGTGATTTGCGCAGTCCGGGTCGTGTAGCATGATTTTTGTTTTTTTCGCCTGCCATTTGTTTTCTCGCTTAGCCGATTTCCGTGTGGTGAAAGTCGTCGAAATCGGCTTACATTAACGTTGCACCTCACTCCCAGATGTCCTGCCTGTTCCCCCGTGCTGTGGGTGATATTTTTGTTGTATTTATTTGTATTTTCTTTGCTTTTTGGATGTTCGCGGTTCGTCCGTTAACCTCGTATTTTTGCAATATCTTATTTTTTTTTTCAAAGTCCTGCATCTCGTATTTTTTTTTTTCTAAGTCCCGCAGCCTAAGACGGAACAGCATTTTGTAGTGTTTGTAGGCTAAGTCCCGCGTGTTTCATTCCCTCCACTGCTCGCCTTGCTTTGCGAGGCTCGCAGGCAATGAGTGCCTTTGGCGTTTGTGCTCCGAGTTTAAGGTCCTCTGCTTTTTAACATATTTATAAATGACGTAGAAATAGGACTAGAAAGTAGTGTCTCCATTTTTGCTGATGACACTAAGTTGTGCAAGGTAATTCAATTAGAAAATGATGTACTTTCCCTACAAAGGGATTTGTAAAAATTAGAGAAATGGGAGGCTAAATGGCAAATGAAATTTAATACAAATAAATGTAAGGTTATGCATTTGGGAAGGAAAATAGCCACGCAATTTATAATCTTAATGGAGCAAATCTAGGGGTATCTGATATTGAAAGAGATTTGGGAGTACTAGTGGAGAACCATCTGGGTAGCAGTGCTCAATGCCAAGCAGCAGCTGCAAAGGCAAGTAAAATATTAGCATGTATTAAGAAGGGTATAGAAGCAAGGGAAGCAGATATAATTATGTCACTGTACAAATCCCTAGTACGCCCTCATTTGGAAAATGGAGGACAATTTTGGGCACCACTTCATAAAAAGGACATTTTAGAGTTGGAAAAAGTACAGAGAAAGGCAACAAAACTAATAAGGGGAATGGAATGAAGAAAGACTAACCAAATTACACTTATTTTCCCTAGAAACAATAAGTTTAGGAGGGATATGATTACCTTATTTAAATACAGCCTGGGTCAATATAAGGCTTTGTCAAGTGAACTTTTTGTGCCAAGAGTTTTTCAACTGACAAGAGGACAACTCTGGAGGTTAGAAGAAAAAAAAATTCACCTTAGAGAAAGGAAAGAGTTCTTCACAGTAAGGGGGGTTAGTCTGTGGAATTCTCTACCAAAGGAGGTGGTGACAGCAAATTCAATAGATAACTTTAAAAAGGGGTTAGATTAGGGGTGCCAAAACTCATTCCTGGAGAGCCACACACATATGCCTGGATTTGATGATAACCCTGCTTTGCACAGGTGAGTCAATCACTTATTCAGTCATCCTGATTGACTCAGCACTTTAGAACTGAGTTTGGACACCCCTGGGTTAGATATATTTTTGAATAAAGAGGGCAGTCAAGGTTATCCTATATAACTAGCAAAGGAATTATGATCCAGGGAGGAATTTTGCTTTTTTTCCCCCTTATGAGACAATTGGCAAAGTTTCAATGTTTTTTTTTTCTGTTTGGCTTCCTCTGGCTCAATTAACAATTATCAAAGAACCAAAAATTAAAAGGATCAGAAGTGATCTAAAAAGGTATAACTTGATATACTTACAGTCTTTATTCAAACTCAAATACCATATAACTATAACCTCCACCAGTCCCAGTAAATTGCCCCATCACCTGCCTCAGTCCCAGTGAATTGCCCTCATCGCCTGCCCCAGCAAATTGACCTGTCATCTCCCCAAGCTCCAGGTAATATCCCTGTCACCTCCCTTAGCGAATTGCCTCCCCAGCCCCAGGTAATTGCCCCTTAACCTTCCCTGGGAAATTGCCCTGTTACTGCCCTATGATCTCCCCCAGCCCCAGTGAATTGCCCCATGACCTCCCCCAGCGAATTGCCCGGTGCCTTGCCCCAGTAAATTACCTCTTGACCTACCCCAGCTCCAGTGAATTGCCCCCCGGTAATTGCTCCTTTACCTCCCCCAGGTTATTGCCCCATGGCCTGCCGCAGTGAATTGCCCCGTGACCTTCCCCAGTCCCAGTGAATTGCCCCATCAACTGCCCCAGCGAGTTTCCCTCCAGCCCCAGTGACTTGCCCTGTGACCACCCCCACACATACACTCACAGAATAACTCTCACACACATAGACTCACTCACACAGACACACACGCTTACTCACTTCCACACGCTACGCGCCCTTGGGGGTCTATCACCTCTCCCCCCTCCCCTTCTCCAGAAACCTTAGAGCTTAGCTCAGAGTTGTTCACGAGCAGCAGTGACATCATGGATGACGTCACCGCTGCTTGCTGACTGTCTGAAAAGCCAACCAGCATGCACATGTGCTTCTATATTGTGTACATTTGTTTTAATAAGAAACCGGATATGTACAGTGCCATTGCGGGAGTTGTTATATCACCCCCAGCACATTTTTTTTTTGCAAATAAAAGGCATTTTTTATGCAAACTTTTTTGCTAGGTAGGTTATGATGCTTTCTATAGGATGCATTCATAACCACCTCACTTGCATATACCTTTAACCAAAGAAGGAAGTTATAAAATATACGAAAACAAAATCCATTGTCTTAAGAAACGATGATAAAGCAAATTTAATTGATTAGGAATGCAAGATAATCAGTAAACTTGTTAGAGATCTGATTTATGTAAATGGGTAAAAATAGCAAAATATTTTACATAAAAAACACGTAAAATCTATGCAGGGTCATTCCAAGACAAGGAGGGTCAGAGAAAGATATCCAAGGAGAGGTGTTAAGAAATGCCAGAAGAGAACTCCCGTACTGTCCAGTGAGCAGAGGCCAAAGGAAAATGACCTTAAATCAGATGCTGACTCTTTTTAGTGTAGTATAAAGCAATACAATATCAACATATATATTTATATAACAATGTAGAATTTATGATGTGTCCTTTTTATAAATATCGTTTTTATCTCTATTGTCTGTTATCGGTTTATCTAAACCTATTGTGTAACAGTGTTTTAATTTATGTACAAAATATCTTTTTAATTATACCCTTTTCATCTGTCTGATTATTCACCTGACCAAAAGAATAGAAAATTTATCGAAATTATATGTTAATTTCTTACAATATGTATTGTAAGAATTCAAGCTGATACACTAGCAGAACTTACTAAAAGAGCAGCCCTGCGGAAAAGTTCTATTAACGTGATTTACAACTTAGATATGCATACATTTTTATAAGCTTGATAATTGTTTTTGATTAATTACAGTTATATGAATTTAGTAGAATTGCATGTTGTGTCATGTTGATGTGTAATGGCGGACTCATATTAAAACATTTCCCACATTCCATACATACAACTAACTGGTCTTTATCCTGTGTGAGTTTTCTTGTGTCATTTCAAAGCTGACAGAAAAACATTTTTTCTCTTGTGTGCTTTTCAGAATATGAAAAAGGTGTTTATCCTGTGTGAGTTCTCATATGTCGCTTTAGATGTGAGGAGTGAATGAAACATTTCCCACATTCAGAACAAGGAAAAGGTTTTTCTCCTGAATGAGTCATCTTATGTACATGAAGATGAGAGGCCTGACTGAAACATTTCCCACATTCAGAACATGCAAAAGGTTTTTCTCCTGTATGAGTCCTCTTATGTTGCTTAAAATATGAGCGGTGGCTGAAACATTTCCCACATTCAGTACATGAAAAAGGTTTTTCTCCTGTATGAGTCCTCTCATGTTCTTTAAAATATGCGCGCTGACTGAAACATTTCCCACATTCAGAACATGAAAAAGGTTTTTCCCCTGTATGAGTCCTTTCATGTTCTTTGAAATATGAGCGCTGACTGAAACATTTCCCACATTCAGAACATGAAAACGGTTTTTCTCCTGTATGAGTCCTCTTATGTTCTTTAAGATGTGAGCGCTGACTGAAACATTTCCCACATTCAGAACATGAAAAAGGTTTTTCCCCTGTATGAGTCCTCTCATGTTCTTTAAGATATGAGGCGCAGCTGAAACATTTCCCACATTCAGAACATGAAAAAGGTTTTTCTCCTGTATGAGTCCTCTTATGGCTATTAAGATGTGAGGTCCGACTGAAACATTTCCCACATTCAGTACATGAAAAAGGTTTTTCTCCTGTGTGAGCCCTCCTATGTTCTTTAAGATGTGAGAGATAACTGAAACATTTCCCGCAATCAGAACATGCAAATGTTTTTTCTACGGTGTGAAAAATATGGTCTTCTCCAATAGTATTCCAAATCTCGGATCCATCTGTTGAAAACAAAAGCACCAGGAGTAAATTCTGACAGCTTTAACATACTTATAAATGAAAATGATTAGTTAGTATATACTTATTATAGTAACTATATTATAATTAATTATAGCAAACTGAAACCAATTTGCACTTGATAAAAGGTAAATTTGGTTGAAAATTATTTAGCTTAGTCTATTAATTTAGTGGAAGATATTTAACAACTTATACACATACAACATCTTTTGTAATTATATGAAAATGAAGCAAAAGATGTCTGAATGTCTTTAGAGTGCAGTGTGATCTGGTGAAACAAATTACTCTCAATTATGGTCTTTTGCTTAACTAAAGATGATGGTCTGCAAAACCTTATTTAAAAAAAATATATATACTGTAATAATTAGGAAGTTGTGCTAATGAAAATAAAATGGCAGAGTAGGGTCATTACATCAGTAAATAAAGGTTCTCTAGTGCTTATGAATTATGAGGATTGCATGAAAGATCTTTTGAATCAATTAGGTGATACCAATATCTACATAAAGTTGAATTAGTGGAATAGTAAGTATGCCGATACAATACTTATTTACATGCTTAATATTTTCATACATTATCATATTTATTAAAAAAAGGATGACATTGGTAGTAAAGATATTGAACTGAAGTGTTCAGAGGGTACTTGGAATGCCCAACTCACCAATCGCAATGTGGATCGACCATGTATCTAAAATTAGCCCTCTAGCATAGGGGGCCCTATGGACTTCCATAGCACCCTACCACTTTACCATGGTGGTACCTGTGAAAACCTATGATACCTTAACACCTAACCAAAAATTAAAGTAAATAATAGAAACTAATTTACTAAAAATAAAAAATGACAATGTAAAATAAAATAATAAAATACACTTATTACTAAAATAAAAACATTACATTGAAATAAAAAAAAAACATTAAAATAAAAACAATATATTAAACCTGTAAAAAAACATTAAATACAATACAATTCCTAGTTCAAGCAACACAGAGTGACGACGAATCGTAGTTGGACAATTATAATATGTGATAAAATATGTTGATTATCCAAGTTAATTGAAGCCACTGAAACCGCTTCTTCGGGCCATGTTCTTGATTGAAGCCGATGATCCTCATCTATGGACCATCTTGAAAAATAAAGGTCTCTTCAATCTTGCTTGAAGACCCTAGTTTCTCATCTATGACATGGTCATGAAAACTCAATTTTTCTGATTTACATTGTAAACATTTTTTTTTTTTATATTTTTTTATTTTCAGTTATTTTTATTTATGTTTCTTCTGTAACTTTTGTTTACATGATATAGCCATCGGGAGTATGGTGTTAGATAATATGAGGCCGTTTGCATGGAAGAGGTTAGGGTGTCAAAGCGGTCCATAGAGATCCCTATCATAGCGAGTTCCTTTTAGGTTTCATAGAGAGACCATGGCAGCAGGCAGAGGCTCCATGGGGATCTGAATACAGTCCTTATGAACCTCCATAGGGGATTGGAACTACAGTGGCCATTTGGATCCCCAAGGTGCTTAAGGGGAGATAAGGTGGTTGGCGATGATGACTCACCCTAGATAAGATGGGCTGTGAGGAGCCAGGGTGGGCCTAGGTAACTAGGGGTATTTAAGGGTTAATGATGCTGAACCTAAAAAAAAATAAAACAATGGGTGAGAGAAAGGGGGCCAGTTGTCGTCCTGTGTGTAGAGGGATCCCAGGGACAACTCCACATATTTAATTTGTTAGGGTAGAGGGGGCATAGATAGAGAGGGTCATAAACCCTTGTATTTGTTTTATTTCACTGTACAAATAACCCCTTTTTGAGCTCATGTTCATGAATAATCAATAGCGGGAAAAACTCTACAGGATTATAGATTATCATGCAAACAATTGATCCTTCTTTAGCTCCTCATTTTCTTACTTCTACATTAATATTCTGATTATCTTACTACTATTTGTACTCCTGGGTGAAACGGGACAAATATGAATACCCCCCCCCCCCCCCCCGCCCACATATGTGCTCCTATTCAACTACAAGGATTTTTTTTTGTTACTTTCGGAAGGCAGGGATCTTTCAGTTCTTATGTTTATCCTGCTAGTTGTGCTTATAATCTAATTTAAAATATTAAAGGGGGTATGGTGATCTCCTTCAAGCAAGTTTGAAGACTATTATGTTCTTTGTTACCTCTCTCATTTGTCTGAACTGTAAACCCAAGATCTGAATCTTAATGGGACCTCCTTGGACACAGCTGTAGGCCTTTCAACTCCCACAGTCCATATCCTAACAGGTATAGATATCACATAGAGCACAAATGTGTCTCATCTCACAAAAACACAAAAGGGGTAAGCACACCACACAAAGATGTAGTGCATAACAGCGTTGAGGTACTGATACTCCCCGTACTCCAGTTCGTTTTTCATTAATACAAACACATGCAATCCAGGCATCACCAAACCTCTCTTGTGCGATTCTTGGTGCCCCAAAACAAGTGCAACCGAGCTACCAAAATGGTGCATCTGTCCTCCAGCCACCACTTCTAGTTCTATGGGTAGGACTTCTTCGGTTCTCATCCTTACATGGGCTTCCCATCTACAATTAAAGAGCATTGATGGTGGATACATTCCCCATTCCTCGGTATTCCTGGCAGCGGGATGAGGACCGACAGGAACCGGCAGTAGGAGTGCCCCAACCCAGCCGTAATTCTGTCTCCATGGAAGAAACGGATGTTCCCTGGGTCGGGACAGGTTGTAGTGGTCTCTCCTTTGGTGGGGAGTTGCCCAGGTACTCTGCTCTCCCCCCAGGATTCCAGATAACGAATGGAGAGCTTAGCCACATCTGCACTGCTGATCGGCTTTGGGTCCTCGATCCACTCTCTCATCCTGGTTAGGCACACAGAGAAAAACTGCTCCAGGTGAATTACATCTGTTAACTCATCCATGGTATAGACTTTCCAACCCTTCCACCAGCACTTGCAGGCATGCCTCATCAGCTCCGCATAGGTGTCCCAGAGCACTTAATTAGGGTAAAAAAAAATTGTAGGATTTCTGGGGTGATTAGTACCGGCGCATCTCATTTTGTCGAGGGATAGCCCATTAGGCTATGTTGGCTCGTCCTCTAGTAGCTTTACCCACTCGACTGTAGGGATCTAGAGGAGTTTGCACTTTCAAAGTCCTGTAGGAACCCATCAATATTCTCCCTGTTCAAAGTGCTTAAAGCTGTTATAAGCTATTTTGAGCTCAGCAGAGTCCCTTGAACTCCTCGGTTGGGTGGTGCAGGGAACAAGACGCCAGTCTCCCTTCTCAGCAGACCTCTTGGCTGATCTACTCCATGATGACTACTTGATCATCGGTCAGGTCCCCAGGTATCATGGCTCTCAATACCCAGAATATCTGTAGCACCTCGTCCTCCCTAGCAGATTGACCTGAGCATCCACTGAGGTGGCACTTCCAGAGATGAGGTCTCCTACATACTTCTGGCTGGTGGCGCTCGTCACCCAGCCGGAGCTCCTCAATTATGAGGAAGTTTGATTTTAGCATAAATATACCCCTTGTCTTGATCTCCTCACAAAGCTCAGCAGCAGACATGTACTCTTAATCTGCCATCCTGTTATTGTGTCTCAGGGATCTCAACGCTGCGACCAGTTGTCCCGCTTCTTGGTTGGGCTTGAAAGGAGCATGACTCATCCTACCCACAGATTGTTTTAGTTTTTTTATTCCCTCACACAGAACAGCTTAATCAGTGGCTAGGACAAGTTGCCATTTGTTAACTCAGGTTGCAGTTGCAGGGCCAAATTGCAGGATTCAGGACAAGTTTGCACTGCAGAAAGATAATTTCTGAAAAAAATAATAAACTCTCAAATGAAACACCATGCATATGTGTCCCAAATAGAGCATCATCTTTATTTTCCAGTTCACATACTCATATAGTACATACAACATAGTTCACTCCTGGGTGCTCCCTTTGAACTACCCCACGTGGGTCAAGATTAGTTTCCTGGATTTGGAGAGTTCCTGTCTCCACTCCCCCTAGGTACCAAAGAGTCTGGTGATCCTGACTTATCAATAACTCTGTGATAGGATTTGAGCACAGCAGGAGTTAGTTATTACCGTTATCGTTTATTTATAACGCGCCAACATATTCCGTAGCGTTAAACAGCACAGGCGAAGAGACCTAGTATCTGGGACCTAGTATAAGGGATTAACAATTTGGAAATACCAGGATAATGGATTGTTCTATGCTGGAAAACTAGAGGATGGTGGTGGGGAGGGTTAATAGGCTTGGAGTCACTATGGGTGTAATGCTGGGTGTACTCAGGCTCTAACGGATCTCCCCTCAGATGAGATATATATTTTTTAAGTCAAGGGGAGTCAGTTAACAGTTTCCTGAGGGGACCAGTGGTACCTGCTCTTCAGGGTCAACCAGGACTTCCACAAAAATTCTAGACAATTTGGATTCTGTTCGATTCAACAGGGATCACGAACAACGTAGAGGTCACCAAAGGATCAAAGGGGTATAATTTACAAGCACTTGACACCACTTAACCCCAGTTTGTTGAAACAAGTGCTTCAGTTGCTGTTTTGACAGCATTGTTAACTAAACTTAATGCTTAATCAATGCTTTGAATTCCTAGCCAGGGACTTAGCTTAGTATGGAAACTGGGAATTAACTAGATATCGTGGCTGGCTACTATAAGTTCCTACTGGTCTTTAGAACATATCTCCCATAACAGCAGAGCCCTCAACAACATGTGGGATCTCTATTTGCTCTTATTGGAGCCATGTAATTGTATTTTAGAGCAAATCTCCCGTAGCAGCAGAGCCTTCAGACAACATGTAGGATCTCCATTCACGGGTACCATGTAATCGTACTTTAGAACAAATCCGCCTGCAGCTATGTCATTTGTGGGCACATTTGAATGTCCCTGAACAGGTTCCCAGAATGCAGTGCAATAACTGTATTTCTTGGAATTCTGAGCAAGAAATCAGTTTAACTCATTTTAGACATTCAAATGTGAACACAAATGTACTATTTATTTACTATACTACTGCACAGTGAAGGGCTTCTATCGGTCTTTTGCTCACCATATATTAAATGGAGGCCTTTCGCCAAGACGAATGGGCAGCTATACCACCTGGAAGAATTTGGGGCCTCATAGACAACTACTAAAAAGGATTGCACACTGTCATTAATGCTAAAGGGGGCAATACCCAATATTAAGAACTAAGTGTATGTAAACTCTTGAACAGGGTCATCTCATTTTTTTTCTTTGTTGCCATGTTTTGTTTTATGATTGTGCCATTCTGTTATAACCTACAGTTGAATATGAATCCTATAAGAAATAAAAGAAATGTGTTTTGCCTGCTCACTCAAGTTTTCTTTAAAAATGGTACATACGTTACCAATTCGCCAAGGGTATGCAAACGTTTGAGCACAACTGTGTGTGTGTATATATATATATATATATATATATATATATATATACATATATATCACATATATAGTTGTGAGCGTACGAGTTGTTGCTAACGATTGCGGGCTCGCGAAGCGAGGGCCTTAGTTGCTGGCATGGAGCGACACTCGCAAACTTTACGTTGTAACGCAAACAACACGACACAGCAACTGCGACCCTCGCAAACTTTACGTTGCAGCGCAAACAACATACGAGACACGTTACCACTCATTACGACCTTGCAAAAATAGCCTGCAACCCGCGGACAAAAAAAAATGAAAAACACAATAAATACACACAACACATACATAAAAAGAAAATAAATACACACAACACATACATAAAAAGAAAATAACCACTGCCATTGATATACCCTGTGAACACCTGTTAAAGTATAAAACAAAATAAACTTCTTCACGTATACCTCTAGTGACCACATACCATCCAATTTTAGAGAAAATAATCAAAGATTTACAACCATTACTAACCAAAGATGCATAATTAAAAAATATATAATTCCTTAATCCTCCCATTCTTGTTTTTAAACAACCACCAAACCTGAAACAAAAAACATGTCAGCAGAAGACTGGCCAATGAACAACTGAAGAGAGAAAATGGAACTAAACCTTGTAACAAAAGTGCCTGTAAGTTATGTCAACCCATTTGTAATGACGACACAGCCACACATAAAAACAAGACCTATAACATCAAAGGATCATTTACATGTACATCCTCCAATGTGGTTTATTTAATATAATGTGCTTTATGCGAAACCTGCTGTTACATTGGATATAACAGCCTAAAGCTGCACCTAAGGATGAAATTACACAGACATTCAATAAAAAAGCACAATGAAGACAATTATTGTACCCCACATCTAAGGGATTGAACAACTGAAGAAGCTCTGCTACTGTTAGTTTTACTGTTTATTCATTATTATATCTCTGTTAATATAACTACTGACATTGTTACTTTCTAAAAATCAATTTGTGTATCTCTGAAAATCTTTGTACCCTCTCTCTCCTAACACTCCTGTGTTACTGCTCTTAACATTATCACATCCTAAAGCTTTCTTTCACTTTCTTTCAGATATCATCTTTTTGCAATCTCTATCACTGGTCTGTCTCATTGATCCACTTCCCTCCCTCACTGCTCCCCCACCCGCCCCTAAAAACTTTTAATTTAATAAGTAACACAATTTTCTTACAGCTGATCAAATAGCAACACCTGCTAACTATTCAGATTAACCCTTTACACAATGTTTCCTCTTTCCTTCTTCCTCATATCCCCCTGCCTTTTCCTCAGGCTCTTCTAATTGACATTTCCCCTTCTTGTGTCCAACATAACCCTCTCACCTTTCATGCTGTCCTCTCCATTTTTATGCTCTCATTACCTACTTGTACTTAAGCTGTGTTTAAACTATGTATCCAATAACATTCCCATTTGCAGCTTACATTATCTCACCACTAGGGGCAGATACCATATTACATACCGGTGCCATTCTCCTCACACTGGCTTTACATCAGACCCCTTCTCTCTCCAACTAATTGAATAACCCTCTAACTTTTCACACCTTCCTACCTATGTTAACTCTCACTTCCTTCCTTTGCTATTTCCTTATCTGCTCCTCCCCAGATGTCTGCCTCTTCCACTCCCTTTAGATTTTAAGTAGCGAGTTTCCATTCTTGTAGTGTGCTTTGTTCTTATCCCCTGTACAGCGCTACGGACTATCTTGGCGCATTTCAGATAGAAGATTATTATTATTGCTAACATATATATATATATATATATATATATATATATATATATATCAACTATATTATTTGTGGTATGTGTGTAACGCTCCGTACAGAGCTGTGTACAGGGTAGAGGAAGGGGGAAAGAGCCACTGGGGAGGAAAGAAGGGGGGAAAGAGACACTGGGGAGGGGAGAGGAAGGGGGAAAAGAGCCACTAGGGAGGGAGAGGAAGGGGGGCAAGACACTGAGAAGGGAAGGGGGAAGGTGACAGGGGGGAGGGGAGGGGTAGGAAAGAGACACAGGGGAGGGAGAAGGGGGGGAGAAAGACATTAAATATTACTCCATCATTTATGACGGGTAAATGGCTAGTCACATATATAGTTGTGAACATGCGAGTTGTTGCTAACGCTTGCGTGCTCGCACAGCGAGCCTGTGGCCCTCGCTTTGCGAGGGCCACAGTTGCTGGCCCTCGAAAAAAAAGCCAGCAACTGCGGCCCTCGCAAAAAAGTACGAGACACGTTACGACCAATTACGACCTTGCAAAAATCGTCCGCAACCCGTGGACATGAAAAAATGAAAAACACAATAAATACACACAACACATACATAAAAAGCTTACCTACAGCAAGAGGGAGCATCCAGGACCTCAAAAAATGAAGTTACACCTCAATTTAACTCAAAATAAAAGAGTTTAGACACTAAAAAATTCTCTAAGCGAGAGAAAAAATGGCTGCTGAAACAAACGAAAACGAGGCTACAGCCGTCTAAAGACGCAAAACAGCACCAAACACCTACAGAATTGCTGAAAACCACATACGAGATCCATACATTAATATACTGAGTTTCACATTAGCATACAGGAGCCACACAAACAATGCTGTATGTCTCAGGAATGATTACTCTGGTTGAACTAGCTAGTGAAATAATCTTGTTGTTGGGGTAATAGTGTGTCTTTAAATAATGTATTATTTATTTCCTTATTGTATATTAATTACTCACCTTCCCTGATATTACCAGTACTCTCCTCCTCCTTCACCTGCTGCAGAGCTCTTATATTCAGTTCTTCTTGTTCAACCTTGGAGACAACTAGAGGCTTCACATCTAAAGGTTCTTCAGATATAGATAAATTAATTATAGACTTTTAATTATTTCATACCAATCTGGTGTTTGTTTCTATCCTTGTGCAGCTTTCAAATAAATGGTGTTTTTAAGACACAAACAAAGTGTATTTCACGATTAGGAGCCAGAACGAGCATTACTCACATTATGAATTCCTATATAGTCTTCAAGTAAGCCTCATATAGATCTAAAATATATATGTCTATGGACAACTATATAGTCTGATTCACTAATCACTAAGGGGTTACCCAAATACCTATTGCTTTTAAATTCACATCAGAGATCTCAGAAATAGAGGTAAATATTATATATAGATGATATTTGCCAAATCATATCAGGTTGCTCAAATTATTATTCCTCTCCGATTCCTTTTCTCCTTATAAGAGTGTCTACCAGATCACAACTCTAATGTGCTACATTATCTTTTTCTATAATCTATAGCTTTCCGGATTTATATACACTCTATTAGGAATACTTATCAGTCTGAAGGGTTTAAAATAAAGTCTTAAAAGGAAAGTGCCAGTTTCTATTGACTGAATTGACCTAATCCACCTGATGCTCATTTCACATAGGCTTAATTAACAATGCCTTTGATGAAGCCTATGCGAAATGCATGTCTGGCTGTTGGGTGAACACTTTCAGTTTTTGATAATTTGTTTGCCAAGGACTTGGACTAGTGGACTGATCCCTTAGATTCAGTCAGTAGAAACCAGCACTTTCCCATAAGACTTTATTTGAACTACTTTAGAATGCTAAGTATTCCTAATAGAGTGTACATAGATCATGTTTGTGACTTACCCTGAGGTCCGAGACCTTAAACTACCAGGGAGGTTGTTGTTACATGTCACTCACCTTCACATTGATGGGAAGGAATTACAATCTGATGAATATCACCATCTTTTTCTCCTTCATTGTCTTCTTCCTCTTTAACTGTCACAATGTGCAGACTGCAATTGTCTTGTCCTGTTTGTCCAATAGAGAATTCATTGTAGACTTTTATTCCATACCAATAACATGGTCTGCCTAGTTCTCCCACTGGGTATTTATACATAATTATCTCCTACAGCAAAATGTTCTAAACTGGTGTCTGTGAAATCCCAGAATCACAATCATTAGATAAAATCTGCAAAACCTCAGCATTGTTTAATGTATTAAAAACTGCTGATATTTAAAGAAAGGAACTGGCACCCAATTACGTATTTTTGTTATAAAACTATAATTGTTTCAACAAACCAGAGACACAGAAATATCTGACATAGAAGTCAGAAACTTCCACTAAAATAAGTAGATTCATCAAGATTTAGATGTACAATCACATTTAGTTATATCCATTCAAATAATAAAACATAGCTACAAAGAGGCCACTGTAGCTTGGTAAAATCTTCCCATGTTTGTGATGTAACAAAATAACAACATTTGGAGGTATGCGACACAGGAGCATAAAATATTTTTAGAGAAATCTTATATTCAGATGAGTGATTGTATCATGTAGGATTCCATGTTAGACTTCTAGTCTGACCGTAGTATGAGGAGCAGTTTATCCTATGGGGCTTGACTCTCCAATTCAGTTCTATTGTTAAGAGGCTATTAAAAGAGGACCTTTGATAACAGAAGTTAATTCAGATCTTATCTATGTCTACTGTTCCTCCAACTCCTACCTGGTTCCTAATCATTTCACAAATAAATAATAATGTCTGTCATTATTTAAACAAATACATCATTAATTATTTAAACAAAACTGAATACAATAGTTAAAAATGAAAGGCTGTGTAAAAACATTATCTTGTTAAGCTCTTCAAACGGGATATTAGAAATATTACACCATTGTGGTCCTTTAATATCTGTAATTTGTATAAAAATGGGATTTGCAATGAAAGTAGCAAATATTTAGGAAAAAAAGAAAGAAAAAGATGTAAAAGTAAACTTAGAAAATATTGTCATCAACAGATTTCATGCAACCACAAATGAGGTGTCCCTTATGGTTACCACTAATTACTTGTGTCTCATAAATAATAACTATCACAGTACTGTATATATAATGTAACACTCACCATCACTAATATTTACAGGAATGTCCTCCTCTTTAAACTCCCGTGGGCTCCTCATATTTGTATCTTCTTCTTGATCAGACTCTGAGAGAACTGATGGTGTCACTTTGTCACTGTCTGTACAAATAAACATGAGACAGTCACACACTGGGATTTGTAATTTGTAAAGATATGTTCATCCTGAGCTTCCATAGACAAGACTACAGTAGATACTAGAATATAGCGTCACGGGATTACACAGCGACGGTTATGAATTGGGTCGGTGAATGGGTAGTGTCACTGAATGTCTTGGTTAATGCATCAAGTGGCGTCACTAAGCATCTTGGTTAATGTATCAAGTGACATCACTGGCCTTTTTGGTTAATGCATCAAGTGACGTAATTGAAAATCATGATTAATGTATTAAGTGGCATCACTGACCTTCTTGGTTAATGCATCAAGCAACGTCATTGATCATCTTGATTAATGTATCAAATAACGTCACTGAACATCTTGGTTAATGCATCAAGTGGCTTCACTAAACATCTTGGCAGCAGCATGCTATGAAGTTGTCTATCTTACTTTAGTTTTTCTTTATTACCCAAACCTGTCTGTGTGTGACAATATATCATAGATATCAGTAAAACAAGACGGTGATTTAATTGCAGACGGAGCAATTATATTTATTAAATAAAATAATAAAAAGTAGACTAGAGAAGGGCTGTTGGATTGGGAGCAGACAAGATGTCAAATTTAAATGTGTTTAAATTGTTACACTGATTTTGTGATTTATAGTTCTTTTAGGACTTGCAGAAGAGAAAGAGCTAGATGTTGGATGCTGGCCCCAAGGAGGCACACACTGAGAGGTAGGGATGGAATATGAGTTTGTTATTGGAGGGTGTGATGACGGAGGACACAGACAAAATCATATACATGAAAGATAGATAGGGAGAAAGAAAGCGCAGAGAAGGAGACAAGAGGTCACTGGGAGAGGAGTAGTCAAAAGGTCATTGGGAGAACCGCAGAGGAGGAGGCAGCAATACATTGTTGGGAGAAAAGAAGAGGAGGGAAGAGGTCACTGGGAGAAGAGCAGAGGAGGAGGCAAGAGGTCACTGGGAGATGAGCAGAGGAGGAGGCAAGAGGTCTTCTAATCCAAACTGTCTGCTCTTTTGGCATCCAGGACACAACTCTTTCATGGTTCTACAAGATCGTACATATAGTGTCTCCTTCTCGGGTACCTCTTCTTCACCTCTCCCTCTGTCTGTTGGCGTTCCTCAAGGTTCTGTCCTAGGCTCCCTCCTTTTCTCCATCTACACATCCACCATTGGTACCCTTATAAAATCCTTTGGATTTCAGTATTATCTCTATGCAGATGACACTAAACCTACCTCTCTGCACCAGATCTATCCCCTTCTCTTTTAGCTCACATTTCCAACTGCCTCTTTAGCATATCCTCCTGGATGTCTGCCTGTCAGCTCAAACTCAAAATGTCTAAGACTGAACTCCTTATCTTTCCACCTTCTACTACAGCTTCCACTCCTCAAATATCTTTAGCTGTTGACAATGCCATCATCACTCCCATCATCTACAGGATCCTAACATATAAAGCCCTCAAAAACAGTGCACCCCGTTATATATCTGCTCTTGTTTCAAAATACTCTCCCAACCGCCCCTTTCGTTCTGCTAACAACCTTCTTCTTTTCTCCTCTCTTATCACCTAATCTCACTCTGATTTTCAATACTTTTATCGTGCTGCCCCTATCTGGAACTCCTTGCCCCGCTACATTAGATTATCTTCTTGCCTCAAAACCTTTAAAAAATTACTAAAAACCTGTTTTAAAAATCTTATCACCTTCAGCCTTAACATGTACAACTGCACACTCCACAAATTAAAAACACTTACACCCACAACCTACAGTACAACACACAGACACCTCCACTTGACTAAATTGCTTTCACATTGCCATCTTGCATTTGTCACCCTCTTGTATCACACCTAAACCCTTTGATTGTAAGTTTGTGAGTTTTCAATCTTGTGTCAGTGCCTTGGAAACAAACACTATGTACATTTGATTCTAAGCTCAAAAACAGGGCCCTCCATTCTTTATAAGGTGTTCATTTTGTTTTTGCCATGTACTCAACCCCTGTACAGCGCTACGAAATATGTTGGCGTGTTATAAATAAAGATAATAATAATAATAATAATAATAATAATAAAAGAGCAGAGGAGGACGCAAGAGGTCATTGGGAGAAGAGCAGAGGAGGAGGCAGAGGAGGAGGCAAGAGGCATTTTGGAGAACCGCAATAGAAGAGCTGGGGAGTGGTGGGATGGGGGGGAAAATTAAACATGTGATACGTATGGTTGTAAGAGGGGTTACTCACCCTCACCAATAATTACAGGAATTTCCTATTCCTTATTCCCCTGGTGACTCCTCACATTTGTCTTCTTGATGAAGCTTTGACAAACTCAATGATTGCACTTTTTCATTGCCTGTACAGACTATATATATATATATATATATATATATATATATATATATATATATATATATATATATAAATATATATATATATATATATATATAATTATATTTGTATTTTTTTTATTATTTATGACCAGCACAGACCAAGGACAAAAAGGTGGACTGCAAATCCAAACTTTATCAAACATTTTACTGGATAAAATATATATTACATAACTAAGGACATCTTCAAGGTCTTGTCTATCTCATTTCAAAAACCTCTGAGTCTGTAATCTGGTTGGTGTGGAAGATCTTTTTAGATTACAGAATTAAATGTTAAATGCCAGATCTCTCACTCCTCCTACATGGAGAAGTAAATGGAAACTAAAGAAGAAGCAATATTTGTATAAAGCCCCATTTAATTTTATAAACATATTAAAGATATAATTTAACATGTAATGTTTGCTGGATTTGTTAATTGAATGACAGGGGGCGTCTTATGTTAGGACTATTTTACAGCATCTTTCTTTACAACTTATTAGATTCTAGTGTTATTGCTGTTCCTATCATGGGCCAGAGACAAGATCCCCCATGGGATGATGGGAGCACACAAGAGGACATCCCCTACAGTTGATGTATTTATCAGAACAGGGAGTGAGGTAAGTGTGTGAATGTAGGCGTAGAGACCATAGAAAGCATCATTGGATGATGGGAGCACACAGGAGGCTGTCACTTACAGGTGATATATTCACCAATATAGGGAGTGAGGTAAGTAGGTAAATGTATGTGTAGAGACCAGAGAGTGCATCTGCTTACAAGAGGTGCTGAGGTCACAGTCTAATAGTAAATAATCATATATATAGTTCTCAGCAATACGGGTTGTTGCTAACGCTTGCGGGCTCGCATAGCCAGCCAGCCACAACTGCGGCCCAGTTCCTTGCGCTGGTGGAGATGAGCGCCGTAGGCGCTCCTCCCTACGACCCCGTACGACTTTACCATCATACCTACGAGCCGCGGGACTACACATCAACACAAAACTCAAATACACAATTCACAGAGCGAGACCCGTAGCACTTTCAAAACAACGCATGAAAAAAAATACGTCCAGTAACACTTACAAAACGAAACGCAGGAAAAAAAATACAAGCTGCAAAAAATACGAACTTAACGGCCGACCCACGCACAGCGAAAAACACGAAAATCAGAGAAAACAAAAACATCAAACACAGCACGGGGGGACACCCAGGACGTCTGGAAGTGAGGTTACACCTCAATTTAAGTCCAATTTCAAGTGTTTAGGCACTCGAAAATTCCCTAAGCAAGAGAAAAAATGGCCGCCGAAAAAAAAAAAAAAAAACCTGGCTACACGACCCCTAAATCCGCAAAACACCGCCAGGCACAAAAAACTTTTACACAACCCCGTACGAGCTACAAAATACACTATTAGGAAGGACGCTAAATCATCCACACCCGCGAACCACATACACCATCGCCGCCATTTTACAAACACAAAATGAACTAACTTAGAAAATGCGGAACTACATAGCTATACAAACTGTTTCCCCTCGCGCACGCGGCCTATTTACACTGCACACTTCACACATTGCTGACACTTACACCTCAGATCACCAACGCTGAAAATCTACATTGTATGCTGTAGGGAAATCAAAACAGATTTTTAGCTCCCCATATTGGTTGCTGCATACATTCATTACAAATAGGTAAAGTATATCAATTTATCAGTTCACTAATTAATTAATTAGAATTACAAAAATACATATACCGAAAAAATTACAAAACACCACACAACAGTATCGCAATAAACGCCAAAGCCGTTCACCACATGCCCCAAAAGGAGTGCCAAGGGTGCTCAGAGGAGCAAAACTACACCAGGGGAGAACCTCGCAATGAGGCCAAAAGGTGCTAAGCATGGACCTTGCAATCAACGCCAAAGGGGCTCTGACAACCAAAAATACACCAACCCAGAGGCTCGCAATGAGTGCCGAAGGCGCTCAGCACAAGGCTTGCAATGAGCGCCGAAGGTACTCACACAACCAAAACACTTACTTTGTGTGCCAAACAGCATTCCTTGACTTACAATTCAAATGCCGTAATATTTTGACGGGCAAGTCACTAGTAAAAAATTATTCCTTGCACTGGGGGCTTATTGTGATTTTTATCCAGATTTGTATTACACATTACTCAAATATATTAACAAAAAGTTCCTAAATCAATATTTCAGAGCATTAACAGAAGTGAATACAGATTGTATCTGCTCCCTTGTTCCTCGCTCGGTTCTAACCATTTTATAAACAAGACACAATGTCATCACTAAATCTGAATACAACCGCTAAGAAATAAAGTAATTATTTAAAGTCAAGTTCTTCAGAATAACACATTATAAATATGACACTGCAGTGCTCCTTTAAGTAAGTGGGAAAAGTAAAATATAATGTCCAGGTCTGTGCACTTCTATTTCTACTTCTTATCACTACATCCATCTACAGGAAACTCAATAAGAAGCAGCTCAAAGGTGGAACATACACAGGATCATCTTGGAGGACTATAAGGAGGCAACACATTGTGGGGTGAAAGGCTGGAATTAACATTTATCCTGGGCATTTATTATGTACATGTACTGCATGGACTGTTAAGAGACCATTAGAAATGTGTGCAAAATTAACAATGATTAGCAAGTACTAAACCCTAGAACCCTCTCCCGCACTTATCAAGCACTCTGAGGTATACATTAATATACTGAGCTGCACATAAAGGAGCCACACGGACAATGCTGTATATATGAGGAATGATGTTTCTGGAGAAAAACAGCTAGTGAAATATACAATATTTGTAATGCTCTCTTCTGTGAAATACACATGTTCTTGACTGACTGATTAATGTTCTTATTTTTGATTAATTCCCCACCTTCCCTGATATTCCCAGGACTCTCCTCCTTCACCTGCTGCTGATCTCTTATATTCAGCTCTTTTTCAACCTTGGAGACAACTGGAGGCCTCACACCTGAAGGTCCTACAGATATAGATGAACAGATGATAGACTATCACCGTCTTATTATTCAACATCAATCTAGTGTTTGTGTCTTAAAATCTATTTACATCCTTTAGTTGAGAGATCCACAAAGACAGAAACAACCAAATGTTATTACTTTGTATGGATGGAAGATCAGATATTGTGTCATTGTGTATACACCTTTATCTGTGTGTAAAACTTCTTGGGTGAGAGATAAAGGATAAATACACCTCAATAAGGACTGAAGTAAGTGATAATTGTCCATAAGATATTACTCACCTTCACTAATATTTACAGGAATTTCCTCCTCTTTAATCTCTCGGGGACTCTTCATATTTGTGTCTTCTTCTTGGTCAGACTCTGAGAGAACTGATGGTGTCACTTTGTCACTGTGTGTACAAATAAACATGAGACGGTCACAAGCTGCAATTTGTTACACGTCTTTATGGTCTGTACAAATAAACCTGAGACTGTCACACGCCGGGATTTGTTACATGTCTTTATGGTCAGTACAGAACAAGGGTCAGATATTGTAGGAGCTTCAGAACGGACAAATATCACATTAACATACAAACAATTGAGACTGCAAAATAACCAGATCAATATTATACATTTATACCAAACTAGTATAGGTCGCCGAAGGCGCTCCATGCCAGCAACTGCGACCCTCGCAAACTTCACGTCGCAACCCAAACAGTACGACACACACATTACGACACTCGCAAACAACATACGACACACGTTCACACACATTACGGCCTCGCAACACTCGGACGCAACTCGCGAACATTACAAAATGTAAAACACAATACATACACACAGCACATACACAAAAAACTTACCTACACCAAGAGGGAGCACCCAGCACCTCAAAAATACAACTTACACCTCGATTTTACTCGAAATAAAACAGTTTAGAGACTAAAAAAAAATCGAAGCGAGAGAAAAAATGGCCGCCGAACAAAACGAAAACGAGGCTACAGCACTCTAAACTCGCAAAACACCACAACAAACTCGCAAAACACCACAAAACACCTACGGATATTCCGATACAGACGTATACCACACATTACTCGCCATTTTACGCCAATGCGGAAGTACACGACTACGCTAACGGTTTGGCCTCGCGCACGCACAGTGTTACACTGCACACATTCAGCACGCTTACACAGCAGATCCACACCAGTAATGCTGCAGCAACATCAAAACACATTCACAGCTCTTCCACACAATGCTTTAAAATAGGTAAAGTATATTCATTTATTAATCTATTATATATTTCAAACAGCATTAGCTACCTTACAATTTCATTGCCGTCATTTTTTGACGGGCAATTCGCTAGTTCAATATAACAAGTAAATACAACAGAATATTATGGTTAATGTCATGTTCATATTCAATATATCGCGATCCTCTGATTATTGGTTAAAATGGGAACATAGGGGTATACTCGAGTATCTACACTATGTTATCTGGTTCAAATGATCAAGAGGCAATTCAGGTCCATTATTTTTGCATTTCACATCACTATTTCAAATGTAACTTTTCATGTGAGCCACCTACATGTACAGGTGTAATTTTATTTTTTGTGCAAGACGTTTTCATATACAAATGGATTCCCAATGGAATAGTTCTTCCCCAATCATACAATAATAATAATGATCATTATGGACAGCGTTGCTATGTATTTTAGGGCTACCTTCTTGGATACCCCATACAACTAATGATAAGGAAGGCATAGCCACTCACATTCTGCCTTGACCAAGCAATATATCTAAACACAATCTTGGCTCACTTGTATAATATAATACACAGTCGAGTCACATTATTACTACCACCAGCCAACATTTCAAATAACCGCTGTGTGCACCACGGACAGCAACTATATATATCATATATATAATTGTCATACTGCAATACTGCCAGTTTGTTGGTACCGCTCAGGAATGATACGCGCTCAGGAATTATACGAGGCTCGCAGGACTTAGGCTACAATGACCGCCGAAGGCACTCATTGCGGTGCTTCCGATGAGCGCCATAGGCGCTCATTACGAAGCTTGCAGGACTTTGCTGCAATGAGCACCGAATGCGCTCATTGCAGCCCTCACAATAGTGCACTTTCCGGGTTTGTCTAAGAGTCGCCTGTCCCCTCAGAGATGTAATTTGCCCGAGCACACTGCACCGATGGAGGATGGAAAGAAATTGAAGGTGCCCATAGCGATGTACGAGATCAGGGACAAAGGAGTTCCAGAGAATAGGGGCAGCGCGAGAAAAGTCCTAAAGGCGAGAGTGAGAGGAGGTGACCAGAGTTGTAGAGAGAAGAAGGGTATTAGTAGAACGAAGAGGGCAGGTGGGGGAGTATTTGGAGATGAGAGAAGAGATGTAAGGGGGTGCGCTTCTCTTGAGGGCTTTCTAAGTTATGGTTATAATTTTTTTTTTAAAATCTGGAGTCTAAGGGAAGCCAGTGGAGTGATGGCCAGAGAGGTGATGCCAACACTGAACATTGTGTACGGAAGATGAGTCTAGCAGAGGCATTCATTATTGATTGAAGTGGTATATAGTCGGGTGGTGGGTAGGCCAGCAAGAAGTGAGTTGAAGTAGTCAAGTCGAGAGTTGATGAGAGAGTGTATTAGGATTTTAGTTGTGTCTTGTGCAAGATAGTTGTGAATTCTGGAGATATTTTTTTAGATGGTGAAGACCAGATTTAGTTAGTGACTGTATGTGAGGGATGATAGACAAGGCAGGGTCTAGCAGAACCCCAAGGCAACAGGCTTGGGAGATGAGAGTGATTATGTCGTTTTTGACAGTGAGAGAGATGTGAGGAATTGACGCTGTGCGAGAGGGAGGGAATATTAGGAGTTCTGTCTAAGACATGTTGAGTTTGAGATGGTGGGTGGACATCCAAGAGGATGTACTAGAGAGGTAGTTGGAGACGTGTGTTAGAAGAGAGGGGGATAGATCTGGTGTTGAGAAGTAGATTTGAGTGTCGCCTGAATAGAGATAATACTGAAGCCCAAAGGAGTTTATTAGGGTACTAAGTGAGTATGTGTAGATGGAGAAGAGGAGGGGGCCTAGGACTGATCCTTGGTGTATGCCGACAGACAGGGGGTGAGGAGAGGAAGAGGTGTGAGAGAAGGAGACACTGAATGATCGATTTTGTAGGTGTGATGAGAACCACAAGAGAGCAGTGTCTCGAATACCGAGGGAGGAGGATATGGAGGAGAGGATGGTAAACTGTGTCAAAGGCAGCAGAGAGATCTAGAAGAAGAAGAATAGAGAAGTGACCTTTTGACTTGGCGGTAAGCAGGTCATTAGTGACTTTATGGAGAGCTGTCTCAGTAGAGTGATGGGGCCGGAAGTCGGATTGTAAGATGTCAATAAGGGAGTTAGAGGCAATAAAGCTGGTAAGGCGGTTTTAGAGGAGCCACTCCAGCAGTGTGGAAGCCAGGGGAAGTAGAGAGATAGGGCGCTAGTTGGATGCAACGTCAGAGTCAGATGAGAGTTTTTTGAGAGTGGGTGTAATTATGGCATGTTTTAGAGAAGATGGAAATATGCTAGTAATTAGGGAAAGGTTGAAAATATGTGTGAGAGCTGGGATTAATGTGGTAGAGAGGGGAGGGATGAGCTGAGATGGAATAGGATCCAGAGGACAAATAGTGAGGCAAGTGGATGATAGCATGCTGGAGACTTCATCCTCTGTAGCCGGGTCAAAGCAGTTCAAAGTGGCTGTGGGATTGGGGAAGGGAGAAGACTGGATGTTGTTGGTTATTTGAGAGGGTGGAGTGTGTGAACCACTAAGAGAGGAGAGTTAATTGCGGATGTTTTGAATTTTATACATAAAATTGTTGGCAAAGTCTTCAGCTGTGAGAGAGGAAGGGTGTGCCATGGTTGTGGATGAGAGCGAGGGCATCTGCGTGTGGTTATGGGGTCAAGGGTGGAAGAGAGAATAGAGTTGTAGTGTGAGGTGGCAGTGCCAGGGCAGTTGAGGTTGGTGATAGGGCTGAGAAGGGGTTGGAGCACAGTGGAGAACTGCGTAGGGTCAAGTGCTAGAAGGTTTCTGTGGGTGATGGTGGCAGGGGTTGAAGAAGGGTGGTGAGAGGAAGATGTGGTGAGTGATTGTCACATAGAGGGAGTGGGTGGATGACTGGGTTGGAGGTTGTGCTGAGATGGGTGAAGATAAGGTCAAGAGAATGTCAAGCATGGCGAGTTGAAGAATCTGTAAGTTGTGAGAGGCCAAGGGAAGAGGTGAGTGCAAGCAGTTTGGCTGCTGCTTGGAGGTGGGAGTGTCAATGGCAATGTTAAAATCTCCAAGTACCACTGAAGGAACGTTGGAGGAGAGAAAGTGAGGGAGCTAAGCAGAAAGGTGATCAAGAAATTGAGAGGGAGTGCCTGGGGGCGATAGATCACAGCGATACGTAGAGAGATAGGTCAGAAGAGGAGGATAGTATGAACTTCAAAGGAAGTTACACAGGTCTTTTGACAGACCTTTTCTGCTCCCCATGGCTCAGTATCTACCCTTCTCAGTGCATCCACGTGAACGCTAACAAACTCATTGACTATGTATACACAGACACTAATTGCAATTTAAAAAGCCACAGGTGTGGGAAATTAACCTTTAATTGCCATTTTCACTTGTGTGTGTCACCTTGTGTGTCTGTAACAAGGCCAAACATTCAACGTTATGTAAACTTTTGATCAGGGCCATTTGGGTGATTTCTGTTATCATTATGATTTGAAAAAAAGCCAACCAACTATGTGATGATAAATGGCTTCATATGATCACTATCCATTAATAAAAATAAAATGTTTTTTGCATGATCAGTCATATTTTCAAAATAAATGTCGTCGTCACGCTTTGCGTAGCAAGGCGAGCCATTAACTTGCAGCACGTAGCGAGGCGAGACGTTAAGGCACTAAAACTTGCAGCACTTGGGTAAAGAGAGGCGAGAAGTGGAGGCAATGAAACACGCGGGACGTAGCCTCCAAACACTTAGGAAACGCGGGATCGCCGTAGGCTGAAAGAACTTGACGAAAGTGGGACATAGAAAAAAAAAATAGGAGATAGGAAAAATACAAAGTTAACGTCCGAAAGGCGCAAAGCAAAAAACACGGAAAAAAAAATGACAATAAAAATATCTCACACAGCACGGGCAACAGCCAGGACGTCTGGGAGTGAGGTGGAATGCACTTGAAAATCAGCTAATCAAAAAAAAAATGGTGGCCCAAAAAAATTAAAACAAGGCTACACGACCCTGGACCACGCAAAACACCACCAAGCGCATACCATTTTCACCCAGGAACGTACGAGGTACAAAATACACTGTCACAAAGGACGCAAAAGATTGCGAACCGCGTAGCACATAGACAACTACGCTATTTTACAATCCTAACCTGCCACTAACAACATTACGCATCGAAAGTAGCGCTTTACACAAATAAACCAACAGTTTACCTTCGCGCAAGCAGCCTATTTCTAATGCACAGTTGGGACATTCATAACACATCTCCTCAGGCCAGCAATAGTCCAACTGGAAATTATATGCTGCAGGACAATAAAAAGAGATTGTTACGTCTTCAGCCTATTGATTGTTACGTATATTAATTAAAAAACGGTAAACAATATTAATTAATTAGTATTTAAAAAAATAGAGAGGAGCCAAAGGACACACGAGGAGAGGCTCGTAATGAGCGCCGAAGGTCCTTAGAGTATAAAAAGCTTAACGTTGTGTGCCAAACAGCATTGCCATGGCTTCAAATTTTATTGACCGTCATTTTTTGACGGGCAAGTCGCTAGTGTGTGTATGTATATATATATATATATATATATATATATATATATATATATATATATATATATATATATACACATATACACACACACATACATACATACCGTATTGGTCCGAATATAAGCCGCACTTTTTTTCCGATTTTTGCGTTTGCGAGTTACACGTGGGGCTTATATTCGCAAACGTAAAATTACTTCCAATTTGCGCGATTGCGAGAGAAGGGTGACGATTTGCGTGCTTGAGACTGCATTGTAGCAACTGAATAGCGAATTCCGGTTTTAGTGATTCTAACATTTTGTAAGGCCTGTAACCTGTAAGGCCTGTAACCTGCAAAATAAGTTACAGTACATATTAGAAAGCCTGTTTCTTGCAATGGTTGATCACTTGGAGAGAAAAGCATCAACAAGCCTAGGAATGAGGAGTAGTTATGATGCAAGTTTCAAACTTGCAATTAATTATGCAAAAACGACAAGCAACAGAGAGACTGGAAAAAAATATGGATTGGATGAATCCAATGTGCGACGTTGGGTTGCCTCAGAGCAGAAGTTGAAAAATTCAGTTTTCACCAGAAAATCTTTCAGGGATACAAAACATGGCAAATATCCAGAACTTGAAGCTGGGGTTTATTCCTACATTCAAGATATGAGAAAAGATGGGATGCCTATTTCACGTGAAGTAATCCAGCTAAAGGCCTTAGAAATTGCAAAAATAAATAAATAAGAGGGAATTCCATGCAAGCATTGGTTGGTGCCGTCGTTTTATGCAGAGAAAGGGTCTTGCTCTTCGATTAAACACTTCATTGGCACAGAAACTGCCGGCAGATTTTGAGGAGGAACTGACTAGTTTCCAGCGGTATGTCATCCAATTGCGGCAGCGTCACTCAAACCCATTAGACCAGATGGGCAATGCTGACCCGTATTTTTTTACATGCCAAGCAATACGACAGTAGACCAGAAAGGGGCAAAAAGTGTCACCTTAAGAACCGGCAATAAAAAACTCTGAGTAACGGTGATGTTAGCTGTAATTGCGGATGGAGGAAAGTTACCCCCCTCTTGCAGGCCCAGACCATGACACTCCCACCACCATGCTTGACTGTAGGCAAGACAAATTTGCCTTTGTACTCCTCAGCTGGTTGCCGCCACACACGCTTGACACCATCTGAACCAAATAAGTTTATCTTGGTCTCATTGGATCAGAGGACATGGTTCCAGCAATCTATGTCCTTAGTCTGTTTGTCTTCAGCAAACTGTTTGCAGGCTTTCTTGTGCATTATCTTTAGAAGAGGCTTCCTTCTGGGACAACAGCCATGCAGACCAATTTGATACAGTGTGCGGCGTATGGTCTGAGCACTGACAGGCTGTCTCCCCACCCCTTCAGCAATGCTGGCAGAACTCACACATCTATTTCCCAAAGACAACCTCTGGATATGGCGCTGAGCATGTGCACTCATCTTCTTTGGTCGACCATGAAGAGGCCTGTTCTGAGTGGAACCTGTCCTGTGAAACCACTGTATGGTCTTGCCCACCGTGCTGCAGCTCATTTTCAGGGTCTTGGCAATCTTCTTATAGTCTAGGCCATCTTTATGTAGAGCAAATATTCTTTTTTTGAGATCCTCAGAGAGTTCTTTGGCATGAGGTGCCATGTTGAACTTCCAGTGACCAGTATGAGAGAGTGTGAGAGTGATAGCACCAAATGTAACACACCTGCTCCCCATTCTCACCAGAGACCTTGTAACACTAACGAGTCACAAGACACGGGGGAGGGAAATGGCTAATTGGGCCCAATTTGGACATTTCCACCTAGGAGTGTACTCACTTTTGTTGCCAACGGTTTAATAGCTGTGTGGAGTTATTTTGAGGGGGCAGTAAATTTAAACTGTTACACAGGCTGTACACTTACTACTTTACATTGTAGCAGAGTGTCATTTCTTCAGTGTTGTCACATGAAAAGATATAATAAAATATTTACAAAAATGTGAGGATTGTACTCACTTTTGTGAGACACTATATATATATATATATATATATATATATATATATATATATATATATATATATATATATATATAAAAATAAATAAATATATAGTAAATAAATAGTACATCTGTTTTCACATTTCAAGGTCTAAAACAAGTTAAAAAAAACCTGCTTCGAGCTCAGAATTCAGAGAAAAACAGTTATTACATTGCATTCTGGGAAGCTAAGCAGGGACATGCAAATGTGCCCACAAATGCCTCGCTCTTCAAACCATAAACCATTCTAAACATGGCTTCCTTTAAGCTTATGCCTGTTTTATTACAGAGCTTTTATGCAAAGCCAAGGTTGAATTATACACAAGCTGGGAATCCTAGGCACGTATAGTTGTTTCAAGCTTACTGGCTATCATCAACGTGGAGCGGGATTTCAGCTTGTGGACCTTATGAGTAGGTAGTTCACCACAACAATCTCTTAATATATGATGGGCAAAAGAGCGATAGAAGCCCTCCACCGTACAGTAGTATGTATATGTGTGTTGTGATCGTTTGCTCCTTTGAAGTATGAAAAGCAAGTGGAGTATGGAGTTCTTGTCAGAAGTGAAGGAGTTAAAACTTCTGAAGAACTCCTATTTGGAGCAACTGCCCTTTAAAAGCCTGAAAGCCGACCTAGAGAGAGAGGTGTGGCCGACTAGGCTCTGTGCACGTTGTGTGCTGCTGGCAAGAAGCAAGCCACAGAGAGTGGAGACTGATTCCTGTGTGGAATTGCAGTGGGCTTTGTGAACCCGGATTTACCAGGGAATGCGAGTACTGGACTACAGAAAGAAGAGCGGTCAGAGCACCTACACCGTCAGGAGGTGAAGCTACAAAAGCATCCAGTAAGTGAATGACAGACTGAGGAGGATTCCCAGGCAGAGTAGCCTAAAAGAGACAAGGTCTATGCTAGTGAGGAGTCTGGGAGTTGCAGCTTGCAAGAGAACATTGTCAGCTGGGTGGACTGCTATAAGAGAAGCTTGTGTGAAAGTTTGCTCACACAGATATCAAGGATTAGCTGCTGTTGGAGCAAAGCCAGCCCTGCATGCTAATTGTGGAACTCCTGGATGTAAAGGTACCATTGCAGAGTCTGATAACCCCAGGGAGAAGTCTGTGTCGTTAAACAGATTTGTAGCCTTCACCATAGGACGGTGCTAAGGGTCCCTGGTGGTTGGGGTATCTGGAGAGTAGGGCGGGCCAGAACCCCACCCTATGGTATGAAGTAAAGACGACGGTCTACCGAGTGAAGACTGCTAATAATAAGAGACTGTTTATTTGTTTCCTGGCCACAAGGTGGCACTATCACGAGTCAAAGGGACTATTTGTTTCCTAGCCACAAGCTGGCATTTTCAACCAAGTAAGAGACTGTGTGTTTCCTAGCCACAAGCTGGCATTTTCAACAAGATAAGAGATTGTTGTTTCCTGGCCACTAGGTGGCACTCTCACCAGTCTCCCAAGCTTAAAAGACTGTTGACAAGCTGGCCACAAGGGGGGCAGTTCCCAAGTTAAAGGACTGTTTGTATATACCTGGCCACAAGGTGGCAATCTCCCACCTCGCAGAGACAAAGTTATTTATGTTTCGTTATTTTAAGCAGAGCTACTGCTTCAACTGTTAATTTCCGTTTTGCAAATAAACCAATTTGCTGCATTTGAAGTCGGTGTCAGCCCTTTATTTTAGAAACCAGCGCTATACGCGGCCATCCTGATCACAGTGTATATATATATATATATATATATATATATATATATATATATATATATATATATATATATATATATATATACACACACACACATATATATACACTCCTTTTTACATGCACCATGCATATGAATGGATTTTCAGACAGGTGATTAGATCAAAAGATAGACTGCCAGGCAGTCAAGACTAATGGGTAGATTCACAGACATACAGAATCCCCCATACACAGCTTATACAGATATATATACTCCTTCCTCCATACACCACATAATCACTGTTGCATATTTCTTACCTTACAGCGTTAGAAGTGGAGTTCTGCTCCAGTAACCCCATAAGAGATCCTCCGTGGTCCCTTCTGTTTTCCTATGGACAGAGTGGGCATTTTAGAAACAAGACTCTGAATACGCCATCTAGGTTATGGGCAGCTTCCAAGGGATGTTCTCTAGGCTGCAATGTTATCAAACACTAAATAATTACATGTAATCTATACAACAATATATACATAATCAGTCTGAAGTAGCAAAGTTACATTAGTAGTTTATATGTAAAATGATACAATGATGGAGGATATATAGTATTATCTTTCATAGTGGAGTAAAGTTGTATATTATTATATAAATATGTTCTAGAAAATATAAACAAAATCATATCTATTGCAAGATGTGGGACAGAAATGGTGCCCCAAATACACTTCATGTTATTCTATCTTACTCCGTCTGCGTTCTTCATTTGCATCTTGACAAAACATAAATGTGCCCTGGAGTGAGGCTGTATGCTGTTTATCAGGGGTGTGTGTGTGTGTGTGTATATATATATATATATATATATATATATATATATATATATATATATATATATATATATATACGTTTAGGAGCCAGGCAGATTTGGTGGGAGCCATAATATATTTTGTGAACTAGGGCAGTTTATGTATACAGACATGTTTACACTAACCCAGATGCCAAATTTTAGGAGCTTTGGTATATATAGAGAAATATCAAGATAGGTAAATAGATCACTTTTTTGTTCAGAAATGTAAGAAAAGTAAAGAGCTATGTAGAATACGTAAATTTTGAAAAAAATGTTTCAGGATCTTAGAGATAAGCCTGGTCTCAAAACAATTAATACCTTTATAAAAAATACACACTATATGTACAGACACATAAACACTCTGAGATAGATAGATACCAAATTACTTAGGTTCTGTATAGTTGTACATACACCCCTTACTTCCCATTCATACTATCCATATATATAACCCTCCACTCACAGTACACACACACATATTGTATATATCATGGGAATAAGACTACGTACTGCATGGCTATGAGTGTAATATTTTCTATGTGTAGAAGTATGGTCAGTCTCCTTTACATATCCCATACTCCTTAGGTCCTGTATAGTTGTACATACACTCCTTATTCCCCACTCATTATATATATATATATATATATATATATATATATATATATATATATATATATATATATATATATATAAAAATAAACCTCCACTCACAATACACACATAAATACTGTATATATCATGGAAATAAGACAACATACTGTATGGATATGAGTGTAAAATGTAGTGTGTGCAAGGATGTATATGCCTCTAGAATGAGTGTGTGTCAGCCTCCTATACATATCCCTTAGGCCCTGCACAGTTGTACATACACCCCTTACTCCCCATTATTCATACTATAGGTCATACAAAACGTACAAGTCTAGAAGTTCCCCGCAGCTCGTTATAACTAAGGCCTAGTTAGGCCGTATTCCTCGTTCACTTCCTTTTTCTTTCTTAGGCTACGCCTACTGTGTCTAGGAAAAGGAAATATGTTAAGGTACTACGGATCCGCCATCTTGGTTATGGGCAATAGCTTAAAAATGTCACGAAGTCTTGGCAATATTTCTCTCTGTGTTACAGGATGAGATACATTAATATGAAATAAGTTGAAATGACCTCACTAATAGTATTTTATATATGACATTTATAGATTACATTAAAGATGTAATGTTATGTATGAGATGTGTGTAGGGGAAATGTATATATATATATATATATATATATATATATATATATATATATATATATATATATATATATATATAGTATGTCTTAAGTGTGATTTATATGTAATTACTGTCTGCCACTTAATTAATATCTGTACCTGTATAGAGATGCTTGAAATGTGTGTACTTTTATGTGTATTTTATTATTAAAAAAAGGCCATGTGATTTTATTAAATGCCTTTTAGTGGATGATGACAAATTAGCTCTTCGGGTATGAATAATATGCTCAAGCATGCTTTGGGAAACATGAGCATAAATAAATAAATATATATAATTATTTATATATGTATATATTTAAATATATATATAAAGCATAATATATGATAATAATATATAATAATATTTATATATATACACACTATATAATAATACATTTATTGTATGTAGTGTACGCAACGTCCCCCACCACCCAGGACCTCCTCAGTGCACCAGCCAATCCCCCTGCACCCCCTCAGGACCCCCTGGTCCACTATTCTGGCAAAAAACTGTCCCTGTCCTGGCAAAAAACAAGAGCAGACAGGGGAAGCATATGAAGATCTGTAAGATGTGCGTGCATAGATGGTGCAGGGGTTTTAGTGCAGGAGGATGTTGGTGCACTGCGTAGGCGTAGGGGTTTGGTTTGTTGTGACGAGGGGGCTGAGGGGGAGATGGTGCCCCGAGGGAGCCCAGTGAGAGTGGGAGATCTACTACATGACCAAAAAAATAGAAAAACATTTTAAACAGTCAGAAAGCATAGGTGGAGATCTGAATCTAGTGTTGAATCCTGCACGGGATACGTTTCAGTGTGGGGGGGGAGGTTCAATTTTCCAAAAAACTAAAGCAAATAAAATGCCACTTTATCAGATTAAACCTTGTTGATCCCTGGAGGTAACAACATCCCAAATATAGGGAATACTCATTTTATCCCCCCATGGATCCTACTCTGGAATAGATGATTTATTTAAAACTCATCCCTGCTAAATCAAGTGAAACAATCTGATAGTATTGCATGCACATGGTCGAACCATTCTATGTTAACACTTTCACTTGACATTCAGATACACTATCAGCCCCCTTATTCGTGGAAAATTAATGAAATGCATACAGCCAACCCGATCTTTAGGGACTGAATCTCCCAAGATCTAGAACTTTACTTTAATACCAATCTTACCCAAGATACAGGGATCGGATGGATTTGGGCAGCTTATAAGGCCTATATAAGGGGCTGACGTATCAAAATAGCGGCTAATTATAAAAAACACCGAACATTATATTTTTTTTACCTTTTATTTCCGTGTTATATTGATCCCAGGAATCAAGGAGTTAATACATAATAGGCCACCTATATGGACTAGAACAGATTATTTATTAATTAATATGGATTTCTACATTACTGGATTGTGAGTCCGATCACAAATTGGACTTCTAAACATTATTTCATTGTTGTCTTAATGTTATACTGACGTTATGATGACGGTCTCATTTAATATTGGCTCTGTCTAAATTGGAACTTAGGGGCTTGCTTAATTGATCATGATCATGCCCTGAAATGCTACATATGGGTTAATGGTTTATGGTTTTAGCCTTCGGCCCTGTAATTGCGAACTTGAGCAATTAAATACATCTGTAACTCTAGCAATTTTTTACCCCGCAGGAGTCCTAAGTAAGTAACAGTCATTATGGGTCCAATACTGGAATCCATAACACAATTTGGAAATAGTAAACTCAATAGGATTTCAAGCAGTTTTTTCCACCCACATAGTCTCTCTGATCTCCTCTGGACTCTCCCCTCTGTGATCTCTCTGTGCTAGTCCCGCCTCTCTCATGTCTCTGACCCTCCCCTCTCTGACATCATCATTCTGGATCCCAGAGGAGCTGTAGGAGCTGCATAGCCTGGTATCTTCCTTACCTCCCTCTAATTCTTCCACCCCCTCAGTCTTTTACCACATCCACCATAACCCTCTATGTATCTTCTCCCATCTCTCTATCCTCAGCCTCCTGCCCTCTTCCTGTCTTTTTCTCACCATTTTGTTTCTCTCTCCCTATTCTTTGTCTCTGCTCTCCCTGTCACTCCTTTGTCTTTCTCTATCCCTCCACTGTCTATTTCAATCCTCTCCCCATCTTCTGCCTCTCTCTAACCGTCTATCCCTTCTCTTGTCTCTCTCCCCGTTAGTCTGTCTCTCTCCCCCTGTGTCTCTGCCTCTCTTTCTCAGTCAGTCTTTCTCACCCTCTGCCTCTATCTCTTCCTCTCCTCTACATTCATAGGCAGTATCTTTCCCCTCTGCCTCTCTTTCTCAGTCAATCACTCTCCCTTCTGCCAGTCTTTCTCGCCCTCTGTCTCATTTTCTCAGTCAGTTTCTCTCTCCCTCCTACACAGCCTCCTTCAATTGCTCAGTTTTTGAAATCCAAGGTCGCAAGTGGAAAACTGAGGCATAGTTGCTATTCAATTGCCTCCATTTTGCAACCTCAGATCGAGTTCTGAGTTCCTGCGAAAATGTCCGAACTGCAACTGAGAGCTTACACCACGCTGAAGCCTTTGATGTTCCACTTTCGCAGCCCAGAAATTGCAAATCCCTATTCAATTGTCCGATCCCTCCCACCCTGAAAAAGTATCCCAGGTTGCAAAGTGCAAATACAGGATGAAGTCCCGCTTGTGCCCAGGAGCACTCGCAAGGGCTTTAGAAGCCCCCCTTACGTATGGTCTTCTGATTGTCCCCAGTGCACCAAAAACCCCTCCCCACACTCCTACATTAGACCCCAATGATGCAGGGGCCTCGAACGGGTCCCCTGAAGGGTCCCACATTAACCCCTTGCTGCAGGGGTCCCATCAGGAACCCTGCAGTGTCCCCACATAAACCCCATGCTGGGTTTACGCATCTGGGACCCTCGCAATGTCCCCACATTAACCCTTGCAGTGGGGATCATGATCGAAACCCCCACTGCAGTTAACATTTTTAAATTCCCCTCCGCAGGTCCTTATAGGGCCATCGGCACACAAATAGTTAAGGCTGGCAGCGCTGGTACTGTAAGTACCCCCACTGGCACCTAAAATTAACCCCCCAAATGCTGGGGGCCCCCATCGGGACCACCACATGGTCCCTACATTAACCCTTGCAATGGAGGTCTCGGTCAGACGTGATCTGGAGGCCCCCGATACATTCATAATTCAAATTTCCCGCTTTGCGGATCCTTTAAGGACTGTAAAGGTCCTTAAAGGACCTGTCCTAAATAAAAACTAGCCCTATCACTTATGGGGGTCTATACAGACCCCCATAAGCCTCTATTTAACCCTAACACTCATGGGGCTCTATATAGAGCCCTATGTGCCCTTAATTAACCCCATCACTTATGGGGGTCTATACAGACCCCATATAGGACACTGATTAACCCCTATAATAACACTATAGATTCCATGGGGGTCCACTAGGACCTCCATGACACAAAGTCTAAGCACTACACTATTAACCCTAACTATACCCCATTAACCCTGGGCCTATTTAACCCTAACTGTACCTGTTTAACCCCATCTGGATACAATAACCCTAACAGTACCTATTGAACCCTAACACTACCTATTTAACCCTAACTGGGCCTAATAGTACCTATCTAAGCCTAACAATACCTATTTAACCCTAACAGTACCTATCTAATCATAACAGTACCTATTTAACCCTAACAGTACCTATCTAACCCTAACTGGGCCTAATTTACCCTAATTGGGCCTATTTAACCATAACAGTACCTATTTATCCCTAACAGCACCTATCTAACCCTAACAGTACCTATTTAACCCTAACACTACCTATTTAACCCTAACTGGGCCTATCTAACCCTAACTGGGCCTACTTAACCCTAACTGGGCCTATTAAACCCTAACTGGACCCAATAACCCTATTGTAGCCTATTTAAACCTAACAGTGCCTAGCTAACCCTAACCGGGCCTATCTAACCCTAACCGGACCTATTTAACCCCCAATGTACCCAGTAAATCCCTATCCTATAAAATCCCCTCCCACCCTACCATATTAACACATAAACTACCTACCCAACACTAATTACAAAAAATTAAAAAAACACCTCATTACTGAAAATAAAAAACTTACCTGTCCTCGATGTCCCCATCCTTCTCCGGCTGGGACCTTCAAAAAATCTGCAGCTCTATAAAAAAATAAAAAAATTGCCTCTTCGTATCTCTCCGCACTCTCTTTCTTTCTCCCACATCTTTCTCCCATTCTCTATGCCATTGCTTTCCTGTTTCTCTCTTCCCTCTCACTGTCCCACCTTTCTCTCTTTTCTCCCTCTTCTTAATTTCTCTCTACTCCCTCTCTGTCTCTAATCCATCTGACCCCTTCAACTATCTCCTACCTTTATCTCTCCCTCTCTGCCTTTCCCCACATCTGCCTCTCTAAACTTTTTATCTCTCTCCTATTCACTCCATTCTCTCTGCCTCTAATCCCCACTGTCTCTTTCTCTCCTATCCCCTGCCTATCTTCAACCCTTTTTCTCCTTACCCAATCTGTCTCTCCTCCTCTGTCTCTTTCCCTTTGTCTCTTACTCTTAGGTCTCCTCCTATGTCTCTAAATTTCCTGTATTTTTCTCTCCTACTCTCTGTCTTTTTCTTCGATCCTCTGTCTTTCTCTCATACCCTGTATATTTCTTAGCTCCTTCTCTCACTCCCCCATCCTTGCCTATCTCCCACTTCTCTCATTCTCTTGCCTTTATCTAAACCTTACACCCTTCGTTCCCTGTGTTTTTCCCATTTGATCTCTTTCTGATATTTCTCCTCCTTTTTTCTTCCCCTCTTTCCACTCACCTTTTCTTTTTCCCATTATTCTACCTTTTTTCTCCCCCCCTTTCTTTTCTTTTTGCTCTCAACCCCTTTTTCCTTCCAACCTCTCTTCTCTTTTCTTTCCTATTCCCTTTTGACCTCTTCTCTTTTCTCCATTTCCCCATCTTTTTTCCATATATTGTCTCTTACACCCTTTTTTCCCCTGTGTCCACTTTAATCCCTATCCTATTTTCTCCTATTCCCTTTCTCTTTCTTCTTCTCACTTTTGCCTCTCATTTTTCTATCTCTGTTTCTCTTGCTGCCATTTCCCACATATTTCATGCTTTCTCTTTTCTCTCCCTCCATGTTTCTCTACCTCTCAGCTCTTTTTCTTCTCCTGTTATCTTGTTATGTTATCTTAATATATTCTATTCCATTCTGTTCACAAACTCTCTCTTCTCCATTTTCTTCCCAATTCTCTACATGTTGCCACTATATTTTCTTCTCTTCCTTTCTTTTTTTCTCTCTCTCTTATCTTCTTTACTTGTTTTGCCTCTACTTTTTCTTCTTTGTGCTATTCTCTCAAATCTTAACTTCTCCACTCTTTTCTATCCTTTATCTTATCTCTTGTGTCTATACTCATACCCTGTGCCTGCTTACTGCAGCCCTGCTATACTATCTCACATTCTCATCTTCCTCTCACTATTCTCTTCCTTTTTTCTGGTCTATCCTCTCTCCAGCTAGAGTTCTTATCCCAGCTCCTGTGCCTGCATCTGTAGTATGCGTTAAGGAGTAGGAGACAAGTGGGAGATAAGTGTATGAGAGATAGTGTGTGCATGTGCAAATGGATTTGATGTACACTATATATATACTAGCGACTTGCCCGTCAAAAAATGTTGGCAATAAAATTTTAAGCCAGGCAATGCTGTTTGCCACACAATGCAATGCTATGGCCCCTCTGAGCACCTTCAGCACTCATCGCTGAGCACCTTCCTCGTCTACTTTACGGGACCCGCCATGAGCGGCTTAGCCGCTCATTGTCATTTTTGGCAAGCCGCACCTTTCCTGCTTTGCAATTATCCCCTTCGGCGCTCATTGTGAGTACTTTATAGGTCTGTGTAATTTAGAGGCCTACTGCCTTAGGTTAAGTGTTAGTGCCTTGGGTTAAGTGTTACTGGCTTGAGTTAAATGTTGCTGCCTTGTATAAAGTGTTACTGGTCTGCGTTAAGTCTTAGTGCTTTGGGCTTGTATTTATGTCCTTCTGCCGCATTTTACATCCTTCTGCCTCATTTTAGTCTTGTTTAATTTTTTTCGCCCGACATTTTTTTTCTCGCTTCAGCGATTTAGTTGAAAAAAGGCAAAATATGCCTCAATTAACATGCAACCTCAGTCACGGGCTCCCCGGCTCCCCCCTGTGTTTTGTGTGAGTGTGTAAGTTAATTTAAGTCATATTTGTGTATTTTTGCAGGTCTTTCCAGTTCGGCGTTTCGGCCGTTAAAGTCGTATTTTTGCGAGCCCCGCAGTGCATCTACGTGCTTCGGGTACCAAGTAGAATGGGCCGTAATTTTGTGTCCGTCCAGTGTGTCATCGGGATGAGCGCCTGCGGCGCTCATCGCCACCAGCGCAATGTGCGCCTTTGACGCTAATTGCCTAATTCCCGCAGTTTGTCGGGATGAGCAGCTGCCTAAGTTCCGCGGGTCTCAAGGATAAGCGTCTGCGGCACTCATCTCCACCAGTGCAATGAGCGCGTTCGGTGCTCATTGCCTAAGTCCCACGGGTCGTTGGGATGAGCGCCTGTGGTGCTCATCTCCACCAGCGCAATTAGCGCCAAAGGCACTCATTGACTACGTCCCGCAGGTTGTTGGGATGAGCGCCTGTGGCGCTCATCTCCACATGCGCAATAAGCGCCTTTGTCGCTTATTGACTAAGTCCCACAGGTCTCAAGGATGAGTGCCTGTGGCACTCATCTCCACCAGCGCAATGAGCACCTGCGGCTGCAAACAGTTTAGTCTTGTTTAAAAAAAATATATAGATTTTTTCTTGCTTCTGCGATTTTCGATTGTGAAAATAGCCAAAATATGCCTCAAATTAACTTGATACCTAACTCACAGGCTCCCTGGCTCTCCCTGTGCTGTGTGTGAGTGTTTAAGTTAATTTGAGTCATACTTGTGTGTATTTGCAGGTCTTTACAGTTTGGCGGTTCGGCCGTTAAAGTCGTATTTTTGCGAGTCCTGCAGTCCATCTACATGCTGCGTGTACTAAGTAGTATGGGACGTAACTTTGTGTCCGTCCCGCGGGTCGTCGGGATGAGCGACTCCCGGGATGAGCGCCTGTGGTGCTCATCTACACCAGCGCAATAAGCTCCTTTGGCGCTGATTGCCTAAGTCTTGCATGTTATCAGGATAAGAGCCTGCGGCGGTCATCTACACCAGCGCAATGAGCGCCTTTGGCGCTCATTGCCTAAGTCCAGCGAGTCTCGTTGATGAGCGCCTGTGGCGTTCATCTCCACCAGCGCAATGAGTTTTGTGGGGTGATGGTGTGTATGAATTGGTATAATTTATACACAGATATATATATACAGTAAAACCTACATTAGCCAGCACCTATGGGGACTCCCTATTGCCAGATAAGTGTAGTTTCTGGTTAATTGGGAATCCCCGAAAAAAAGGGTCTAAATGACCCTTAAACCCCCCAAAACCCCTCAAAATGCAGTTGAAAATGCAATAGCACCTAAATGGAACTCCGGATAGTGCCGGTTTTGCCGGTTTAGCCGGAGTTTCTTTAAAATGGGTTGCTTGAGAGTCCTGGTTAGTTGGGTGCCGGATAACCGGAATTCTACTGTATATATATAAATGGGTGTAATGTACACTGATATATATAAACATAGTGTGTATGAATGGATGTAAGTGTACAAGTATATAGTAGGGACCTATCCTGTTATATGTTTACAAATATGTACACGCCCGCGCACCCCATTGCGTGCACTCCAAACGTGCGCGTGTCATCTACTTTTCAAAATTAGGTACTGCAAGATAGGTCCATAATCACTGGGAATAGAGAAGACATAACAATAGAGTGGGTGAGAGGGAAAAAGAGGTGAGAGAAGGGGAAGACAGAGGGAAGAAAAATGGGCAAATGGGAGTAGTGGAGAAAAAAGGGTGAAAGGAGGTGAGACGTGAGTGGGAGAAAGTAGGGGTGAGATAAAGGGAGGGTAAGAGAATGAGATGGAGAAAATGGGAAAAAAATAGGAAATGGAGAGTGAGAGAGATAAGCAGGTGTAAAGGGATGGGGAAGAAGATAGCTGGAGAAAATTAGGTGTAAGGAATAGAGAGACAGGGAGGGAGAAGAAAGGGGGAAATTGGGGGAGAATAGCAACTTAGCGAGAAATAGAAACAAAAGAAAGAGGGAGAAGAGAGAGAGAGAGGGGGGGGGGGAAGAAAAGATGGGGAAGGAAAGAGAGAATGGGGATAGAGAAGAGGGATAGAAATTGGGAAAAAAAGAGGAGGAGAATAAGGAGAATGAAGAGAAAATAGAAGAGGAAATAAGGGAGAGAGATAAAGGGCAGAGATGAATAGGAAAAATGAAGAGAAGATGACATGAAGGGGAGAAAAGAAGGAGGAGCGAGAGAGGAGAAAAAAGGAGAGAGTGGGGAGGAGAATGTAAAAAGAAACATAAAATAGAGAGAAAATGGAAAGAGGGAGAAGAGGGTGAAAAAGAGAAGGGGAGAGAAAAAAGGGAAAAGCAGGAAAGAAGGGGGATTGTTAAGAGGAGTGTGGATATGGGGAGAAAAGGAGAGACAGAGTAGAAAAGGGAGGGAAGAAATGGTTAAGGTTAAGGGCAGAGAAAAAAGAAAAAAGGAGGGAATTGGAAAAGGGAAGAGGAGAGTATTGATTGTGTGTTTATTTTTGTAAATCTATCCCCTCTGTATCCTGTCACCTCTATCCCTGGTACCTCTATATACTGCCATCTCTACCTCTGGTCTCTCTGAATCCTGCCATCTGTATCCCTGGCCTCTCTGAATCCTACTACCTCTATCCCTGTTCCTCTGTATCCTGCCACCTCTATCTCTGGTACCTCTATATACTTCCATCTCTACCTCTGGTCTCTCTGAATTACTGCCATCTGTATCCCTGGCCTCTCTGAATCCTACTACCTCTACCCCTGGTCCCTCTGTATCCTGCCACCTCTATCCCTAGTCTCTCTGAATCCTGATATCTCTCTCCCTAGCCCCTCTGAATCCTGCCATCTCTACCCTTGATCTCTCTGTATTCTGCCATTACTACCCCTGGTCCTTCACGCTCATTGCGAGGTCCGCAATGAGTGCCTTTGGTGCTCATTGTGAGCCTCTTCCCACTCTTCCCTTCCACTTGTCTCTTTGCCGCCTCTCCCTGCCCTGTGGTTCGTTATTAACCCTCCCCTGCGTCTCCTTTCCCCCTCTCCACTTGCGCATTTGCACATTGAGCATGCTCTACCCCACTGCGCAATGTATATGAGCGGCTCACACCGCGCAATGCGCATGTGCTACCCGCCACGCTATGTGAATGCGTAACCGAGGGAAGATACAGGCCTCGCGATGAGCCCCTGCAGCACTCATTGTTAGCCTCTCTTCCCCCTCTAAGTTGCAGGCCTCGAGATGCCTCTGCAAGCCCACAGATTGTCGGCCTAATCACGAGAGTCAGTAACAAAGTGTTACCGCCAAACTCGCAATAACGAAAACTATTATATGTAACTAGCGACTTGCCCGTCAAAAATGACGGCAATACAATTTGAAGCCTGGCAATGCTGTTTGCCACACAATGGGATCCTCTCCCCCTCTACTTTACAAGCCTTGCAACGAGCGCTGAAGCCTCCCCCCCCCCCACCTCTCCTATCGTCTACTTTACTATCTACTTTACTGTGCTTGCAATGAGCACCTTTGGAGCTTATTGCGAGTCTCTCCCCCTGTCTACTTCCTCCCTTGTGTCTCATTTCCCCCCTCCTCTCCCTCTCTTGTGTCTCCTTTCCCCCTCCTCTCCCTCCCTTGTATCTCCTCCCCCCCTGTGTTTTTATCTACCTCTCCCTCCTGTGTCTCTAACCCCCTCCCCTGTGTCTCTTTCCCTCCTGTGTCTCTTTCCCCCCTCTCCCTCCCATGCATCTCTTTATCCCTCCCGTGTCTCTTTCCCCCCTCTCCCTCCTCTGTGTCTGTTCCCCCTGCCCTGTGTCTCTTTCCCCCCGCCACCCCTCTTCCTGTGTCTGTTCCCCCCCTTCCTCGTGTCTCTTCCCCCCATTTCCCTCCCCTGTTTATTTCCCCCCTCCTCTCCCTCCCATGTATCTCTTCCCTCTCCTCTCACTCCCCTGTGTCTCTCTCTCCTCCTCTCCCTCCCCTGTTTCTCTTTCCCCCTCCTCTCTCTCCCCTTTGTCTCTTCCCCAGCTCTCCCTCCCGTGTCTCTTTTCACCTCCCCTGTGTCTCTTCCCCCTCCTCCTTTTGTCTCTTCCCCCCTTCCCCTCTGTGTCTCTTTTCCCCCCGTGTCTCTTCCCCCTGTGTCTCTTTCCCCCCCTCTCCCCCCTTGTCTCTTCCCCCCTCTCCCTCTTGTGTCTCTTCCCCCATGTCTCTTTCCCCCTCTCCCCTTTTTTTTAATATGTGACTAGTAACTTGTCCGTCAAAAATGATAGGGCAATACAATTGTAAGGCAGGAAATGCTGTTTGCCACAGACATAATTTTTTTGGGTGGTCTGAGATCCTTCGGCGCTCATTGTGAGCCTCGCGCTGAGCGCCTTTGGCTCTTGGTTGTTCTATTTTTTTTTATCAATGGCGCTTTTGCTGTCATGGTAAGGTCAGCACTGATCTGCTTCTTGCGCCTATTGCAAGGCTGTCTCCTGGTGTAGTTTGTGTGCTATGAGCAGCGTTGGCGCTCATTGTGAGGTGCGCGGTTAATGGCTTTTGCGTTTATTGCGATAGTGTTTTTTTTGTGTATATGTATTTTTCTATGCTAATTAAATAATTAATAAATTAATATACTTTACCTATTTGTAAGTAATATATGCAGGAAGCATTGTGCTGAAGAGCTGACAATCTGTTTTGATGTTCCTGCAGCATACAATTTAAGTTTACACTGTTGTGGAGCTGAGGTTTAAGTGTCAGCAATGTGTGCAGTGTGTAGTGTAAATATGCTGCGTGCGCGAGGGGAAGCCGTTAGTTTAGCTGTGTACTTCCGCATTCTGTAAGTTAGTGTTGTAAAATGGCGACGATTGTGTATGTGGTATGCGGGTGTGGATGATTTAGCGTCCTTGCTAAAATTGTTTCTTGTATCTCGTGCGTCTTTTTCTCCCTTCCCTGTGTCTCTTCCCCCCTCTCCCTTCCCTGTGTCTCTTCCCCCCCTCTCCCTTCCCTGTGTCTCTTCCCCCCCTCATCATCCTCAACCTCCCTCCTCAACCCCACTCCTCATCTTCAACCTCCCTCCTCATCATCCCTCCTCATCCTCAACCTCCCTCATCAACCCCCTCCTCCTCAACCCCCTCATCAACCTCCCTCCTCAAACCTCCATCCTCAACCCCCTCCTCAACCCCCTCCTATACCTCAACCCCCTTCCTCATCCTCAACATCCTCCTCAACCTCCCTCCTCAACCTCAACTCCCTTCCTCATCCTCAACCCCCTCCTCAACCTCCCTCCTCATCCTCAACCCCCTCCTCAACCTCCCTCCTCATCCTCAACCTGCCTCCTCATCCACAGCCCCCTCCTCATCCTCAGCCCCCCTCCTCATCCTCAACACCCTCCTCAACCTTCCTCCTCATCCTCCCTCCTCATCCTCAACCTCCCTTCTCAACCTCCCTCCTCAACCTCCCTCCTCAACCTCAACCCCCTCCTCAACCTCCCTCCTCAACCTCAACCTTAACCCCCCATCCTCAACCCCCTCATCAACCCCCTCATGTGATTTAGAGGCATTATTTAGAGGGGTTGAATGAAGGGGGGCTTTAGAATGAGGAGGGGGGGTTGAGGATGAGGAGGGGGGAGGGAAAGAGACACGGGGGGTTAGAGAGATACGGGGGGGTTGAGAGACACGGGGTGTAGAGAGACACGGGGGGTAGAGAGACACGGTGGGGGGGTTAGAGAGACACAGGGGGGTTAGAGAGACACGGGGGGGAGAGTGACTCAAGTATAAGCATAGGGGGGCCTTTTTAGCCATAAAAAAAGGGCTGAAAAACTCGGCTTATACTCGAGTAGATACGGTATATATATAAAAAATATGTATTTTATAAATGCAAAAATATTATAAATTATAATAAAGCAACCTCCAAAAATAAACACACAACAATATGTTTATTTAAAACAATAATTGTTTATTAAAAGAATTAAAAACATGTATTTTATAAATGTAAAAATATTATAAATTATAATAAAGCATATATATAGAAAAACATATATTGTATAACTTTCCTTTATCTCATATTATACATTTAGTGCAACACCTACAAATGTCAATTACTGAAACATTATCTGATAGTTATCTGATTTACTAATTTGATTCTAGATTATTGCAGAAGATCCAAGTCATTGGGCTTGGAGAAGGGAATGGAAAGAACATCATAGCTGTGTCATAAAATTTCATCAATGGACAAAAGATGAGTTTTTCATTCAAGCTCCAGGTGACACTCCTCCGGTGTGTTCAATGTGTAACATCCTTCCAGCAAAGTCAGCAAGCCAGAAGATGAATTCATGGAAAGCCAAATAAGACAGGAGTAAGTACAACACGTAAGAACTAGGAGCATCATTGGTAAAATTACCGTAAAATGATTAAAGATGAGAGTATTATAGTAATATGTAATTTATTTTATTATTAGTATTTAGTTTCTATTTTAGGATAAAATAAAGGTTAATACAGCAAGAACTGCGTCCCTCGCGAAGCAAGAGACACAGTTTGATCCGCAATTTTTCCTTTAATCTAATTTCAGTTGACTGCCTGTGTCAGGCTCACAGCTTATATTGTGCTCAGTGAAATAAAACAACACTTTTTTGACTGTAATAGATTGAATAGCAATTGCCTGCCTACAGGCGTGTGTGTGAAGCCTATTGCATCTACTCTGCCAACTTTTGCCAGTGCACAGTGATATGTCAAATCTGGTGCAACCGTAGTGTACAGTGACATAAAACAACACTTTTTTGACTGTAATTGATTGAATATCAGTTGCCTGCCTACAGGCGTGTGTGTGAGGCCTACAGCTCCTACTCTGCCAACTTTTGCCAGTGCACAGTGACACTCATATCTGGTGCAACCTAGTGTACAGTGAAATAAAAGAACCCTTTTTTTACTGTAATTGATTGAAAATCAGTTGCCTGCCTACTGGCGTGTGTGTGAGGCCTACAGCGCCTACTCTGCCAACTTTTACCAGTGCACAGTGACACTCCTATGTGGTGGCACCTTAGATTGCACGCGCAGTGCCCCAAATTTGAAGTGGGAGGACCGACCAAGCATCTTTTTCCATCTACCGCTTCCAAAAATCCATGCCATATACACGTCCCCTGATAGGTGACGTAACAGGTATAAAACTGATAGGAATAAGTAGTACAACTTAATACACCACTCCTATCTGGTGGCACATTACATTGCACGTGCAGTGCCCCAAATTCGAAGTAGGAAGTCCGACCAAGCATCTTTTTCCCTCTCCCTGTTCCAAAAATCAATGCCATATACACGTCCCCTAATAGTGGACGTAACAGGGATTAAACCGATAGGAATAGTGCTACTTAACAGTACACACCTTATAATAATGCAGACAGAGGCAACGCAGAGAGAGGAGTCTGAAGAAGAGGAGTCAGAGGAGGAAGGTGGCTTTGAGGAGGTGGAAGACCAAACACAGCAGGCGTCCCAGGGGGCTTGTTGTCACCTTTCGGGGACCCTTGGTGGCTGGGTGGAGGAAGAGACCTTCAATGACATCAGTGAGGACAAGGAACGGGACATGGCTAGCTTGGTATCCAACCTTGTGCAAATGGGGAGTTTGCGGTTGTGCAAAGGGACTGTTTGCGGTTGTTTGCGGTGCATTAAACGGGGAGATTGGTCTGTTACTGTGAAGCGGGTGTAACCCTTACACTACCTGATCGATACAACATCATACCTGATATTTTAAAGCATGTTATTCCAAACAATTTAGGAATGTTAGGTGATTTATGCCCTTTATGGATTAAAACCAGACTCTGCATCAACTATGTAATTTTCCGTGGGAGTTTTGCCATGGATGCCCCTCCGGCATGCCACAGTCCAGGTGTTAGTCCCCTTGAAACAACTTTCCCATCACTATTGTGGCCAGAAAGAGTCCCTGTGGGTTTTGAAATTCGCCTGCCCATTGAAGTCTATGGCGGTTCGCCGGGTTCGCCCGTTCGCGAACATTTGATGGAAGTTTGCGTCCGCTGTTCGCGAACCGAAAATTTGATGTTTGCGACATCACTAATTCTCTCAAATAAATTTTGATTTGCAGAGTTAGAGGCAAATGAAGCCTATTTCTCATTGTTCCATCCAGTGCACACATTCTACTTTCATTTTTCAACCCTGCAGCAACTCTCACTAACACCCTCCTTTTGGTTTATCACAGTAGTCATCTACTTCTCCAAAACACTTTGATGGTCACACCATGTACCTTGCCTTCTCTAAACTCTGTACTGCCTCTCAGTTCTATAATAATAATATAACATCTCATTATAACAACTCATCTACATAAATCTCATTTACATTGACTTGATCATTTTTCAATTCACCACAACCAACCTTTCCACACTCTCCTACCCTAATACACATTACAACCACACGCTTTCATCTGTACCTCACATGACTTTTACCGCCACTTTATACAATGCCAGATGTGCTCAGCTACAACCATGGAGCTCAAAGCAGCCATCTTTAAAAGCGCTCCCACACTGCTCAACACCATTTCTTGTGAATGCAGGTTTGACGATAGTCAAGAGTATTGGTGTGTAGCTAGGTTTGCAAAGGTCTTTGTACATGTCAGTGATATTAAATTCTGAACTCATAAGTTTTCCTCTATTTGATGACAGAATTTCAAACCTCTGTGGATTAACAACAAAACAAGAGAGTTGTGATTAGTTCCTAAAACTATTCTACTGGTAAAGTGGTTATACATACTGGATTAGACGTGAAATGATCTCCCATCAGATTCTGTATTTCTCTTTCTGTCTTAAATTTAGTAGGATGTCTAAAATAAACTCCTTACCCAGGTCATGGCCATTGGCTCATGACTGCCCTAAATGCAGTGTACCTATAAATGGCACTGCAGTCTATCAGGATAAATGATGGATCATGTGGCAATTCCTTTGGTGAGGCTGGAAAGGCATTGATCAAATGAAAAAAAATGTGCCTAACAAGATTTTGTGTTTGTTCTGTAATAAATCATCATCAATAAGCCGGGACTTCCTGAAACAATCACAAGCTGAGAGCCACTTTATTTAATTACTAGAAAAGCAACATTTTACTAGGTCAGTGCTTGGTACTAACAACCAGGGAAAGTTATAGAGTTTAGCAAAATTGTAATAAGAGGAGGGATGTATTTATGTCTATCTATCTATCGATGGTAAAATCTAACAAAATTCTGAAGCTTGCTGCACACATGACGGGTCATTTTCTAACCAGTAGCCAGGCATCTCCTGTCCTGCGGTACAATGTAAACAAATTCTGAAGCTTGCTGCACACCTGGAGGTTTGAACAGGACTATGGGCATGGGCGTAGGAACTGGGGGTGGGGGGGGCGTGGTATTTTTATACTATATGCAGTATTCATCCCATCTCATGAGGCAACATCATTATTATTATTCTTAATATTATTCTTCTTATTATTATTATTATTACTAAGTATGTATGCCTGTTATAATTTTTTGCAAGATAGCAATTATTTCTAGCTAAATATCATTCCCTTACAAGATGCTGTAACATTATTCTTTCAGGAGTCTTTTCTAATCACTACCCAAGCCTCTCCTGTTCTTTGGTTCAATCTAAGCAAGTTCTGAAATTCACACCTGAAGGTAATAACAGGACTTTGGAAGTTAACCATCTCTGGAGGCAAAATCATTAATAATATTACTACTAATGTATGCCTGTTATAATGTTTTGTAAGATAAAAAGTATTTCTTTGATACATATCATCCCCTTACAAAATGTTATAACATTATTTTTTCAGGAGACTTTTCTAATCTCTCTAGCTAGACCTCTCTTGTTTTGGGATAAAATGTGAGGATATTAACTCTCTCAGTATAATTATTACTATTACTTCTAATGTATGCCTGTTAGACTTTTTTGCAAGATAGAAATGATTTCTAGCTATCATTGTCTAACAATATGTTCTTTGGTACAATCAAAGACAAATTTTAAGCTTGCTGCACATCTGGAGGTATGAACAGGACCATGGAGGTTGACCCATCTCAGGAGGAAATATCATTATGAATAGAACTGGTCAGACACTGATAATCTGGCATTGTCCATTCTAGGGGCATGTCAGATTCACAGATTTGCCAGACCAGAGGTGGTCCAGCAAATCAGGTTAATCTGGCAAATCCAGTCCATTCCCTGCCTATTTTATCTCTGTGTGCTCCTGTAGCAACACAAAGGCAGTAGGAGAGGGGTGAGGCTGTGCATGGCTGAGATCCAGGGACTGACTGACAGCGGAAGCTGTGATCTGCTATCATTTCACAGTGGGGAGGAGACTGCTGTATTACAGAAGGTGCTAGATTATCCGATGCTGGATAATCAGTGTCCAACCTGTACTACTACTAATGTATGCCTGTTAGAATATTTTGCAAGATAGAAATAATTTCTAGCTAAATATCATTCATTTACAAAATGTTGCAATATTTTTTTTTTTCAGGAGCCTTTTACAACACTAGTCAGGCCTCTTCAGTTCTGGTACAATCTAAGACAATTCTGAAGCTTACTGCACACCCGTACGTATGAACAGTGCACTATGCATGTTGATCCATCACAGAAGGCAATGACATTATTAATATTGCTACTAATGTATGACTGTAATACTTTTTTGCAATTATTTATAGTTAAATAGCTTTCCCTCATGAAATGTTATAACATTCTTCTTTCAGAAACCTTTTCTAATCACCAGCCAGGCCTCTCCTATAGAAAGTCTCCTGTTCTGGGGTACAATTTAAAAAAATTCTTAAAGTACATTCCTCCCTCATAGTCCTTCACCCACTTTATTTATAGGGGCACGGCAATCACTTGTACCTGACCAATCAGCAGCACATGCTATAATAATATATAACATAATATGTCTCGTCTCCACCCACCATACCCATCCTGATTATCTCTCAGCACTCTCTCCTTTGTTTTGACACAAAGCATTTACTAGCAAAAGATAACAAACTACATACTAGCACTACTGTCTCACAATGCCTCTTAAATTGTAAGTTTATGAGTTTTCAATCTTGTATGGTGCTTAAGAAAAAAGCACCATGACCCTCATTCAATTGAGCCATTTGGGAGATCCGGGCTCACAAGTGGAGGTCTCAAGTTATTTTGCTATTCAATTGGCTTCCGTTTGCGGGCTCCTATTGAGTTACGTACTCCAAGTTGAGATTCATTGCAATCCATTGCAAATACGAGGGAAGTAATTTAATAGGGAAATTAGTGGGATTTTTTAGTGTACTCCAGGATAAAGCAAGATAAGTAACAAAAAAGGTAAAAAAGCGTCTTTCCTAAAATAATGGCAGTAAGTCAAAATTGGTGTCACTGTCCCATAATACTGTGGGATTAGCAATAAGTGACCACCTTAATTATGACAAATAGTGTAGTGTGATATTAAATCTCTAGAGCTTCAAAAAAAGCATCAAAAATGGTATAATGATAATAAGAAGATAATGCTGGTATGCAAGCCTCATGTGAGGAATTGACTCTGCTGGGTTTTGGACCCTGGTCCCCAGGCTGCTATACCTCTTCCCTACCACTGCGCCAGCTTACCTTTGTGAATTCCATTGAGACCTTATAAGCTTGGCTCTGCTAGCAATAGTATCAGTACCTAAGTCTCTTCAGCTGTGTCTGGTCAGGTGTCTGGTCCTTGGCCTATATAAGGCACTTCCTGTCTATTGATCCTTGCCAGATTATTGTGTGGTTCCTGATCACTTCAATAAACCTTGTTCCTGTTTTCACCTACAAGTTTGCGGAACTGGATTATTGCTGACCTTGGCTACTGGTCTCCACAACTTTGTGATTTCTATATCATTACACCTCATATGCAAAAGGTATTTGCTAATCATAGGGATGCAGCAACATATATTATAGATGAAAGGTTTGAGGATAGGCACTGTTTATTTTGTAAAAAAGTGCACTAAATTAAGAAAAGTTTAAAAACAACAACAAAAAGGCAGGGGGTAGAGAATAGTACCTTTAGTATAAATATAAACGCAGTACACTATAATGTAGAGTATGATAGGGGAGGAAGATATCACCATAAATCCTTAAATATACATATAAGTCACTTATAGCATCATCAAACCACTACATAAAGTTTAGGCTTTTTTTTCTTTCTTTTTTTTCAAACATCTTTTTATTAAATGGAGTTTGCGTCAGAACAGAAGTGGATTAATACATTTCAACCATTGGTGAGCAAATATATGCAATGTTCATAGTAGCCATACTTATTGCATCATATTTATCTAGTACATATAGGAATTCCTTTATAATTTTTGTGCTTGGAATTGTACCACATTGCTTAACATCACCTAGATATCCTTTGGTGTTCTCCAAATGTTTTTTTTTTTTTCCTTTTAGATTGTCTTCTAACATTTTATCCTTTACACAAGTTAAAACAAAAATACAATCAATTATCAACTGGGGAGAGAGGAGGGGGGGGAGAAAGGGTACTTGGGGAAATAGCACACTTACCGTCTCGAGTAACACTGGTCGCAAGTAGGCTCTGGGGCCCCATCCGTCGCCCCCGCAACCCTCAGGCCCATCCCCACCCCGAGGCTGGGGTCTGAGCTAAACTGTGGCACTATGTGGGGAGTCTAGCCAGGGAGACCAGATATCCAGAAAGCTGGGATAGCTATGTTGCATGTAATGTGTACATTTTTCATTAATCATTATAAAGTTTATCCTGGTAATGACATAATTTAGATTTAGTGTAGGGGTTCTCCAGTGTCTGGCAATAGTATGCTTAGTGGCTAAAGGAAAATACTGTAAGAGTGCATTACACTTGGGGGATATGTTCTCTGCCTTCCCTCCTAACAGGCAAACCTCTATTGTGGGTGTTAGTGGGCTATGTATTAGTTGTGAAAATAGTTGGAACACGTTCCCCCAGAGAGCTTGTGCCTTTGTGCCGTGCCACCAAATGTGGCTGAAATCTCCTGTAGCTTGGTAGCCCCTAAAGCAAAGTCTATTTATCGTGGGGTTAATTTGGTGCATTCTGGATGGGGTGAGATAGGTTCTGTGGAGGACTTTGATTGAGACCTCTAGTAGGCTATTAGTAAGTGAGCCCTTGGTCAGATTTTGGCTAATCCTATGCCAAGTTTCTATAGTCAGTTCCCTGCCTAGGTCTTGTTCCCAGTGTGCCATACAGGCGGGTTTCTGTTTTTGTTTGGTATTGTTAAAGCTGGAATACAAGAGACCCAGGGTGCCTCTAGAGTTGGGAATATTCTTACAAATTGTGGATAGCCAGCACTGTTTCGGTGGGCCCCAGTCTTTTGTCAGGGATTCTAACCAATGTCTGATTTTCCTATAATTCCATAGTTCCCCTGTTGGTATGTTAAGGTTAGTTACTAGTTGTTCGTGATTCACCACTCTATCGTCGTGATACCACGCCCCTATTCTGTTAAGGTCACTAGAGAGCCACCACCTTCTTGAGATTGAGCTCAAGGTCGTCTCAAAGTCTGGGAAAGATTTTATAGAAGTCATAGGGGTGATTGGTGGCGCTAGTTGGTGTTTGGTACAAGCCCAGGTCCACACCGATGCCGTGAGTTTGATCATCGGGTTGGTGAGGTACTTTTTGTTTTTGATTTTATGAATCCCCGGGTCCCAGATCAGCGTGTCCCAGGAGTGGGGTCTAAGTTCCCAGTTCTCCATAAAGACCTATGTGGGTTGATGTGTCTTTGTGTGGGTTAGTGGCAGGTAGGCCAACTGGGCTGCTTTGTAGTAAAGCCTGAGGTTTGGGCAGGATAATCCCCCTTGGTTTTTGTTCTTATACATCATCTGCCTAGCAATCCGCGGGGCTTTATTGCTCCAAATAAATTTAAATATTATATTCTGCAATCTGTCTAGATCTTTGAGATCTAGCGGTAGGGCAAGGGTCCTGAAAAGGTACAATATTTTGGGCAGAATATTCATCTTGATGGCCGTGATGCGGCCTGTCCATGATATGTTTAACTTTGACCAGCTTTGTATATTCTTTGTTAATTTCTGAAGCAATGGGGGTAGTTTGCTTTGTATATTCCCACTACCCTCCTTGTAATATGAACCCCTAGATATTTGATTGATGTTTTTGGCCAGGAAAAGTTATAAGTCCTTTGCAATTCTGTAAGATCTGTCAATGGTATTCCTACATCTAAGGCCTCGGTTTTCTCCAGGTTAATTTTTAGCCCCGATATCTCCCCAAAGTCACGTAATACCGTCAGCAAGGCCTGGATCAAGCTCTTGGGGTATGTCAGAGTGCATAAGAGGTCATCCGCACACAGGGAGCATTTGAGGTCTTGGAGGCCGATTCTCAGGCCCCTTATGTTTGCAGTGCATCTGATTTTTTGGGCCAAAGGTTCCATGGCCAGCGCAAAGAGTAATGGAGACAGGGGGCACCCCTGTCTTGTTCCTCTCCGTATGTCTATAGTCTCCCTGTTTGGCCCTGGTAGTTTTAGAGCTGCTTGGGGCAGATGATAATAAGAGCGTAGCAGATTTATGAAGCGTCCTTTGAAGCCAGATTTGGCCAGTGTCGCGTGTAAGTAGGGCCACTCTACCGTGTCAAAGGCCTTTTCAATGTCAAGGGCCAAGACACAGAGCGGGATACCATCCCTTTGCGCTAGATGTAGTACATTTAAAGTTTGTCTAAGATTGTCTGCTGCTTGTCTGAATGGGATAAAGCCCGTCTGTACTTTATGTACTAGTTACGGTAGGAACTTGGAGATCCTGTCCGCCAATATCTTTGCTAGCATCTTAACATCGCCGTTTAGGAGGGATATTGAGCGGTAGTTTTTGGCCTCCAGGGGGTTCCTGCCCTCCTTAGGGAACATCACCAAGTCAGCCCTATTCAGTTCAGGTGGCATTGCTTCTCCATTCAGAATGGAGTTGAAAAGCCTGCATAGATAGGGGGCTAGAAGCCCAGCATATGTTTTATAGTAGGAGTTTGGGAACCCATCTGGGCCCGGGGCTTTACCTAATTTGAGATTTTCAATAGCTCTGAGTACCTCCTCTATTGATATGTCAGAGTTAAGCATGCTTATGTCCTGTTCCGTGGCCTCGGGTAGATCTAAAGATGTCAGATAGGATTGGGTCGCATCTGGGCCTTGTAGGATAGTTGCAGCATAGATTTTTTGATAGAAAGCCGCAAAGGTTTATTTAATTTCTGTTTGGCTTACTGAGGGATACCCATTTGCGGTGTTAAGCTTTAAAAAAAATTGCTGAAGGGGTCTAGGGTTCAGTCTCCTATCTAGAAGAGAGCTAGGTTTGTTCGCCTTCGTATAGTATAGGTGGGTGGTGCGCCTCAGTGCTTTGTCTGTCCGCATTGAGAGAGCTTTGTCGAATTCCAGTCTACATCTATTTATTTGATGTCTTGTTTGAGGAGAGGGGTTAGTCTGGTTATGTCTCTCTAGTCTTTGGAGTTCTTTTCTGATCTGTTTCCCTCTGCAGGCATTGCTTCTTAAAGGCCAAAGCAAGCTTAATATAGGTGCCACGTATATACGCCTTATGGGCAGTCCAGATCCAGCCCATTCCTACGTCTGTAGTGTCATTGATGTCAAAGTATAGTCGTAGGTCTTTCTCTACTTGGCTATTGAATGTGGGGTTGTGTAGTAAAATTTCATTTAGCCTCCAGATAAAAGGGCTTTTCTGGGTCTCGCCAAAGTCTATTGTCAGGGTCACCGCCGAATGATCCGACCATGGGCATACATTAATTTTGGCTGATCTAGTCATATCAAAAATAGGCGCGCTTACTAGTATTGTATCGATTTGGGAATAAGATTTATGTACATGCGAGTAGTGAGTATATTCCCGTCTGGTTGGGTGATGCCCTCTCCAGGCGTCCACTAAGCCTATAGCGTTTAATAATCTCTTAATTTGTTGCATTTTATTTGTGTACCGACCACAGTCTAGGCCCCTAGATCGATCTAAGAGAGAATCTAATGTCAGATTGAGGTCTCCCCCTATTATCAGTTTTTCATGGGCGTGAGATTCAAGTACTCTCAGGATTTTTAAAAGAGTTTTGTGTCGTCGGGCATAAATGGATACTAGCGTCAGCTCTGAACCTAGAATTGTGCCAAATAGAATAATGTAGTGTCCCTCTTTGTCAATTATTTTAGAAGTGATCTGGAATGGAAAATTGCGGTGTATTAGTATTGACATCCCTGCTTTTCTGGTGGGTTGCGTAGCTGAGTAATAGTTTGGGTATTCTTTATCCAAGAATGAGGGAATTTTGTGTTGGGCAAAATGTGTTTCCTGCAAGAACAGGACAGAAGGCTTTATATGCTTGTAATAAAGGAAAGCTTTTCTCCTTTTGTACTGTGAATTGAACCCTTTTACATTGTGTGTGGTAAAAGCGTATTCTACACTGGCCATCGGGTAAGTCTGAGTATGTGTTGTTGAGAGCCTGTCAACTCACCCCATGTCCCGGATTGTGCAGGAGGGACCAGAGAGCCAGGGAGCACCAGAAGGAGCCTCCAGGCCCCATTGCGGGCCAATGTCTTCTCATGCCGGATAGAGCGTGCTGGGGTGGGAGGGGAAGGGAAAAAAGAAAGTTCATAAACAACATAACCGTAATACATATACACTTACTCCTACGCCAGTCAAAAATTCTGGCGTCTGTCGGGGGTAGGACTATGGGAGACAATCGTCCTATAATCCCCTGTTGGAGGGGTATATATAAGGAACCCATTACATAAAAGTAGTTCCTTGTAGCCACTGAGGGGCAACTCATTTAGATCTAACTATAGAATCTAATAGTCTTGTAAGAGATGAAGGAAAAGTGTCATGGTCTTATCTATAAAAGCTAGTTGGCCTTCTACACTCAGATTGTCTCTTGGATTATGATAAGGTTTTGGAAGGTTCTTTTTTTGTTTATGTCAGCCTACGTTTCTGATTTGAGTGGTAACGTGCCTCAAATTTTAGGTTTTCAGTGGGCCTCTATTTCCCCTAGTGTCGTCTTCTTTTGGTTTGGGTGGTTCCCTGCTAGTTCATCAATGGGGGCTTCAGTATGGTAGTAAAAAGAGCTCTTGTGAGGCCTGCCTTTATGTTATGTCCTCTGTAGGGGCGGTAATAGGTCTCTAATTTTCAAGTGGGTAGCCATCTTTCCCTGTTTACTTCGTCTCTTGTTAAAAAAAAAAAAGGCTTCCCATCGACTCTTGCCTTAGTGTTTAAGTTTGGTGAGTGTCAGTGTTGTCTTCCTTTCAAGTCTAGTTATGGGAAGTTTTGTAGCTATATTCTCAGGCTAAGACATTTGTAAGGAACAGTAACAACCAGCAATGACTTTTGAACTGTGCTTAAAATGACAAAAGATAAATCTGATACAAATTAGCCTTAAATTCAACAACAAATCTTGAATGATTAAACCCTTTGTAAATTAGTCCGATTGGTATGGTACTTCAGGTAGCTCTAAGGGCGCCTTCAGGTATCTGCCCAGTTCTAGTAGTGGACTTGTGGCTCGTAGGCATTTCCCCCGAATTTGGGGAAGAGCTCTGATTGCCTTTATTCTGTACTTTAGTCCACTGTTTGGTGGGCGCAGTAGTATTGTTTTGTCTTTGATCCCTCTCTGCGTTGTTCGGTGGATTAGGTGCAAGTCCGATAGTAGTGAGGTGAGAGCGGCATTCCTCCAGGGAGAAGGCTGAGTACATCTTGCCCTTATGTTGAAAAGATACCACAAATGGAAAGCCTCATCTATATGGGATTTTATGTGTGTTCAGAATCTCTAGGGCTGGCTTCATTTCCCTGCGCCTGGTCAGTGTGATCGGAGAAAGAGTATTGTTGCATTGTCTGGGCCCCTGATGTTTTGCTTTTTTCTGGCTGCCGCCAGGATCAGGTCCCTGGCTTGTTGTCGCAGGAATCTAATGATCACATCTTTCGGTACGTCTGGGTTTCTGGGTGCCCATAGAGCTCTGTGGGCCCTCTCTATCTCCCATACTGACTCTGGTATTTCCGGAATAATGCCCTTGATGGTGTCTTTCAGGTAAGGCTTCAGGTCTTGTACTGCCTTCGGAATCCCTCTCAGTCTTAAAGTATGGAGGCGCGACCTGTTTTCTAGGTCCTCAAATTTATCTTCGAGGGTTTCCACTCTGGAGTAGGTCTGCGAGTGTAGCGCTCTGTCCCTCTCCTGGGCTTCAGCAATCTGGTCTACCATTTCTTCCAGAAGGTGGGTTCTCTGACCCAGGTCATTTATGTCCTTTCTGATAGCATTCACAGTCTTTTCAGTATATGCCTGGAACATTCGTTCTATCAGGGCTATGGATCTCGGTGAGAGGTCCATGTTGCTTTGGGTTGCACCCAGGTCCTCCTGGTCCTCAGAGTTGTCTGAGTGCTCTGAGTTCGCTTCTTGGGCGGTTTCTGGGGTTTTAAAATGATCTGTGATCCTTCTGGTTGCAGTGCCTTTTTTGCATTTCCCCATGTTGAAGCCCAAAGATTAAAAGTTACTATTGCGTGGGCAGTCTGTGGCTGATGGTCAGTAGCAGTTGCTGAGGGATCAAAGTGGTGGTGCAGATAAATGAATGGGTTTAATGCAAATCACATTTTAGTCATGGTCTTTGGTTGCTTGTGGTCTATCGTGCATGGCTTTTAGAGAGTTGACCCCTCATTTGTGACACAGGGGGCAGTCAGGGATTTCTCGCCATTTCAAGGTTTACATATAGGGGTTCTGTTTGCAGTCTCTGTTTTTTTGTGTTGAGTGCCACCTGTGTTTTGTCTTGGGCCGGGTCCGTCCTTTAGGGAGTGATTGAGGGGCTTTTCTGTGCAGGGTAGATTGTAGAGTAAACCCTTCCTCTATACTGATCTATGTTTCAACTTTTACCTTTGTGTAATACCCCTGCTTGACAGTTGGAGTGCTTTGGGGAATAGTGGTGAATCGTTTCTGTCCACTAGGTGACAGTGAGCCTCCATTCTCTGTCTGCCAGTTGCATAGAGTCAGTGTTACATATGCCAGTTTCTGACATATGGGGCCCTGATTCTCAGGGCTGCCAGAATAAAGGTAAGAAGGATGCAATCCAGCGTTATCTGTTGGTGTGTAAGTTGAATAGTGAGTTTTTATAATTCCAGTTTTCTCAAAGGTTTAAGTACCCTAAGGTCAGTGTGGGTTTTCCTTGTTTGTACTGTTAAGGGTAGCAGGCTAGATAGATGATGGGTGTATTATAAACAGTGTTGTGCTTGTTTTATACTTGTGGAGGAGATGGGGTTAGGGCTGACATGTATCCCTTCTTCTGCGTGCACAGTCCTGTCCTATGCCCCCAAAATGGCCGCCTCAGAGCTCTTTTTTGCAGGAGTGACATTCCAACAGCAAGGGCCTCTCTGACCCCCTAATGCAGGTAAAGATATAGCTACCCTCTATCTTCCTGCTTCTTTCCTCCAGCCCCACCAGTACTCACTTTACAGTTGGGTCGCCAGGCATAGGGTAACAGAGTTAATGGGTAATGCTCCTGAGGTGATCCTGTGCACCCACAGGGGCCTGGGCCTCCACCTCAGACCTTGCCTAGTGCAAATCCAAGATGGCCACCACCCGATCTTGGGGTATCTGTAGCTTCCACTGCCTCCTGTGTTGCTCTGACCAGGCCCTTCTGCAGTGTTGCAGTTTCTGGCAAAGGGTGCCTGTAGCAGGCGCAGGGTCTCTGAAGCTCTCACCTCCCGGTAAGTCCCTGCAGGAAGGCAGTCTTCTAGTGAGCTGGCCGGGTCCAGGTTTCTCTGCAGCTGTGGCTCCAGGGGTAGCTTTTGAGGGTCCTACGGGGGAAATGGGTCCCCCCTCTTCTTCCCCCAGTTGTTTTCAGGGTATGCAGTTTAGTTATGATAACTAGGGCAATTTATAAGCCCACTTTTAGTGCTTTAAGCAGGCGCTCACACTAAACACATCTAGCTCCAGCATACGGAAGCTCCACCCCCCCAAGTTTAGGCTTTTACTGCTTAAGTGTGAAAAAGGATAGGAGTATCTTAAGTCTGCCCTTTAAGACATAAAGAAATACATGTGTACTTGCGTTTTTTGGAATGCCACAAAAGGGAATAGTTGTTCTGCTGTAGCTCACAAAGAACATAGAATAGAGTGTACTATCTCCCCCCTGCTCCCCAAGGTCCGTTTTGGTGTGTGTTATGTAAACTGTGTATGAAGGAGTAAGGGACTTAAGGTGGATACAGACAATTAAAGCTGGAAAGTGGAAGTAATAATAAGATAAAAATAAAAGTTATATAAATTATATTAAAAGATGATGGTTGGTGGATGATTCATGGTAGATTAATAAATATAATATAATATAGAAAATATAGTCTAATGAATAAAAATAATGAGATAGTGGATGGAGTCCCTTAGTGAATATAAGGGCAAAATGAAGGACTAAATATAAGTGAAAGGTGTTTGTTATGAGAAAGGCTTGATGTAAGTGATATGGGGATATGTATGTAACCTATGAAATAGTAAAAAAGTGAAAAGTAAAAAATAAAAACTTAATTAGTCATATAAATGTGAGTGTGTTTATTGGTGAGAGGTTGCGATGGTGTGATAATTGTGTGGGGTGGATTGGATTGGGAGAAATGAATGTAGGAGAAGTGAATATCTGGTGTATGGTAAATGTGATTGTTGAAGTGTATTAGTGGAAAAAGGTGTGAGTAATCAATGAGTGTGATTTAATGGAAAAGAAAGTGTAAAAAAAAAAAAAAATGGTTGTAAACAAATACAAGAAAAATCCATAAATGAACAAGTGGACAATCACATACGGTGCATAATGACATATGGTAACAATTGGAAACAAATAAAGAATGTCCTTAAAGAACACTGGCACGTCCTATTGGATGACCACGACTTTAAAAGTTACCTTCCTGTACAGCCACAAATCACCTATAGAAAAAACAAAAGCATAGGAGATCATATCGTCAGAAGCTTTTTTTAAAGTAAAGAAGAAGATAAGACAAAGACCATGTGGCTCCAACCTACAAGAGGCCTTTACAGATGTGGAACATGTAAAGCATGTACCTATGTACAGCCGGGACATTATTTCAAACATCCAACCACTTCAAAAGAATACTCCTTGAAAAATTTCATAACGTGTAAAAGTACATATGTTATCTACGTCCTGGTCTGCACATGTCCCAGGATATACGTAGGCAAAACTATAAGGCAGTTACGCTGACGCATACTTGAACACGTTTGTTCGGTAAAAAAAGAATTGGACACACCAGTGTCACGACACTTCCGAATGGCACATGCCAATAAATTCTCCACGATGAAATTCTACGTAGTGGACCACCTCTGCAAAAAAACAAGAGGAGGAGATATCAACATTCAACTTTTACAGCTAGAAAGTAGATGGATTTTTACTTTAAACTCACAGTATCCGAATGGCCTCAATGAGGGCTTCTCGTACTCAGCATTCTTATGAGTACTTACCATGTATTACAGATCTTATACTTAGTACTAGACCTTTATATAGTATCCAATAGTTTCTCAACTTCAGATCCAGTATATACAGCTAAGTTTATTAGCTTTTTCCTCTCTATCAAGAGCATTTTACTTTTTATAATTTTTCAGATTCTCATAACCTACAGTACTTCACCTCCCATCACATTTTTTTTATTTTTTTATTTTTTAACACTTTCTTTTCCATTAAATCACACTCATTGATTACTCACACCTTTTTCCACTAATACACTTCAACAATCACATTTACCATACACCAGATATTCACTTCTCCTACATTCATTTCTCCCAATCCAATCCACCCCACACAATTATCACACCATCACAACCTCTCACCAAAAAACACACTCACATTTATATGACTAAATCAGTTTTTATTTTTTACTTTTCACTTTTTTCCTATTTTATAGGTTACATACATATCCCCATATCACTTACATCAAGCCTTTCTCATAACAAACACCTTTCACTTATATTTAGTCCTTTATTTTGCCCTTTTATTAACTAAGGGACTCCATCCACTATCTCATTATTTTTATTCATTAGACTATATTTTCTATATTATATTATATTTATTAATCTACCATGAATCATCCACCAACCATCATCTTTTAATATAATTTATATAACTTTTATTTTTATTTTATTATTACTTCCACTTTCCAGCTTTAATTGTCTGTATCCACCTTAAGTCCCTTACTCCTTCATACACAGTTTACATAACACACACCATAAACCTCTCACCAATATACACCCTTCTCATTTATTTCTTCTAAAAGTATTTACATTTCACTATTCTTCTATCTCTTAGGTTACATACATATTTCTATATCACTCATATTAAGCTTTTTCATGTACACTTTTTACTCTTATTTAGCCTTTTATTTTGCCCTTAAACACACTAAGGGACTCCATCCACCACCTTAGAATTTTTATTTACTAGACTATATATTATATATTATACTCAATTTACCCATTTACCATTCACCTTCCACCAACTATCATCTTTTTATATAACTATTATTCTTATATTTTATTTTATTATCTTTCCACTTTCTAGCTTGAATTGCTCTTATCCACCTTAAGTCCTCTACTCTTTTATACACCCACGTACTCTGTCTATGTGGGTGGTGCCCAGCACACATCAACAAAGTATGCAATGACTCTGGATGCTGTTCCAGCGTCTGTCATTGAGAATAAAGTTTTACTATTTAAATCATGTCATGACGTCACACGCATGTCACATGATCAACGTTCATCACGTGACACGCTAACCAGGACGTAAAAGCCATAGTGCCTAGGCCTTAAATAGGCCACTCATTCTTACACTTATTAGCCCATGACTAAGCCCCATTAAGTGGCGAAACAGACCGTCGGGAGCAGGGGGGGAGATGGTACACTCTATTCTATGCTCTTTGTGAGCTACAGCAGAACAACTATTCCCTTTTGTGGCATTCCAAAAAACGCAAGTACACATGTATTTCTTCATGTCTTAAAGGGCAGACTTAAGATACTCCTATCCTTTTTCACACTTAAGCAGTAAAAGCCTAAACTTTATGTAGTGGTTTGTTGATGCTATAAGTGACTTATATGTATATTTAAGGATTTATGGTGATATCTTCCTCCCCTATCATACTCTACATTATAGTGTACTGCGTTTATATTTATACTAAAGGTACCATTCTCTACCCCCTGCCTTTTTGTTGTTGTTTTTAAACTTTTCTTAGTGCACTTTTTCACAAAATAAACAGCGCCTATCCTCAAACCTTTCATCTATAATATATGTTGCTGCATCCCGATGATTAGCAATTACCTTTTGCATATGAGGCTTGCATACCAGAATTATCTTCTTATTATCATTATACCATTTTTGATGCTTTTTTTGAAGCTCTAGAGATTTAATATCACACTACTCTATTTGTCATAACTAAGGTGGTCACTTATTGCTAATCCCACAGTATTATGGGACAGTGACACCCATTTTGACTTACTGCCATTATTTTAGGATAGACGCTTTTTTACCTTTTTTGTTACTTATCTTGCTTTTTCCTGGAGTACGCTAAATAATCCCACTAATTTCCCTATTAAATTACTTTCCTTTGATTTTTGAATTTAGTGTTAAGCACTAGGAAATAGCTTAGGTCATAAATTTATATCAATCCATTGCAATTTGTAAAATCACAAGTTCACGTCCTCCAAGCCTTTGATTTTTCATGGCCGCAAGAGTCCCGAACTCTAAAATCGCAAATCGCTATTCAATTGCTCCGATTCCCCCTCGCTAACAACTCCGTCAAGCTGGCAAATACCTAACCACAAGTTAATGTTACCAAGGAGGTTTCGCAAAGTGCTTAATGACAAATGGGAGCACTTTAAAAGCAAATAAATAAGCAATACTGTACTTTCATTAAGAGTGAAAGTGATGTTAGGTCTTAAAATGAATAGCACAACATTCTCCAATACTTTATTTCATGTTCAATTTTTGTGTTATATCGATCACAGCAATCAATGTGAAGCACTATAGGCTTCAACCTCCATCAGCCCAATTAAATTCAAAGTGAAGGTAATATCCAGCTGGGCACAAGTTACGGGCCACAGCCTCATGCCCGTAAACCCTGTTTTCAGACGTAACGCTTACGGTTCTCCGATTCTATAATTGGCACCAAAGCTGTAATTTGCAAGCCAGGCACATGTCAATTAACCTATAGGAAGCAGAGGACGCTAATCGAGGCCGCAAGTAATGGTTTAGAAGACTGCTAAATTCGTAAATCTGTGACTGTGTTGTAGCTGAACAAGTGAACAGGTCTAAAAGTTGTTGGGTTATTGAGTGTGAAAAAAAGAGAGAGATGGAGACTGAGAGAGAGATAGCGAGTGTTAGAGAGAGATAGACAGAGCATGTTAGAAAGAGATAGAGAGTGTTATAGAGAGAGAGATAGAAAGTGTTTGAGAGAGCGAGTGAGAGTGACAGAGAGAGAAATAGAGAGTGTTAGAGAAAGAAAGATAACAAGCTAGTGCGAGAGATAGAGAGTGAAGAGAGGAGGAGAGTGAGGAGAGGTAGAGGCATGGAGGGAAGGAAAAGAGGAAGCAGTGCAGGGAGAGGACAGGGAGGCCTGGCACCCCAGGCACAGGCCGACCCGCAAGCTGCTGTGGCCAAGACCAAGGCACTGAACTACACCACTGAGGAGATCAACGTCCTCCTAAGGAAAGTCGGTGCCCGCTATGATATCATCCATGGCAGGAGGAATGTGAGGCTCAGCCGGAAGATACGTGCCTGGGAAGAGATTGCTGCGAAAGTCTCATCACTAGGTTATGCGAATCGTGAACCCAATTCAGTAAACTGTTACCAGGACTGCCGCATGAAAGTCAAGAAGAAGATGGAGGAGGAGGTGATGTCAGCACGTGCAACTGGTGGTTGGCCGCCAACAAATATAACTTACACCAGATGGGAGCGCACGCTCAAGGAGTGGATCCAGCTGGCGGCAGTAGTGAGCCTCCATGGACTGCTGGACTCTGGTTTTGCAGAAACCCTGCAATGTGAGTACCATATACGCCTTCACACCCTGATATGCACACACATGAATCCCACACACATAGATAACTGACATTGAATGGCACTGAAAGATCTCTGGTTGTGACTACATATATATGGGGCAGCAATAACCATGTCAATCCGGTCTGAATAAATATACTTGCCAGAATTGTTATCAATGAAATATATATATCCACCTACAACTGATTGTGCATAGCATTTTCCAAATCAATTGATGCTACTGTTATGTTTGCTGTTGGTTCAGAGTGCATATAAAGCATAAATTATTAAATCTCCATTGCAATTGTGTACTTATTGTCATGAGTTCCCCTATCCCTCTTTACCCCATGTTAAACTGTCCCATTCATAGCTGTTTTGCTTAATACTCCTACATCTTTAAACTAGATATAGCTGTAAATCCAGATTTATTATACATCCCCATTAGACTACATTTATGGGTGTGCACATCAGAGAATGAACTAACCTTAATAGGTTAGTTCTATGGACATGATAATCCACTCTGAGAGAAACCGCTTTTATCTTACTTGCGCCCTTCACATGGAGAAATATCCTGAAGTATATCAGTCTGGTCTCACTCAAAAGAGTGATCCGGCACGAAAATAACAGGCAATTCTATGCTGAACAGGAGAAATAGCAAACCCCATACACATTTCAGCCTTTATGGGCCTTGTCACTGAGGTGCAGCTAAACTCCCTAAGTCACAGTGAGCAAGGGGTCCACGTCTGGAGTCCCCTATCACCCTTAGGGAGACTAAACCCCAAGGGTAATTTGCATAAACAAAATAACTAAGTCAGAGGTGTTCATCATATGTGGATACAGACTCTGAAGGACTGCATGTGTGTGTTGTGTACTAGGCTAACCTGGAACATGTCTCATTAGCATGTTAACACACACTGTTGAGGATTGGTCACTAATTGGTCTGTCGCACACACTGCACAGCAGATTCAGATGAGCATGTGTCCTAATGAACTGCCGATGAACCATGATCCACAATGCTCATGATGCAGATCAATCTTTATCTGCGTAGAACAATCACAGCCAATTACAAGCCACTATGGTCTCAGGGATATGGAAACACACAGCAAACAATTGTTCAGAACAACAATACTAAAGTACAATTTATGTCTCATTTCAGTACCGGGCAGAACTACCAAGGCCCCTGAGAGCAAGGAGTGGGCTACCCAGAAAAATGGTGGATCTTCAGGGGCAGGAACCAAAGGGCCTTGCACCTACCCAAGATGCCAGCCCATCGGCAGCGGGACTAAGCGGGGGAACCCCCCCAGGGGCCCTCACGCGCATCCTGGCAACGGTTCTTGCCTTTTGACCTGTGTGCCACGTCAATTGGACCACGCTCCAAATGTCCAGTAATGCCATCTCCAGCCATGAGAATGATGGGTAATCAGGAGCCTTATGGGAATTCACTAATGACTGGGCCCCAGCAGATGTGGCCTTGGCAGATGTGGCCTAGGCAGATGTGGCCTAGGCAGATGTGGCCCCAGCAGATGTGATGCCACAGCAGATGTGGGCCCAGCAGATGTGATGCCACAGGAGATATGGCGGCAATCGGCGGTGACACCACCGGTCTGCCAAGCCACACCGGTCCGCCAGACCACACCAGTGTCCCAGGACACACTGGTCTGCCAGGCCACAGGACACACCGGCTCCAATGTCCACTCCAGTTTACCGAAATACATCATCGCCTATGACAACACCTCTGGCATCACCAGGGCTCATAGCCAGTCCCAGTCTGTCTAGTGGGAGAACCTTGCAGGACTTTCTGATTCCAGCCACAGCTATGTATGATATTCGTGTTTCTAATACATGGAGATTAGAGATGTCGCGGACAGTTCGCCCGCTGACTATTTGCAGCGATTTTGGCATGTTCGTGTTCGCAGCGGACGGTGAACACATGCGCTTTTTGGTTCGCCCCCTATACTTTATCATTGAGGAAACTTTGACCCTGCACCTCACAGTCAGCAGACACATTCCAGCCAATCAGCAGCATACACTCCCTTCCAGAGCCTTCAATCTGAAGGACAGCATACATTTTAGAATCATTCTGAAGCTGCATTTGTTGTGAGAGGAAAGATAGTGTAGCTGCTGGAGATTTAATAGGGAAATACATAGCCAGGCTGTGTATTTAGCTTCCATTACAGACCTGAAGGACTCATCTGATATCTGCTGCAAGGACAGCAACCCAAAAAGCCCTTTTTAGGGGTAGAACATCATTTATTTTATTTTATATTTTTTTTCTGTGTAATCTAATTGCATATGCCTGCCTGCCAGCGTGTGTGTGTGACAGGCTAACACCTAACAGCTTATATTGTGCTTATTTTCACTACTCATACCTGGTGGTGTACCATACATTGAAAACAACCATTTTTTTCCTGTAATCTAATTTCAGTTGCCTGGCTGTGTCAGGCTCACAGCTTATATTGTGCTCAGTGAAATAAAACAACACTTTTTTGACTGTAATAGATTGAATAGCAATTGCCTGCCTACAGATGTGTGTGTGAAGCCTATTGCATCTACTCTGCCAACTTTTGCCAGTGCACAGTGATACGTCATATGTGGTGCAACCGTAGTGTACAGTGACATAAAACAACACTTTTTTGACTGTAATCGATTGAATATCAGTTGCCTGCCTACAGGCGTGTGTGTGAGGCCTACAGCGCCTATTCTGCCAACTTTTGCCAGTGCACAGTGACACTCATATCTGGTGGCACCTTAGATTGCACGTGCAGTTCCCCAAATTTGAAGTGGGAGGACCGACCAAGCATCTTTTTCCATCTCCTGCTTCCAAAAATCCATGCCATATACACGTCCCCTGATAGGTGACGTAACAGGTATAAAACTGATAGGAATAAATAGTACAACTTAATACACCACTCCTATCTGGTGGCACATTACATTGCACGTGCAGTGCCCCAAATTCGAAGTAGGAGGTCCGACCAAGCATCTTTTTCCATCTCCCGCTTCCAAAGTCAATGCCATATACATATTCCCTAATAGTGGACGTAACAGGGATTAAACCGATAGGAATAGTACTACTTAACAGTACACACCTTATAATAATGCAGACAGAGGCAATGCAGAGAGAGGAGTCTGAAGAAGAGGAGTCAGAGGAGGAAGGTGGCTTTGAGGAGGTGGAAGACCAAACACAGCAGGCGTCCCAGGGGGCTTGTTGTCACCGTTCGGGGACCCTTGGTGGCTGGGTGGAGGAAGAGACCTTCAATGACATCAGTGAGGACAAGGAATGGGACATGGCTAGCTTGGTATCCAACCTTGTGCAAATGGGGAGTTTGCGGTTGTGCAAAGGGACTGTTTGCGGTCTGTGAAGCTGTGAAACCCTTACACTACCTGATCGATACAACATCATACCTGATGTTTTAAAGCATGTTATTCCAAACAATTTAGGAATGTTAGGTGATTTATGCCCTTTATGGCTTAAAAACAGACTCTGCATCAACTATGTAATTTTCCGTGGGAGTTTTGCCATGGATCCCCCTCCGGCATGCCACAGTCCAGGGGTTAGTCCCCTTGAAACAACTTTCCCATCACTATTGTGGCCAGAAAGAGTCCCTGTGGGTTTTGAAATTCGCCTGCCCATTGAAGTCTATGGCAGTTTGCCAGGTTCGCCCGTTCGCGAACATTTGATGGAAGTTCGCGTCTGCTGTTCGCGAACTGAAAATTTGATGTTCGCGACATCACTAATGGAGATAATTATTCATGTATATATTAGACAATATGTCAGTATGAGGTGCAGTTTTCTAATGTTTACGTCTAGGAGAAAATATCTGTACAAACAGTGGTTCATTATATATATATATATATATATATATATATATATATATATATATATATATATAGAATATACAGAATAAATAGTGACCTTGCTAATAAGTTGAATGTAGCAGGCAGGGAACTCCAAGCTATGACTATATATATATATATATATATATATATATATATATATATATATATATATATATATATATATAAAACCAGATTTTAACAACTGTGCCCTGTGCCACCCTAACCCCCTGACACTTGCATATATGTTCACTATTATGATTTGAGCCTGTTACAAACAACTGTCTCATTCTATTTGTCAGATTTTGTGTCATGGAGTCAAAGGCTGAATTAGATTGTCAATCCCTATCTCCCCCCATGGTTTAATACAATAATGCAAACACACTGTAGAAATAGTATTTACACCCCTAACTGATGGTGCAGAGCACAGATGTTGACTATGAAGGTCCTTTCATTGGTGTTACGGAAATGCAATGGTATCAACATTGGAGAGGCACACAAAAAAACACATGTGGTAATTCATATTTAATATTTAGCAAAATGAACAAATAAAAGAATCAACAAAGCCACACATTGATTAATAATAAGAGGTATGCAAAGTATAATGGTGAAGGTGGGTAGGATACAGCGTTCATGTAATACAGGGAAATAGGGATATAAGAGCAGAATGTTGTAAGGGGGAATGACATTGATATGGATGATCAGTTGAGGGGCATCTACAGTGTATCAGCCAACATGAGGCGATATGATTTACATCATATTATTATTACATATATATCATGACATGTATAACAGTCAATAAGCAAACAACACAATAATACAGAATAAGGTGATATAATTATGGGGAGTAGCAAAATGTAGGCTTGTGTGTCCAACAGACACTCTGATGCAACATCAGAAGTATAAGTGCTCAATCAGTGAATGTTATGAGCCCATTATGGTCAGTTCTCTGGCAATGATAATCCGCTTTGAGAGCAACCTTTTCATACAAAACCTTGGACAAACAGATTGGGACCTGACCAGGACCATATCAGTCTGATGTAACTTATTCGAGAGATTCACTCACAAGAAACCGGGCAATATGAGGGGAAATGTGTTCTCTGTTTGAGCATCTATACAATTTGTTGTTGCACATGCATAACTGAAGAATAACGTAACCTCATTAATAGGTAGGTTCCAAGCCTGGAGTTACTCTTTCCCATATGTACAGGGAGTGTCACATCAGCACTGAAGACCAGCAGCCTTATTAAATTGTGATTCGGCCAATTGAAAAGGGCTCTATACAAGCACATTGGATATTTTTTTTAGAGAAGTTTGTTGTTAGTGAAGATCAGGATCAGGAAGCTCTCCTCTACTGTGGACTGTTTGATATTCTGTATGACAACGGGGAAGAAGAAAAGAGTTGTATTAGTTAGGCATAATCAAGGTACAAAATAGTTGCTTGTTATTTGTTTTATACTTACCTGGGAAGTACTCCTGAATGATGCGGGCATGTCGTTGTGACACCTGAACATCATCCACAACAGGGGCAGGTACGGGATGCTCCTCCGTATGGAGCTAAGCCTTATCAATGTCCCCCAGACAGTTGGCCTGTACTGCTATATTGTACAGACAACAGCAGGCCATAATGATCTGACAAACCTTATCTGGTGTATACTACAGTGCCCTGCCAGTGGAATGTATACATCTGAAGCGCATCTTCAGGAGCCCAAGGGTGCACTCTTAGTCACATGTGAACGTCATAGCATTCAGTGGAACATGATGTATATGTTAGGGTATTCTCTCTTGGTAAGATATCCTTGCCTGTGATTCTTTATGGGTACTCACCCAGTAGCCACTCAGATGGAGCTTGACCAGACTGGAAGTAGTGATGGGTGGATGAGTGACGCAGGATATGGGCATAGTGAGCACTTCCTAGGAAGCCTGCAAGCACATTTTGTATGCGCATGTTTTCATCACAAACAACCTGGACATTGATTGATTGATGTTTGCGATTTCTGATCTCTAGGAGGTATCAATGCTACATGTGTACAATCTATAGCTCCAAGCACATTGGGTACACCTTCTAATTGATAGAAATCTGATTTGACCTTCAAGTTCTCTGCCACAGTGTTGGGGAAACTGATGTATCTGGTAGTTTTTAGAACAATAGCATGGAGGAATGTATTCAGTAACCTTGAAAGGCTTGCCCGAGACATTCCTCCTACTATACTACCAGTGTTCTGGAAACTACCAGATGCAAGGAAGTGTATTGCAGCTAACATCCATGTCATGCCTGGGATGGCTCTATTGAACCATGAGGAAGGCTCAATGTCCTCCCTGAGGGCTGCATAGAGCTTCTCCAAGCTGGCACGGGTTTGCCTAAAACACTCATACACTTCCACATCAGTTAACCCCTCTAATGTGACTCTCTATCCCTGTAAACCTTATGTGGGCACACCTTCCTGGCAGGCTCCTGGGCTGACTCCCCCCACCCCCCGTGGGTGTGGCTGGGCAGGAGCCCGCATTTTTACGGCCACACCCTCCAGGGGTCCCTCATCTGGCCCCCCTACATCAATGTGATTCTCCCTGTCTGCAGGTGCCCTTACATCCTCCTGTCCCTGTGACACTAGATCTCTGTCCCCTACCTGACCCCCCACCATGATGCTAGGCATATCCTGTGATGAGCCACTTGCCTGGCTTGGTTCCAGAACACCATGGATTACATCAACACGCTCACCCACATTCACTCCCAGTCACACTGTAATGATATAGAAATCACAAAGTTGTGGAGACCAGCAGCCAAGGTGAGCAATAATCCAGTTCAGCAACTTGTAGGTGAAACAGGAACAATCTTTATTGAAGTGATCGGGAACCACACAATAATCTGGCAAGGTACATAAACAGGAAGTGCCTTATATAGGCCAAGGACCAGACACCTGACCAGACACAGCTGAAGAGACTAGTCACTGATGCTATTGCTAGCAGTGTCAAGGTTATCAGATCTCCAGGAATTTCACAAAGGCAGGCTGGCGCAGTGGTAGGGAAGAGGCCCAGCAGCCTGGGGACCAGGGTTAAAAACCCAGCAGAGTCAATTCCCCACATTACCCCCGCCTCTATAGGTGCAGCCTCTTGATGCCCTATTACCCGGTTTAGCAGGGTACTGCACATGAAAAGACCGAAGGAGATCAGGAGCGTGAATATTGTCCACTGGTTCCCATGAACTCTCCTCCTCACCATAGCCTTTCTAGCGAACCAGATACTGAAGCTTGTTGCGGAAGATCCTGGAGTCCAGAATTTTCTCCACCCCTGGGGCAGGCAGGGCTCAGCCAGGGAAAGTGTTTGCATGGAAAGGTTTCAGCAGTGCAACGTGAAACACTGGATGTATTTTCATGGAATCTGGAAGTTGCAAACGAAAAGTGACAGCATTGATCTGAGCAATGATCTCAAAAGGTCCCATGAACCTCTCACCCAATTTATGAGAAGGAACCCTAAGCTTAAGATTCCTTGTTGACAGCCAAACCTTGTCACCAACATGATAAACTGGAGCCTCCGTTCTATGCCTATCAGCAGCTCTCTTGTAACATTCCTGAGCCTTTGAAAGAGTCTCCCTCAACAGGTCTTGGGAATCTCGTAAGGTGGTTAGCCGATCAGTGTCTGCAGGAATGGAAGTAGTAATTGGGAGACTCACTAGAAAGGTTGAATGGTAACCATAGTTGGCAAAAAATGGGCTCAAAGAAGTGGAGCAGTGTTAGGCATTGTTATAGGCAAACTCCGCCATGGGTAGAAAATCCAGCCAGTCATCCTGCAGGTAACTAATATAGCACCGCAAATATTGCTCCAAAGTCTGGTTGGTTCGCTCAGTCTGTCCATTACTTTGCGGATGAAAAGCTGACGACAGATTTACATTAATACCTAGATTAGAACAAAAATGTTTCCAAAAACGAGATGTAAACTGCACTCCCCTGTCAGAAACTACTTCATCAGGCAATCCATGCAAGCAAAATATTTCCCGAATAGCCAGGTCAGCCGTCTGTTTAGCTGAAGGGAGACCACGAGCTGGTATGAAATGACCCATGTTAGTTAACCTGTCCACAACAACAAGAATGGTAGTGTGTTCCTTAGAGGGAGGTAGTTCCACAATAAAGTCCATGGATATAGATCCCCAGGGACGATGAGGAATCGGAAGAGGCTGAAGCAAGCCAATAGGGGATGAGCGAGGAGTCTTATGTCTGGCACATACATCACAAGAGGACACTTCTTAACATCCTCATGATACTTCGACCACGAAAAGGATTGGGCAAGTAGCTCTTGTGTCTTTCGGATTCCTGGATGATCTGCTGGTTTTGAGTCATGGTAGAGACGCAAAAGGTCCAGTCGCACTGACTCCGGAGCAAACAGACGTTGTTGAAAAATCCAAAACCCATTAAGCATCGTCATATGGAGATCACAAGGAGGATCACGAAGAACTGAGTCTTCAGCGTAGCCCTTTTTAATGCGAGACATCAGATCAGAAGGAAATGTAACTCCTATAAATATATCCTACGGCAAGATGGTGGTCTTGGTTACGGTAGTATGGAGGGGGTCAGCTATTCTAGACAAGGCATCCGCCTTACCATTCTTGGAGCCAGGACGGTATGTAACCAAAAAATTAAACCTCGAGAAGAATAGGGACCAGCGTGCTTGTCTGGCTGACAGTCTCTTTGCTGATCGAATACATTCCAGATTTTTGTGATCTGTGAGGACAGTAATTGGATGGGTAGCTCCCTCCAGAAGGCTCCATTCGGTGAAGGCAGCTTTTATAGCCAATAGTTCTTTATTCCCTATGTCATAGTTTCTTTCTGCTGGCACCATCTGGCGGGAATAGAAGGCACACGGATGTAACAGCATCTTAGGTCCAGTCCTTTGAGACAGTATAGCACCAACAGCTGAACCAGAAGCATCAACTTCCACAATAAATGGTAATTCCGGCTGAGGATGTACCAGGACAGGGGCAGAGTCTTTATTTGGGAAAATGCGGTATCAGCCTTATCGGACCACTGAAAAGGAGTCCCTTTACGTGTGAGTTCAGTGATCGGTGTAATAATGGCAGAGAAATTCTTAATGAAACGCCTGTAAAAATTGTCAAACCCCACAAATCTCTGAACATCTTTTTCATTCTTGGGGATGGGCCAGTCCAGCACAGCTTTAATTTTACTTGCGTCCATACTTAAACCTTTGGGAGTTATTACATACCCCAGGAATTGAATTTCTGTTTGTTCAAACTCACATTTTTCTAGTTTAATGTATAGGTGGTGAGTACGAAGGTGCTCCAGAACAATACGGACCTGTTTTCTGGGGTTTTCAAGAGTATCCGAAAATATTAGGATTTCATCCAAATATGCCACAACAAACTGATCCAGGAGATCTCGTAGTACATCATTGATAAGATGCTGGAAAGTTGCAGGGGCATTACAAAGCCCAAATGGCATTACTAGATATTCGTAATGCCCGTACCTGGTTCTGAAAGCTGTTTTCCATTCATCATTTGGTCTTATGCGAACCAGATTATATGCCCCCCGAAGATCAAGCTTCGGAAATATTTTAGCTGAGCGAAGTCTCTCCAAAAGTTCAGGAATGAGAGGCAAGGGGTAGCGGTTTTTAACAGTGATGTTATTAATGTCACTGTAATAAACGCATGGCCGTAGGCTGCCATCTTTCTTCTCTACAAAGAATATAGGAGCTCCTGCTGGAGAAGTAGATGGTCAAATAAAGCCTTTGGCAAGATTTTCTTATATGTATTCACGAAGAGCTTTCAATTCAGGCTCAGAAAGGGAATATATATGGCCAAATGGTATAGCAGCCCCAGGCAACAGCTCTATTGGGCAATCATAAGGCCTGTGTGGTGGAAGCTGATCAGCATTCTTCTTATCACAGACATCTGCAAAATCCCGATATTGTAGAGGAAGATTAGTCAAGTTTGTAGCAACCATTTCATTAATTGTTGTGGCAACAGGTGTTACCTTAAAGGGTTGACAATTCATTAAGCAGTGTTCTGAAGGAAAGGACAAAGTTCTGATCTTCCAATCAATCTGTGGGTTATGCAGAGCAAGCCAAGGTACCCCCAAAATCACTGGAAACTGTGTTGAGGAAATTAGGTGGAAAGAGATAGCCTCATGGTGATTCACTTCCAGAGTCAACTTTAAGGGCACAGTCTCATGTGTAACCGGGCCTGACGTAAGTGGAGAACCGTCTACTGTCTCCATTAACACAGGTGAAGAATTAGGGATAGACTGAATTCTATTTCCTGCTGCAAATTTAATGTCCATAAAGTTTCCGCCTGCTCCAGAATCTATCATAGCTGTAGTTGAAATTTTACAATCACCACATTGCAACGTGATAGGCACCACAAAATGAGGATGTTGAGTCAACATACCCTCTTCACCATGAGCCAGAGAAAACAAGGGTTGTGTGACAGAATCCAGTTGATCTGAAATCTGGGATTGGTGTCGAATCTGTGCGCCCTCAGCAGCCATAGCTATTGTTCTTTTGGATTTGCTGGGGCAATTGATGGCATAGTCCCCTGCACTACCACAATACAGGCATAAATTGTGAGTGCGTCACCACTGTTTTTCTTCATTGGATAATGGCCCTCTTATTAGATTTACCTGCATAGCCTCAGGCTCAGAGTCTGTAGGTGTTTGTGGGATCAGAGTAAAAATTCTTGAATAGGAAATTGGAGTAGTACTTGGTCTAAAAGAGCCCTGTCTTTCCAATCTTCTTTCAGAAAGTCTCCGATCAATACGGATAGCCAAGCACACAAATGCATCAAAGTCAGCAGGAAGATCAACACGAGCTAGCTCATCTTTTATAGCTTCTGAGAGACCTTTTCTGAAGTGGAACCTCTGGGCTGATTGGTTCCAGGTAGTATCAGCAACCCACTGTCTGAATTCAGCAGCTTATTCAGCCACCAAGCGCCTCCCTTGATGCAAATGAAGGAGAGTGGCTTCTGCTGTAGCACATCGATTTGGGTCATCAAAAACTAGGCACATGGCCTCAAGAAAGTCATTAAGATTACCCAAGACTGGACTGTCCTGTTCCAGAATAGGGGACCCCCAAGCCAGGCTTCATCTTTGAATAGGGAAAAAATAAATCCCACCTTCTCTCTTTCAGATGGAAATCGGTGAGGTAACATCATGAAGTGCAAACGGCATTGATTTAGGAAACCCCTACATTTTTTGCGATCTCCTTCAAACTTTTCTGGTAGGGGCAAGCGGGCATCTTGTGCAGGTGTAACAATAGCAGCCGAAACATCACGTGCCCTGTAGCTGGTATACTCACTGTGCATTGACTGAACTTTATTTTGCACTTCAGCTACTTGGTCCTGCAGCACTTGAATGGTCTGTGCCTAGGTCTGCACAGTTCTTGCAAATAAAGCAACCTGCTGGGCCAATGCAGAATCTGACCCGGCGGTCTCCATGAAAGGGCCATGAAAGTGACATAAGTATCACAAGGTTGTGGAGACCAGCAGCCATAAGCCCTTCATTAACCATGTCACTCGTGGGGGTCAATACAGACCTCCATAGGCACTTAATTAACCCCCACAGTCATGGGGGTCAATACAGACACCCATAAACGCCTAATTAACCCTGTCACTAATGGGGGTCAATACAGACCCCCTAAAAAAAATATAAACCTTGCCACTCATGGGGGTCAATACAGACCACCATAAGCACTTAATAAACCCTGTCACTCATTGGGGTCAATACAGACCCCCATAATACATTAATTGACCCTGTCACTCATGGGGGTCAATACAGACCCTCATAAGCACTTAATTAACCCGTCACCCATGGGGGGCAATACAGACACCCATAAACCCATAATTAACCCTGTCGCTCATGGGGGTCAATACAGACCACCATCAACCTATAATTAACAATGCCATTCATGAGAGTGAATACAGACCTACATAAGCACTTAATTAACCCCGTAACTCATGGGGGTTAATACAGTCCCCCATAAACACATAATTAACCCTGTCACTCATGAGGGTCAATAAAGACCCCCATAAACCTATAATTGACCCTGTCACTCATGGGCGTCAATACAGACCCCCATAAGCACTAAATTACCCCGTCACTCATGGGGGTCAATACATAACCCCATAAGCCAATAAATAACCCTGGCTCTTATGGGGGTCAATACAGACCCCCATATTACATTAATTAACTCTGTCACTCATGGGAGTCAATACAGACTCCCATAAACCCTTAATTAACCTTGTCACTCATGGGGGTTAATACAGAACCCCATAAGCACTTAATTAACCCCCTCAGTCATGGGGCCAATACAGACACCCATAAACCCCTAATTAACCCTGTCACTCATGGGGGTCAATACAGACACCCATAATACAATATTAACCCTGTCACTCATGGGGGTCAATACAGACCCCCATAAGCACTTAATTAACCCTGTCACTCATGGGGGTCAATACAGACCCCCATAATACATTATTAACCCTGTCACTCATGGGGGTCAATACAGACCCCCATAATACAATATTAACCCTGTCACTCATGGGGGTCAATACAGACCCCCATAAGCACTTAATTAACCCTGTCACTGATGGGGATCCATACAGACCCCATAAGCACTTAATTAACCCCCTCACTCATCGGGGTCAATACAGGCACCCATAAAACTATAATTAACCCTGTCACTCATGGGGGTCAATATAGACCCCCATAAGCACTTAATTTAACCCTGTCACCCATTGGGGTCAATACAGACACTCATAAACCCCTAATTAACCCCTTCGCTTCTGGGGGTCAATAAAAGACCAATAAACTCACGATTAACCCTGTCACTCATGGGGGTCAATACAGACCCCCATCAATCTATAATTAACAATGTCACTCATGGGGATCAATACAGACCCCCATCAATCTATAATTAACAATGTCACTCATGGGGATCAATACAGACCCCCATAAGCACTTAATTAACCCCGTAACTCATGGGAGTTAATACAGACCCCCATAAACCCATAATTAACCCTGTCACTCATGGGCGTCAATACAGACCCCCATAAACACTTTGTTACCCCTTCACTCATGGGGGTCAATAAAGTCCCCCATAAACCCTTAATTAACCCTGTCACTCATGGGGGTCAATACAGACCCCCATAAGAACTTAATTTACCCCGTCACTCATGAGGGGATCAATACAGACCCCCATAAGCACTAAATTTACCCCGCCCCTTATGAAGGTCAATACAGAACCCCATAAACCTATAATTAACCATGTCATTCATGGGGGTCAATACAGACCCCTATAAGCACTTAATTAACGCAGTCACTCATGGGGGTCAGTACAGACCCCCATAAACCTATAATTAACCCTGTCACTCATGGGGGTTAATACAGACCCCCATAAGCACTTGATTAACCCCCTCAGTCATGGGGTCAATACAGACACCCATAAACCCCTAATTAACCCTGTCACTCATGGGGGTCAATACAGACACCCATAATACAATATTAACCCTGTCACTCATGGGGGTCAATACAGACCCCAATAAGCACTTAATTAACCCTGTCACTCATGGGGTTCAATACAGACCCCCATAATACATTATTAACCCTTTCACTCATGGGGGTCAATACAGACCCCCATAATACATTATTAACCCTGTCACTCATGGGGGTCAATACAGACCCCCATAAGCACTTAATTAACCCTGTCACTCATGGGGATCCATACAGACCCCCATAAGCACTTAATTAACCCCCTCACTCATCGGAGTCAATACAGGCACCCATAAAACTATAATTAACCCTGCCACTCATGGGGGTCAATACAGACCCCCATAATACATTAATTAATCCTGTCACTCATGGGGGTCAATATAGACCCCCATAAGCACTTAATTTAACCCGTCACTCATGAGGGTCAATACAGACACGAATAAACCCCTAATTAACCCCTTCGCTCCTGGGTGTCAATACGGACCCCCATCAATCTATTATTAACAATATCACTAATGGGAATCAATACAGACCCCCATAAGCACTTAATTAACCCCGTAACTCATGGGAGTTAATACAGTTCCCCATAAACCCATAATTAACCCTGTCACTCATGGGGGTCAATAAAGACCCCCATAAACCCTTAATTAACCCTGTCACTCATGAGGGTCAATACAGACCCCCATCAATCTATAATTAACAATGTCACTCATGGGGATCAATAAAGACCCCCATAAGCACTTAATTAACCCCGTAACTCATGGGAGTTAATACAGACCCCCATAAACCCATAATTAACCCTGTCTCTCATGGGCGTCAATATAGACCCCCATAAACACTTTGTTACCCCGTCACTCATGGGGGTCAATAAAGTCCCCCATAAACCCTTAATTAACCCTGTCACTCATGGGGGTCAATACAGACCCCCATAAGAACTTAATTTACCCCGTCACTCATGAGGGGTCAATACAGAACCCCATAAGCACTAAATTTACCCCGTCCCTCATGAAGGTCAATACAGAACCCCATAAACCTATAATTAACCATGTCATTCATGGGGGTCAATACAGACCCCTATAAGCACTTAATTAACGCAGTCACTCATGGGGGTCAGTACAGACCCCCATAAACCTATAATTAACCCTGTCACTCATGGGGGTTAATACAGACCCCCATAAGCACTTAATTAACCCCCTCAGTCATGGGGTCAATACAGACACCCATAAACCCCTAATAAACCCTGTCACTCATGGGGGTCAATACAGACACCCATAATACAATATTAACCCTGTCACTCATGGGGGTCAATACAGACCCCAATAAGCACTTTATTAACCCTGTCACTCATGGGGGTCAATACAGACCCCCATAATACATTATTAACCCTTTCACTCATGGGGGTCAATACAGACCCCCATAATACATTATTAACCCTGTCACTCATGGGGGTCAATACAGACCCCCATAAGCACTTAATTAACCCTGTCACTCATGGGGATCCATACAGACCCCCATAAGCACTTAATTAACCCCCTCACTCATCGGAGTCAATACAGGCACCCATAAAACTATAATTAACCCTGTCACTCATGGGGGTCAATACAGACCCCCATAATACATTAATTAATCCTGTCACTCATGGGGGTCAATATAGACCCCCATAAGCACTTAATTTAACCCGTCACTCATGAGGGTCAATACAGACCCCCATAAGCACTAAATTAACCCCCTCACTCATGGGGGTCAATACAGACACCCATAAACCCATAATTAACCCTGTCACACATGGGGGTCAATACAGACCCCCATAATACAATAATTAATCCTGTCACTCATTGGGGTAAATATAGACCCCCATAAGCACTTAATTTAACCCTGTCACCCATGGGGTCAATACAGACACGAATAAACCCCTAATTAACCCCTTCGCTCCTGGGTGTCAATACGGACCCCCATCAATCTATTATTAACAATATCACTAATGGGAATCAATACAGACCCCCATAAGCACTTAATTAACCCCGTAACTCATGGGAGTTAATACAGTTCCCCATAAACCCATAATTAACCCTGTCACTCATGGGGGTCAATAAAGACCCCCATAAACCCTTAATTAACCCTGTCACTCATGAGGGTCAATACAGACCCCCAAAAACCAATAAACAACCCTGACACTCATGGGGTTTAATACTGACCCCCATAATAGTTTAATTAACTCTGTAACTCATGGGAGTCAATACAGACGCCCATAAACCCCTAATTAACCCTGTCACTCATGTGGGGTCAATACAGACCCCATAATCCCTTAATTAACCCCATTACTCATGAGGGTCAATACAGACCCCCATAAACCTATAATTAACCATGTCACTCATGGGGGTCAATACAGACCCCCATAAGCACTTAATTAATCTGGTCACTCATGGAGGTCAATACAGACTCCCATAAACCCATAAATAAGCCTGTCACTCATGGGGGTCAATACAGACCCCTATAAGCACTTAATTAACCCTGTTAATCATGAGGGTCAATACAGACACCCAAAAACCCATAATTAACCCTGTCACTCATGGGGGTCAATACAGACCCCCATAAACCAATAAATAACCCTGTTGTTCATGGGGGTCAATACAGATCCTCATAAGCCTCTATTTAACCCCATCAGCCGCATAAGGGCATATTATGACACTTATGGGGCTGTTACAACCATAACATTAACCACATAAGTGCCATGACGGTCCTCAAGGACCATCATGACACTAAGTATAAACACTACACTGCACTATACCCTCCCAATAAACCATTAAATCTAAACTAAGCCCCCTCTACACTAACCTATTAACACCTACACTACCTACCTACACCATCTACCTATCCCCTAATAACCCCCCACCACTCTAATTACAGAAAATAAAAAAAATAAAGTCACCAAAAATAAAAAATCTACATTACAGAAAATAAAAAAACCTAAATCACAAGAAATAAAAAATCTACATTACAGAAAATAAAAAAACCTAAGTCACAAAAAATAAAAAAAGTAACATTACAGAAAATAAAAAAAATACATTACAACCCCCCCCCCCTCACTACAGAAAAAATAAAAATGACACACCTGAAAAGGAAATACATACAATACATACAATACAAATAAAATGAAATAGAATACGATATTCCCCTATCTATGTAACATACAATCAATACTATCTATCTCACATACATCCACAATCTATGTAATATACAATAAATACTATGGGCCTCATTCAATTGTGATTTTGCCAATTGAATAGGGCTCTATATAAGCACATAGCATATTTTTTTACAGAAGTTTTTAGTTAGTGAAGACCTTGCTTTTGGATAGAAGTTCACTAACTAAGTACTTCTGAAAAAAAAATGCTCTGTGCTTATATTGAGCCCTATTCAATTGGCAAAATGGCAATTGAATGAGGCCCTATGTATGTAAAATACAACATATCCCAATCTATCTAATATACAATACATTCTATCTATGTAAAATACATTCCCAATCTATGTACTATACAATAAATACTATATATCTAAAATACATCCCACAATCTAATATACAATACATCATATCTGTATAAAATGCATCCCCCTATGTAACATACAATAAATGCTATCTCTGAATAATATACTCTAATTCTAAGCTAAAATAAAATAATTAAGACCACTTACCTTTGCAGATGTCCCTTCAGGATGGGCCCGGATGGGCCCTGAAAGAATCTGCGCTGTAATAGAGATCCGCACTCGCGTATGTCCCCGACGCTAATGAGCCTCCTACAGAGGTTTCTTGAAGAAAATTGGAAATGGTGGCTTCTGATTGGCTGAAAATGCTGTCTATCAAATTCAGCCAATCAGAAGACGCCAATGTGTGATCCAATGAGAAAGGGATACAACCCAAAAGCCCACTCTGATTGGATAACGCACCTGTCAATCTTTATTTGAACCAATCAGAAGGCTTTATTGCCATCAGCCAATCACAATGGGATACACCCTCATGGGGTGATTGGCTGAAGACATCTGCACCTTCCCAACAGCCAATGAGAAGGCGCAAATGCCTTCAGCCAATCAGTACGTGGGGGTGTATCCCATTGTGATTGGCTATTGTCAGTGCAACCAATCAGAATGCGCATATGCCTCCAGCCAATCACCTGGTGGGGTCGTATTCCATAGTGATTGACTAAAGGCATCTGCACCTTGTGATTGGTTTAAATACAGATTGACAGGTGCATTGTCCAATCAGACTGGTATTTTGGGGTGTATCCCTTTCTGATTGGCCCACCCATTGGCACCTTCTGATTGGCTGGATTTTGTAAATAACGTTTTCAACCAATCAGAAGGCGCCATTGCCTATTTTGTTCTGGAAAAGGCTCCAGGAGGCTCATTAGCATCGTTTTTTAGAGCACAGTTCCAGGGCGGGGCAGAAGGGGAGGAGGCCGGGGACATCGCGGGGAGGTAAGTACACTGTATATTATGTTTATTGTACTTTGTTTTGATATTATGTCTGTTGTATTAATGTAAAGTGTTTTTTTTCAACAGGGGCTGCGCCGGAGAAGAAAAGAAGAAACATGCTGGAAAAGTGAGTAGAATATTTAGAATGTTTATAATGTTTATTTATTTTCTGTAAATTTGTTGTACTGATTTATTTTTCCCCCTAGGTTGCTGATCTGAAGGGACAACCGCAAAGGTAAGTGGTGTTAATTATTTTATTTTAGCTTAGAATAAGATTATTTTATATAGAGATAGCATTTATTGTATGTTAGCTATGGGGATATATTTTATATAGATAGGATGTCTTGTATATTACATTGAGGGATGTATTTTATATAGATAGCATGTATTGTATATTAGATTGTGGTATTTATTTTAGATAGATAGCATGTATTGTATCTTAGATAGATTGGGGGATGTAAATTAGATAGATAGGATGTATTTTAGATAGATAGTATTTATTGTATATTAGATAGATTGGGGGATGTATATTAGATAGATAGTATGTATTGTATATTAGATATGGGTGTATTGTATTGTATTTCATTTTATTTGTATTCTATGTATTCTATGTATTTCCTTTTCAGGTGTGTAATTGTTTTTGTTTTTTTTCTGTAGTGGGTTGGGGTTGTAATGTATTTTTAATTTTCTGTAATGTTCCTTTTTTTGTGACAGTTTTTTTTATTTTCTGTAATGTAGATTTTTTATTTTTTGTGATTTAGTTTTTTTAATTTTCTGTAATTAGAGTGGTGGGGGGTTATTAGGGGATAGGTAGGTAGTGTAGGTAGGTAGTGTAGGTGTTAATAGGTTAGTGTAGAGGGGGATTAGTTTAGATTTAATGGTTTATTGGGGGCATAGTGCAGTGTACTGTTTATACTTAGTGTCATGATGGTCCTTGAGGACGTCATGGCACTTATGTGGTTAATGTTATGGTTGTAACAGCCCTATAATGGCTTTTCTGTAGAAGGGGGCGGTTGTAATGTATTTTTTTTATTTTCTGTAATTAGAGTGTTGGGAGTTTATTAAGGGGTAGGTAGGTAGTGTTGGTAGGTAGTGTAGGTGTTAATAGGTTAGTGTAGAGGTGTTTAGTTGACATTTAATGTTTTATTGGGGGGGTATAGTGCAGTGTAGTGTTTATACTTAGTGTCATGATGGTCCTTGAGGACCGTCATGGCACTTATGTGGTTAATGTTTGGTTGTAACAGGCCCATAAGGGTCATAATATACCCTTATGGGACTGATGGGGTTAAATAGAGGCTTATGAGGGTCTCTATTAACCCCCATGAGTGAAAGGGTTAATTATGGGTTTATGGGTGTCTGTATTGACCCCATGAGTGAGAGGGTTAATTAAGTGATTATGAGGGTCTGTACTGACCCCCATGAGTGATAGGGTTAATGAAGGGTTTATTGGGGTCTGTATTGACCCCCATGAGTGACAGGGTAAAATAAGGGGTTATGGGGGTCTATATTGACACCCATGAGTGACAGGGTTAATTAAGTGCTTATGGGGTGCTGTATTGACTCTCATGATTGACAGGGTTAATAAAGTGCTTATAAAGGGCCCGGAATTGGCCCCAATGAGTGACAGGATTAATTACAGTTTTATGGGGGTCTGTATTGACCCCTATGAGTGCCAGGGATATTTATGGGTTTATGGGGTCTTTATTGACCCCCATGAGTGAAAGGGTTAATTATGGGTTTATGGGAGTCTGTATTGACACCCATGAGTGACAGGGTTAATTATTGGTTTATGGGGGCCTGTATTGACCCCCATGAGGGAGGGGGTTAATTAAGTGCTTATGGAAGTCTGTATTGAACCCCATGAGTGACAGGGTCAAATAAGGGCTTATGGGGGACTGCATTGACCCTAATGAGTGACGGGGTTATTAAAGTGCTCATGAGGGTCTGTATTGGCCCCTATGAGTGACAGGGTTAATTAAGGGTTTATGGGGGTCTGTATTGACCCCCATGAGTGCCAAGGTTATTTATGGGCTGATGGGGGTCTTTATTGACCCGCATGAGTGACAGGGTAAATTATGGGTTTATGGGGGTCTGTATTGACACCCATGAGTGCCGGGAGTTAATTAAGTGGTTATAGGGGTCTGTATTGATCCCCATGAGTGCGAGGGTTAATTATATATATTATGGGGGTCTGTACTGACCCCCATGATTGTGAGGGTTAATTAGGGGTTTATGGGTGTCTGTATTGACCCCATGAGTGAGGGGGTTAATTAAGCGCTTATGGGGGTCTATATTGACCCCCATGAGTGACAGGGTTGATGAAGGGGCTTATGGGGGTCTGTATTGACCCCCATGAGTGACAGGGTAAAATAACGGCTCATGGGGGTCTATATTGACACCCATGAGTGACAGGCTTAATTATGTCCTTATGGGGGGCTGTATTGACTCTCATGAGTGACGGAGTTAATAAAGTGCTTATGAGGGTCTGTATTGGCCCCCATGAGTGACAGGGTTAATTACGGGTTTATGGGGGTCTCTATTGACCCCCATGAGTGACAGGATTAATTAATGTATTATGGGGGTCTGTATTGACCCCCATGAGTGACAGGGTTAATTAGGGGTTTATGGGTGTCTGTATTGACCCGCATGAGTGACAGGGTTAATTATGGGTTTATGGGGGTCTGTATTGACACCCATGAGTGCCGGGAGTTAATTAAGGGGTTATAGGGGTGTGTATTGATCCCCATGAGTGCGAGGGTTAATTATATATATTATGGGGGTCTGTACTGACCCCCATGATTGTGAGGGTTAATTAGGGGTTTATGGGTGTCTGTATTGCCCTATGAGTGAGGGGGTTAATTAAGTGCTTATGGGGGTCTATATTGACCCCCATGAGTGACAGGGTTAATGAAGGGGCTTATGGGGGTCTGTATTGACCCCCATGAGTGCGAGGGTTAATTATATATATTATGGGGGTCTGTACTGACCCCCATGATTGTGAGGGTTAATTAGGGGTTTATGGGTGTCTGTATTGCCCCATGAGTGAGGGGGTTAATTAAGTCCTTATGGGGGGCTGTATTGACTCTCATGAGTGACAGAGTTAATAAAGTGCTTATGAGGGTCTGTATTGGCCCCCATGAGTGACAGGGTTAATTACGGGTTTATGGGGCTCTCTATTGACCCCCATGAGTGACAGGGTTAATTATGGGTTTATGGGGGTCTGTATTGACCCCCATGAGTGACAGGGTTAATTAGGGGTTTATGGGTGTCTGTATTGACCTCCATGAGGGACAGGGTTAATTAGGGGTTTATGGGTGTCTGTATTGACCCCCATGAGCGAGGGGGTTAATTAAGTGCTTTTGAGGGTCTGTATTGACCACCATGAGTGACAGGGTCAAATAAGGGCTTATGGGGGTCTATATTGACCCCCATGAGTGACAGGGTTAATTAAGTGCTTATGAGGGTCTGTATTGGCCACTATGAGTGACAGGGTTAATTACGGGTTTATGGGGCTCTCTATTGACCCCCATGAGTGACAGGGTTAATTATGGGTTTATGGGGGTCTGTATTGACCCCCATGAGTGACAGGGTTAATTAGGGGTTTATGGGTGTCTGTATTGACCTCCATGAGGGACAGGGTTAATTAGGGGTTTATGGGGGTCTGTATTGACCCCCATGAGCGAGGGGGTTTATTAAGTGCTTTTGAGGGTCTGTATTTACCACCATGAGTGACAGGGTCAAATAAGGGCTTATGGGGGTCTATATTGACCCCCATGAGTGACAGGGTTAATTAAGGGTTTATGGGGGTCTGTATTGACCCCCATGAGTGCCAAAGGCTATTTTTGGGCTGATGGGGGTCTTTATTGACCCGCATGAGTGACAGGGTTAATTATGGGTTTATGGGGGTCTGTATTGACACCCATGAGTGCCGGGAGTTAATTAAGTGGTTATAGGGGTCTGTATTGATCCCCATGAGTGCGAGGGTTAATTATATATATTATGGGGGTCTGTACTGACCCCCATGATTGTGAGGGTTAATTAGGGGTGTATGGGTGTCTGTATTGACCCCATGAAAGAGGGGGTTAATTAAGTGCTTATGGGGGTCTATATTGACCCCCATGAGTGACAGGGTTAAAGAAGGGCTTATGGGGGTCTGTATTGACCCCCATGAGTGACAGGGTAAAATAATGGCTCATGGGGGTCTATATTGACACCCATGAGTGACAGGCTTAATTATGTCCTTATGGGGGGCTGTATTGACTCTCATGAGTGACGGAGTTAATAAAGTGCTTATGAGGGTCTGTATTGGCCCCCATGAGTGACAGGGTTAATTACGGGTTTATGGGGGTCTCCATTGACCCCAATGAGTGACAGGGTTAATTATGGGTTTATGGGGGGCTGTATTGACCCCCATGAGTGACAGGGTTAATTAGGGGTTTATGGGTGTCTGTATTGACCCCCATGAGGGAGGGGGTTAATTAAGTGTAATACAAGAACCTACTAGAAATGGGGCCATCTTGGATTTAGTCATCACAAGTAATATTGATATAATATCAAATGTTCAAATAGGGGAACCCTTGGGGAACAGTGATCACAACACAGTCTCATTTGAGATTGAATACAAAAAACAGAGTTGTAAGGGGCCAACAAAAACTCTAAATTTTAAAAGGGCTAACTTTAATGGTCTACGGGCAGCAATACAACATATAGACTGGGACAAAGAACTTACAGGGAAGAATACTGAAAATAAATGGACAACATTCAAATCCTTACTAAATAAACATACTCATCAGCATGTACCATGTGGAAATAAAATGAATAGGAGTAAATCACATCCCATGTGGGTTAACAATGACATGATGAGGAAAAATAAATATGCATTTAAACTATACAAGAAGGAGGGAACAGAGGCAGCTTTATGTGACTATAAGGAAATCAACAAGTCTTGCAAAAGGGCTATTAGACTGGCTAAAATAGAAAATGAGAAGTCAGTTGCAATGGAAAGTAAGACTAACCCTAAAATATTTTTTAAATATAATAATGGGAAGAAGGCCAGGAAGGAATCGATAGGACCATTACAATGTGACACAGGCCATCTGATAATTAGTGACCAGGAAAAGGCAGATGAGCTAAATAGGTTCTTTTCGTCGGTTTACACAAGGGAGGTACCAGTGGTTGGGACACCGCAACATAATGGGGCTACACTACCTTTACTAAATAATTGGTTAACGCAGGAAGAAATACAAAAGAGGTTGGAGAAAATAAATGTTAATAAAGCCCCAGGTCCTGATGGAATACATCCAAGGGTACTGAGGGAACTGGGTTCTGTAATAGCCAAACCATTATATCTAATCTTTCAAGACTCACTTTCTACAGGGTCTCTACCAGATGACTGGAGAAAAGCAGAGGTGATACCTATATTTAAGAAGGGATCTAGAGCAAATCTGGGGAATTATAGACCAGTGAGCCTCACTTCTGTAGTTGGGAAGCTTTTAGAAGGGTTAATAAGGGACAGAATACAAGAATATGTCTATTTGAACAGGATCATAGGTAGCAGTCAACATGGATTTATGAAGGAAAGGTCGTGTCAGACCAATCTAATTAGTTTTTATGAGGAGGTTAGTAGGAACTTGGATCAGGGCAACTCAGTGGATGTAGTCTTTTTAGATTTTTCAAAGGCATTTGATACAGTGCCACATGGAAGACTAGGGAGCAAACTAAGGGATACAGGAACTGCAGTAAATATCTGCTCATATATCGAGAGCTGGCTAAAAGACAGGAAGCAAAGGGTTGTTGTAAATGGAACATACTACGATTGGTCTAATGTGATAAGTGGGGTTCCTCAAAGTTCTGTATTAGGTCCTCTCCTTTTTAACATATTTATTAATGACATTGAAGTAGGACTCGAATGTAGTGTCTCCATTTTTGCTTATGACACTAAGTTGTGCAAGGTAATAAAATCAGATAATGATGTACTTTCCATTCAAAAGGATTTGCATAAATTAGAGAAATGGGCGGCTAAATGGCAGATGAGATTTAATACAAATAAATGTAAGGTTATGCATTTGGGAAGGAACAATAGCCAAGCAATCTATAATCTTAATGGAGCAAATCTAGGGGTATCAGATATTGAAAGGGATTTGGGAGTACTAGTGGACAACCACCTAGGTAACAGCGCTCAAAGCCAAGCAGCGGCTGCAAAGGCAAATAAAATATTAGCATGTATTAGGAAGGGTATAGAAGCCAGGGACGAAGATATAATTCTGCCACTATACAAATCTCTAGTACGCCCTCATTTGGAATATGGAGTACAATTTTGGGCACCACCTCATAAAAAAGACATTTTAGAGCTGGAAAAAGTACAGAGAAGGGCTACAAAACTAATAAGGGGAATCGAGGGGCTAAGTTATGAAGAAAGACTAACAAAATTAAACTTATTTTCGTTAGAAAAAAGGCGTCTAAGAGGAGATATGATTATGGTATATAAATACATCCAGGGTCAATATAAGGCTTTGTCAAGTGAACTTTTTGTAGCAAGAGATTTTCAACTGACAAGAGGACATCCTTTGAGGTTAGAGGAAAAAAGATTTCACCTTAAACAAAGAAAAGGGTTCTTCACAGTTAGGGTGGTTAAACTGTGGAATTCTCTACCAAAGGAGGTGGTGACAGCGAATTCGATAGACAACTTCAAAAAGGGGTTAGATATATTATTGAATAAAGAGGGCATTCAAGGCTATCCTAGATAACTAGCAAGGAATATTGATCCAGGGAGAAATTTGATCGCCAGTTTCTGGGGTCAGGAAGGAATTTTGCTTTTTTTCCCCTTATGAGACAATTGGCAAAGTTGCAATGTTTTTTTTTTTTCTGTTTGCCTTCCTCTGGATCAATTAACAATTAACAATTAATAATAAATAGTGCACATTAAAAAGATCAATAGAGATCTAAAAAGGTTGAACTTGATGGACTAACTCTTTATTCATCCTCCAATACTATACTATTAATAATTATTTAATCAATAATTTAATTAATAACTAATCCGCATATTGCAGATCAGAGGAGATCTTAACAGGTTGAACTTGATGGACTGAAAGTCTTTTTTTAACCTTAATTACTATGTAACTATGTAACTATGTAAGTGCTTATGAGGGTCTGTATTGACCACCATGAGTGACAGGGTCAAATAAGGGCTTATGGGGGTCTATATTGACCCCCATGAGTGACAGGGTTAATTAAGTGCTTATGGGGGGCTGCATTGACCCCCATGAGTGCCAAAGGCTATTTATGGGCTGATGGGGGTCTTTATTGACCCGCATGAGTGACAGGGTTAATTATGGGTTTATGGGATTCTGTATTGACACCCATTAATGCCGGGGGTTAATTAAGTAGTTATAGATGTCTGTATTGACCCCCATGAGTGCGAGGGTTAGTTATATGTATTATGGGGGTCAATACATGTGAGGGTTAATTAGGGGTTTATGGGTGTATTGACCCCATGAGTAAGGGGGTTAATTAAGTGCTTATGGGGGTCTGTATTGACCCCCATGAGTGACAGGGTTAATGAAGTGCTTATGAGGGTCTGTATTGGCCGCCATGAGTGACAAGGTTAATTACGGGTTTATGGGGGTCTCTGTTGACCCCCATGAGTGACAGGGTTAATTATGGGTTTATGGGGGTTTGAATTGACCCCCATGAGTGACAGGGTTAATTGTGGGTTTATGGGGGTCTGTATTGACCCCCATGAGTGACAGGATTAATTATATGTATTATGGGGTTCTGTATTGACCCCCATGAGTGACAGGGTTAATTAGGGGTTTATGGGTGTCTGTATTGACCCCCATGAGTGAGGTGGTTAATTAAGAGCTTATGGGGGTCTGTATTGACCCCCATGAATGACAGGATTAATTATATGTATTTGGGGTTCTGTATTGACCCCCATGAGTGACAGGGTTAATTAGGTGTTTATGGGTGTCTGTTTTGACCCCATGAGTGATGGGGTTAATTTAGTGCTTATGGGGGTCTGTATTGACCCCCTTTAGGAACAAGGTAAAATAAGGTCTTATGGGGGCCTATATTGACCCCCATGAGTGACAGGGTTAATTATGTGCTTATGGGGCGCTGCATTGACCCTTATGAGTGACAGGGTTAATAAAGTGCTTATGAGGTTCTGTATTGGCCCCTATGAGTGACAGGGTTAATTGAGGGTTTATGGGGGTCTGTATTGACCCCCATGAGACCCAGGTTTTTTGGGGGGCTTATAGGGGTCTTTATTGACACCCATGAGTGACAGGGTTAATTATGGGTTTATGGGGGTCTGTACTGACCCCCATGAGTGACAGGGTTAATTATGGGTTTATGGGGGTCTGTATTGACCCCCATGAGTGACAGTGTAATTATATGTATTATGGGGGTCTGTATTGACCCCCATGAGTGACAGGGTAAATTAGGGGTCTATGGGTGTCTGTATTGACCCCCATGAGTGAGGGGGTTAATTAAGTGATTATGGGGGTCTGTATTGACCCCCATGAGTGACAGGGTAAAATAAGGGCTTATGGGGTCTGTATTATGGGAATCTGTATTGCCCACTATGAGTGTGAGGGTTAATTAGGGGTTTATGGGTGTCTGTATTGACCCCAAGAGTGAGGGGGTTAATTAAGTGCTTATGGGGATCTGTATTGACCCCCATGAGTGACAGGGTTAATTAAGTGCTTATGGGGGGCTGTATTGACTCTCATGAGTGACGCGGTTAATAAAGTGCTAATGAGGGTCTGTATTGCCCCCATAAGTGAAAGGGTTAATTAAGTGCTTATGGGGTCTGTATTGACCCCCATCAGTGACAGGGTTAATAAAGGGCTTTTGGGGGTGTGTATTAACCCCCATGAGTGACAGGGTGAAATAAGGGCTTATGGGTGTCTATATTGACCCCCATGAGTGACAGGGTTAATTATGTGCTTATGGGGGGCTGCATTGACCCTCATGAGTGAAAGGGTTAATAAAGTGCTTATGAGGGTCTGTATTGGCCCCTATGAGTGACAGGGTTAATTGAGGGTTTATGGGGGTCTGTATTGACCCTCATGAGTGCCAGGGTTATTTATGGGCTTATGGGGGACTTTATTGACCCTCATGATTGACAGTGTTAATTATGGGTTTATGGGGGTCTGTATTGACCCCCATGAGTGACAGGGTAATTATATGTATTATCAAATTAAAGCTGAAAGTCTGCAGTTAAAGCACATCTTGATCTTTTCATGTCAAATCCATTGTGGTGGTGTATAGAGCCAAAAAGATTAGAATTATGTCGATGTCCCAATATTTATGGACCTGACTGTATATTTACCCCCAGGGGTGACAGGGTTAATTATGTGCTTATGGGGGGCTGCATTGACCCTCATGAGTGACAGTGTTAATAAAGTGCGTATGAGGGTCTGTATTGGCCCCTATGAGTGACGGTGTTAATTGAGGGTTTATGGGGGTCTGTATTGACCCCCATGAATGCCAGGGTTATTTATGGGCTTATGGGGGTCTTTATTGACCCCCATAAGTGACAGGGTTAATTATGGGTTTATGGAGGGGGCTGTATTGACCCCCATGAGTGACAGGGTTAATTATATGTATTATGTAGGTCTGTATTGAACCCCATGAGTGACAGGGTGAAATAAGGGCTTATGGGTGTCTATATTGACCCCCATGAGTGACAGGGTTAATTATGGGTTTATGGAGGGGGCTGTATTGACCCCCATGAGTGACAGGGTTAATTATGGGTTTATGGGGGTCTGTATTGACCCCTATGAGTGACAGGGTAATTATATGTATTATGCAGGTCTGTATTGACCCCCATGAGTGACAGGGTGAAATAAGGGCTTATGGGTGTCTATATTGACCCCCATGAGTGACAGGGTTAATTATGTGCTTATGGGGGGGCTGCATTGACCCTCATGAGTGAAAGGGTTAATAAAGTGCTTATGAGGGTCTGTATTGGCCCCTATGAGTGACAGGGTTCATTGAGGGTCTATGGGTGTCTGTATTGACCCCCATGAGTGAGTGGTTAAATAAGAGCTTATGGGGGTCTGTATTGACCCCCATGAGTGACAGGGTAAAATAAGGGCTTATGGGGGTCTATATTGACCCCCATGAGTGACAGGGTAAAATAAGAGGGTAAGGGGGTCTATATTAACACCCATGAGTGACAGGGTTAATTAAGGGCTTATTGTGGTCTGGATTGACCCCCATGAGTGACAGGGTTTTTTAGGGGTTTGTTGGGGCTCTGTATAGAGCCCCATGCATGACATTTAAAAAAAAAAAAATTATCAAGGGGATTAATATTTTAAAAGTGAACACCTTAAGAGTGTGTGGGGATACTTTCAGGCTAATGAAACTGAAGGAAAATAAGCAATAAAACAAACAATACCCCAAAAATATAAAGATAAAAAATCCTAAATGTCAAGAAAAAAAAGCACAGGATCAGTAAACCAGATAATCTACCTACGCTACACCTCTCTCACCGAGAAGCAAGATACTTCTTTTTCATATCATTGCAGGGGAAGGAATATGAAGCTCGTTGAACGATAGAATGACTCTGAATTAACAGAAGCCCCTGAAAAACACCACATGGGGGCAGTGTGAACTTAGGGTCTAATTAGCATATTCCTTCCCACAATCCTCTGTACAGGCTCAGCTCAGGAATTTGCCTCTCCACAAGTGAAAAGAGTAATTCTGGATAGCCGGCCTCGGCTCACCCAATCAACACTTAACTTTGCGCAGTGGCAGTATCGTAGCCCATGAGGTTTAACTGAGGCGCGATTATTGCTACTTGATAATGCTTGGATACCACACCATGACGGAGTAGAGATGCATCTACACTGAACAGGAGGAGTGATCTTCAATGGCGTGGGAGTTACCGAGCATCCAGCACACCCTCAGGGTGGTGCTTTCTTCGACGGAGCGAGAGAGACGAGGATTGGAGCACGTGCAGTGTGTTGTTTTGGAGAAGGTGTTGGAGATGCCGAGAAGTCAAATATTTTGCGTCCAGGAGTTCGTAACCAGGGGAATCTATGATGTCACATTTCGAGATGCAGCATCCATGATGACGTGTTACCAACGCTCTAAGGACCGTGCGGCGGATCCGGCTTTGGATGGACTGCAGTTTCACGTATGTGTGGAGAAGAAGAAGAGGATATCGGTGATTGTACATATGTACAACCCCTGGGTCACCTCCCGGGACATCAGCAATTATTTGCACCGTTATTGTGACGAGGTGACGGGGGGTGAACAGTTGTACAATAGATTTGGTACCTTCAATGGAAATCGACGATTCTGGGTCCGATTTTCCCCTGATGAAACAGGGATTGGAGGAGTACGACATCCTCCCCAGAATTTCTCTATTGGTGGCAATCGTGGCTATTTATTTTATGCAGATATGCCAACATTTTGCCGAAAGTGCAAGTCCTTTGGCCACATGCAAGACACTTGCACAACTGGAGCCACATGCAACAACTGTGGGAAGCCCGGCCATAAAGCAGCAGATTGCTTCATGCCCAGAAAATGTGATGTTTGTGGGTCTTTCGATCATCTGCTCAGGCATTGCCCAAAACGTTTTGGAGAACAGCAGGAACGTCCATCATACGCAGATATGGTAAGGCCTATGGAATCTAGGTCTGCAATGAGCGACATCGATGAAGAGGCGGATGACATCATTCCCGGCCAAGATGCATTTGTGGAAGATAAAGATTCCCAGGATGAGCAGGATGCTCTTGAGATTGAGGAGATTGCAGGCGAGGGAGAGAAAGCAGTCACTCCAGCAGATGTCCATCAAGTATTGGAGGATGTGTTTCATATGGAGACAGATGCCAGTGGAGCTTGTAAAAGGAAATTGGAAGAGTCCCTTCCTCTTGGCCATTGTCCTGTGTCATCACCTACACAGGCAGTTGAAAGCTCCCAAATAGAAGATATTGTGCCAGAAATTTCTGATACAGGGGATTCTTCTAGTGACACAAACCTACAGATGGGATACCTTTCAGATGTGTCTTCTGTGTCTGGTTTCCTGGATACTGGAGCGGTGGACACCTTGCAGCTCACAACAGGCTATGTTGGCCCCTCTGAGAGTGGTGATGATGGTGGAGCTACTTCCCCGGCCAGTAGTGTGACTTCAGTAAAAGCAAAGAGGCCAAAGAGGGACAAGTCACGTGAGCCTATAAAATGACTATTGTATATGTGATAATAATCCTTTTTTTCACTTTAAATAATGTCTGTGACAATCTGCACTCTGAACGTGAGGAGTATTGTGTCGGCTCCCAGAAGGGCCTTTATATATAGTCAACTTGCGTTTCAGAGTGCAGATATTTTCTGTCTACAGGAGTGTGGAATTTCATCTCATTTAAGAGTTGCAGACTGGACATTAGGTCCACAAGCGTGGTCATATGCATGTAGGAGAAGTGATGGGGTGGGTGTTCTTTTTAAAGGGTGGGAATTTTCAATTAAAAAAACTGTCATCATAGAGCCTGGACGTGTAATATGTGTATATGTTATGTATAGAGGAGTAACATTTAAAATCTTTAATGTTTATGCGTCTCCAAAGAGATCTGACAGGGTGGAGGTTTTCGAAAAATTGAAATTCTTTTTGCCTGGAAGGGAACCTACAATTTTGTGCGGGGATTTCAATTGTATTATTCATCCATTAGATAGAGTTGGTCAAGCTGGTAGTTATTCGGTCGATAGCTCCGGAAAGACATTGCTTGATATTGTCAAAAGTTTTGGGTTGGTGGACGCTTATCGGCTCGGTGTCAGTGACTCGGCCAATAGGGGTTTCACTTTTTTTAGCTATAGTGGCACTGTAAAGTCCCGTATTGATTTTTGTTTTCTATCGAAATCTGTTATCTTTGAGTCAGTGGATAGGGTACGTATGCCATTTACGGATCATGTAATGTTAAAATGTAAAGTAAGTGTGGATGTAAAAGTTGAGTTTGGGAGAGGTGTGTGGAAGTTGAATGTTAAATTGTTAGAGGATGATGAGGTGAAAGGTCAGTTTTTGGAATGGTATGATAAATGGTGTGCAAAGAAAAATGAGTTTGAAAATATTTTGACTTGGTGGGAATGGGTGAAAAAGGAGTGTAAGAAATTTTTTGTTCGAAAGAGTTGTGAGAAGGTGAGAAAGGGAAGAATGGAGTTTGAAAGATGGAGTTTGCGTTTGGTATATTTGGATAAATTGAGAGATGTGGGGGTAAATGTGGATGAAGAGATTAAAGAAGCAAAGGAAGTGGTGAGAAAGTTTATGGATGAAAAAGGTAGAAAGATAATATTCCAAGCAAGAATGGAGCATATGGAAAAGAATGAAAAGTGTACAAAGTTTTTTTTTAAAAGGGCTTTTGAGGGTAAGGTTGGTATGAAATGTGTTGTGAATAAGGATGGATGTGAGGTGAATGGGAAAAAAAGGATTTTGGAAGTGGTGCATGATTTTTATACGGATTTGTATGCTGAGAAGGAGTTTGATATGGATTTGCAGAATGAATTGTTAGAAGAAATCGAAGTGAAATTGGATGATTCTGATTGTAAACAATTAAGTAAGCCTTTATGTATGGAAGACTTAGAAGTAGCAGTGAAAGGATGTAAGAAAGGGAAGATTCCAGGAAATGATGGTTTGCCGATTGAATTTTATGAATGTTTTTGGGGGCGTATTGGTGGAGATGTGTATGAAGTTTGTAAAGAGGTGTTGTGTAAAAATGTTTTGCCTGAATCTATGCGTGTAGGAGTGATTGTTTTAATTTATAAAAAGGGGGAAAGGAAGAATTTAAAGAATTGGAGACCGATTACTTTGCTAAACGTAGACTATAAGTTGATTGCAAAAATTTTGGCTAATAGGTTTCGAGAGGTGATGGAGAAAGTTGTAGGGGAAGAGCAAGCATGTGCAGTGGCTGGTAGGCAAATTACAGAAAGTTTGAATTGTCTGAAAGATATTTTGTGGTATTGTATGTTGCGAAAGCAAACTGTTGCGATTGCAAAGATTGACTTTGAAAAAGCATACGATCGTTTGGTCCATAGTTTTATGTTTACGATACTGAAAAGAATGGGGTTTCCTGAAGTGATGTGTAATTGGGTGAAGAGTTTGTATGATCAATGTGTGAGTCAAGTGCAAGTGAATGGTTTTTTGACAAAAAAATTGAAAGTATGTTCTGGTGTGAGACAGGGTTGCCCTCTGTCCCCTGTCTTGTTCGTGTTGGTGATTGAGCATCTGTTGGAACGTTTGCGGAGAGATAAGGTAGTACGTGGTGTGGAAGTGCCTGGAAGTGGAGGTAGAAGTTTAAAAGTTTTTGGATATATGGACGATGTAACGGTTGTATGTAAATCCCAATCTGCATTGCAAAGAGTACGAATGCAAATCGAAAGTTTCTGTATGGCGAGTGGGTTTAAAGTAAATTGGGATAAGTGTGAATGCAAATTTTTTGGCAATTGGTGTATGCCTGAGAAATGTGGATGGCCAGTGGAAAGTGGAGCAATTGATGTGTTGGGAATTGAGTTTGATGAAGGTTTGCGTGGTATTAAAAGTTGGGAGAAAGTGTTTGTAAGTGTACAGAAAAAGATACGTGTTTGGACTTTGCGGAGTTTGTCGATGGAAGGTAAAGTTTTGATTGTAAAAGCTGTGATTGTCCCTATTTTGTTATATTTGTGTGTCGTTTTTCCTCCCCCCGAGAGAGTGTTGCGAAAGATTGTACGTACTTTGTTTGTGTTTTTTTGGGGTTCTGGTATGGAGAAACTGAGGAGAGAGATAGTGACTAAACCAAAGAGATGTGGAGGGAAAAGTTTCCCAAGGATGGATGAGTTTTTAGCGGTGCAGTATGTTTCAAAGTGTGTGCGTTTAAGTGTGAAACCAAGTATGGCTGGTTGCATGTTAAGGTATGCTGCTGGGAATGTGTTACGAAGAACTGGTTTGGGTGTTGTAGATAACAGTAAACCTGTGAGTTTTGTGGCTCCATGGCACTATGTGATGATTGAGAAGTGGATCGGTAAGTTTGATTGGAAGCATGTGAGTAGAGAAGTATGGTTTGATGGTAAGAAAGTAAGAATGGTTTTGGAATCCCGTGAGAAGACAGTACAGTTAGGCGGTTTGAGTATGGCTCAAAGTTTGACTGTTTGGAAGAATGTGTCAGACAAGAGTCTGATTAATAGGCAGAAGGATGTGGCATGGATGGCTGTCCATTGCTGTTTGCCGACTAGAGAATTTCAGCGAAAGCGTGGTTTGATTCCGTCTGAAAGGTGTCCTAGGACTGGATGTGGACAGGTTGAGAATGTGGTACATGTGCTTTGGAGTTGTGAATTTGCAAAAAAGGTGTGGAAGAAGTTGGAAAAGATGGTGTTGGGTTTGAGTGGTGTACCTGTAGTTACATTTGAAATGATGATGTATGGATTGTGTACGCTTGATAGTAAGAGAGCTCGTGTTTTGTGGTTGTTGTTTTGTTGTGCAAAGGAATCTTTATGGGATGTGCGGAATATTTTGGTTTTTAAGGAGACTGATTTGTCTGTAAAGGAATGTATGGCTATAGTAAAAAGCAAGTTGTATGGCTATTACTGTATGGATAAGAGAAAGCATGGTGAGTTGGATGCGGAAGGGATATGGAAGACAAAAAAATGGAGAAAATGGTGTATTTGAAAAAATGTTGGAATTAGGTGTAGGTGCTTTTGAAGTTGTAAATATTTTTTTTTTTTCCCCCATGTTTTTGACAATATTCAACAAAGTTTTTCTTGATTTGAGTGCAAATATTGTGTTTTTTTTCTCACTTTTGCTAAAAAGTAATACGAGGAGGATAAAAATGGAAGAAAATGAAATAGAAAATTAATTGTGTTTCCTGGTATATATGAAGAAATATATATCTATTTATTTTCTTTTAATTTTCATTTCTGATATATATGATGTAATATGTAACATTAATTTTTTTTCTTTTCTTTGCTTATTTCATTTTTGATTTTTTTTCAAAATGATGCAATTTTGATTGTGTTTTGAAGTTGTAATGTTTGTGAATATGGAACAGTTGTTATTTTTTATGATGATTTTTTGATGTTTGGTTTTCAATGTATGTGAATTTTAAGATTTTATTAAAACAAAATAACTGAGGCGCGATTATTGCTAATTGAAAACTTTTCCCAATACCCCGCCATGATGACTTGAAAAATAGTCAGCACTGGCAATTTTTGATGGTCTCCCAGGAGACTGATATTTGTGTCAAAAGCCAGATAGTATGGAGTTGATGTAAAATGGGACTGAGCTAGAATACTGTCTTGCTATTTACACGTTGGGTATACTTTGTTTAACAACTGGAAAATATGTTACTAGAATTTCTCCTTGGTTATTGTACTGATGGTTGAGAAAGTCACCCAAAGATCTAGCTGTTTTATCTAGACTGCTTTTTCATGTTCTGTATACTTTCCAAAGCTGTAGAGAAAGATCACTCAATTTTCTCTTTGCCTCGTATACTGAGGAATGGAAAAGTCTCTAAAAAACTAGCACTCTATTCACACTAGGTATCTTAATATTTTCAGTAAGCCTAACACAAAAAAACATATCCAGGTTTCTTAAGCAACATCAGCTGGTTATTACAAAAATAAGAATTTTGTTACTAGCAAACTATAGTGCTGTGAAGGCAACAACATTACAGAACAAATCCCTGTATTAGAATAGGACATTTTATCAAGGGGATTAATATTTTAAAAGTGAACACCTTAAGAGTGTGTGGGGATACTTTCAGGCTAATGAAACTGAAGGAAAATAAGCAATAAAACAAACAATACCCCAAAAATATAAAGATAAAAAATCCTAAATGTCAAGAAAAAAATCACAGGATAAGTAAACCAGATAATCTACCTACGCTACACCTCTCTCACCGAGAAGCAAGATACTTCTTTTTCATATCATTGCAGGGGAAGGAATATGAAGCTCGTTGAACGATAAATTGACTCTGAATTAACAGAAGCCCCTGAAAAACACCACATGGGGGCAGTGTGAACTTAGGGTCTAATTAGCATATTCCTTCCCACAATCCTCTGTACAGGCTCAGCTCAGGAATTTGCCTCTCCACAAGTGAAAAGAGTAATTCTGGATAGGCGGCCTCGGCTCACCCAATCAACACTTAACTTTGCGCAGTGGCAGTATCGTAGCCCATGAGGTTTAACTGAGGCGCGATTATTGCTAATTGAAAACTTTTCCCAATACCCCGCCATGATGACTTGAAAAATAGTCAGCACTGGCAATTTTTGATGGTCTCCCAGGAGACTGATATTTGTGTCAAAAGCCAGATAGTATGGAGTTGATGTAAAATGGGACTGAGCTAGAATACTGTCTTGCTATTTACACGTTGGGTATACTTTGTTTAACAACTGGAAAATATGTTACTAGAATTTCTCCTTGGCTATTGTACTGATGGTTGAGAAAGTCACCCAAAGATCTAGCTGTTTTATCTAGACTGCTTTTTCATGTTCTGTATACTTTCCAAAGCTGTAGAGAAAGATCACTCAATTTTCTCTTTGCCTCGTATACTGAGGAATGGAAAAGTCTCTAAAAAACTAGCACTCTATTCACACTAGGCATCTTAATATTTTCAGTAAGCCTAACACAAAAAAACATATCCAGGTTTCTTAAGCAACATCAGCTGGTTATTACAAAAATAAGAATTTTGTTACTAGAAAACTATAGTGCTGTGAAGGCAACAACATTACAGAACAAATCCCTGTATTAGAATAGGACATTTTATCAAGGGGATTAATATTTTAAAAGTGAACACCTTAAGAGTGTGTGGGGATACTTTCAGGCTAATGAAACTGAAGGAAAATAAGCAATAAAACAAACAATACCCCAAAAATATAAAGATAAAAAATCCTAAATGTCAAGAAAAAAAGCACAGGATCAGTAAACCAGATAATCTACCTACGCTACACCTCTCTCACCGAGAAGCAAGATACTTCTTTTTCATATCATTGCAGGGGAAGGAATATGAAGCTCGTTGAACGATAGAATGACTCTGAATTAACAGAAGCCCCTGAAAAACACCACATGGGGGCAGTGTGAACTTAGGGTCTAATTAGCATATTCCTTCCCACAATCCTCTGTACAGGCTCAGCTCAGGAATTTGCCTCTCCACAAGTGAAAAGAGTAATTCTGGATAGCCGGCCTCGGCTCACCCAATCAACACTTAACTTTGCGCAGTGGCAGTATCGTAGCCCATGAGGTTTAACTGAGGCGCGATTATTGCTAATTGAAAACTTTTCCCAATACCCCGCCATGATGACTTGAAAAATAGTCAGCACTGGCAATTTTTGATGGTCTCCCAGGAGACTGATATTTGTGTCAAAAGCCAGATAGTATGGAGTTGATGTAAAATAGGACTGAGCTAGAATACTGTCTTGCTATTTACACGTTGGGTATACTTTGTTTAACAACTGGAAAATATGTTACTAGAATTTCTCCTTGGCTATTGTACTGATGGTTGAGAAAGTCACCCAAAGATCTAGCTGTTTTATCTAGACTGCTTTTTCATGTTCTGTATACTTTCCAAAGCTGTAGAGAAAGATCACTCAATTTTCTCTTTGCCTCGTATACTGAGGAATGGAAAAGTCTCTAAAAAACTAGCACTCTATTCACACTAGGTATCTTAATCTTTTCAGTAAGCCTAACACAAAAAAACATATCCAGGTTTCTTAAGCAACATCAGCTGGTTATTACAAAAATAAGAATTTTGTTACTAGCAAACTATAGTGCTGTGAAGGCAACAACATTACAGAACAAATCCCTGTATTAGAATAGGACATTTTATCAAGGGGATTAATATTTTAAAAGTGAACACCTTAAGAGTGTGTGGGGATACTTTCAGGCTAATGAAACTGAAGGAAAATAAGCAATAAAACAAACAATACCCCAAAAATATAAAGATATAAAATCCTAAATGTCAAGAAAAAAAGCACAGGATCAGTAAACCAGATAATCTACCTACGCTACACCTCTCTCACCGAGAAGCAAGATACTTCTTTTTCATATCATTGCAGGGGAAGGAATATGAAGCTCGTTGAACGATAGAATGACTCTGAATTAACAGAAGCCCCTGAAAAACACCACATGGGGGCAGTGTGAACTTAGGGTCTAATTAGCATATTCCTTCCCACAATCCTCTGTACAGGCTCAGCTCAGGAATTTGCCTCTCCACAAGTGAAAAGAGTAATTCTGGATAGCCGGCCTCGGCTCACCCAATCAACACTTAACTTTGCGCAGTGGCAGTATCGTAGCCCATGAGGTTTAACTGAGGCGCGATTATTGCTAATTGAAAACTTTTCCCAATACCCCGCCATGATGACTTGAAAAATAGTCAGCACTGGCAATTTTTGATGGTCTCCCAGGAGACTGATATTTGTGTCAAAAGCCAGATAGTATGGAGTTGATGTAAAATAGGACTGAGCTAGAATACTGTCTTGCTATTTACACGTTGGGTATACTTTGTTTAACAACTGGAAAATATGTTACTAGAAGTTCTCCTTGGCTATTGTACTGATGGTTGAGAAAGTCACCCAAAGATCTAGCTGTTTTATCTAGACTGCTTTTTCATGTTCTGTATACTTTCCAAAGCTGTAGAGAAAGATCACTCAATTTTCTCTTTGCCTCGTATACTGAGGAATGGAAAAGTCTCTAAAAAACTAGCACTCTATTCACACTAGGTATCTTAATATTTTCAGTAAGCCTAACACAAAAAAACATATCCAGGTTTCTTAAGCAACATCAGCTGGTTATTACAAAAATAAGAATTTTGTTACTAGCAAACTATAGTGCTGTGAAGGCAACAACATTACAGAACAAATCCCTGTATTAGAATAGGACATTTTATCAAGGGGATTAATATTTTAAAAGTGAACACCTTAAGAGTGTGTGGGGATACTTTCAGGCTAATGAAACTGAAGGAAAATAAGCAATAAAACAAACAATACCCCAAAAATATAAAGATAAAAAATCCTAAATGTCAAGAAAAAAATCACAGGATAAGTAAACCAGATAATCTACCTACGCTACACCTCTCTCACCGAGAAGCAAGATACTTCTTTTTCATATCATTGCAGGGGAAGGAATATGAAGCTCGTTGAACGATAGAATGACTCTGAATTAACAGAAGCCCCTGAAAAACACCACATGGGGGCAGTGTGAACTTAGGGTCTAATTAGCATATTCCTTCCCACAATCCTCTGTACAGGCTCAGCTCAGGAATTTGCCTCTCCACAAGTGAAAAGAGTAATTCTGGATAGCCGGCCTCGGCTCACCCAATCAACACTTAACTTTGCGCAGTGGCAGTATCGTAGCCCATGAGGTTTAACTGAGGCGCGATTATTGCTAATTGAAAACTTTTCCCAATACCCCGCCATGATGACTTGAAAAATAGTCAGCACTGGCAATTTTTGATGGTCTCCCAGGAGACTGATATTTGTGTCAAAAGCCAGATAGTATGGAGTTGATGTAAAATAGGACTGAGCTAGAATACTGTCTTGCTATTTACACGTTGGGTATACTTTGTTTAACAACTGGAAAATATGTTACTAGAATTTCGCCTTGGTTATTGTACTGATGGTTGAGAAAGTCACCCAAAGATCTAGCTGTTTTATCTAGACTGCTTTTTCATGTTCTGTATACTTTCCAAAGCTGTAGAGAAAGATCACTCAATTTTCTCTTTGCCTCGTATACTGAGGAATGGAAAAGTCTCTAAAAAACTAGCACTCTATTCACACTAGGCATCTTAATATTTTCAGTAAGCCTAACACAAAAAAACATATCCAGGTTTCTTAAGCAACATCAGCTGGTTATTACAAAAATAAGAATTTTGTTACTAGCAAACTATAGTGCTGTGAAGGCAACAACATTACAGAACAAATCCCTGTATTAGAATAGGACATTTTATCAAGGGGATTAATATTTTAAAAGTGAACACCTTAAGAGTGTGTGGGGATACTTTCAGGCTAATGAAACTGAAGGAAAATAAGCAATAAAACAAACAATACCCCAAAAATATAAAGATAAAAAATCCTAAATGTCAAGAAAAAAAGCACAGGATCAGTAAACCAGATAATCTACCTACGCTACACCTCTCTCACCGAGAAGCAAGATACTTCTTTTTCATATCATTGCAGGGGAAGGAATATGAAGCTCGTTGAACGATAGAATGACTCTGAATTAACAGAAGCCCCTGAAAAACACCACATGGGGGCAGTGTGAACTTAGGGTCTAATTAGCATATTCCTTCCCACAATCCTCTGTACAGGCTCAGCTCAGGAATTTGCCTCTCCACAAGTGAAAAGAGTAATTCTGGATAGCCGGCCTCGGCTCACCCAATCAACACTTAACTTTGCGCAGTGGCAGTATCGTAGCCCATGAGGTTTAACTGAGGCGCGATTATTGCTAATTGAAAACTTTTCCCAATACCCCGCCATGATGACTTGAAAAATAGTCAGCACTGGCAATTTTTGATGGTCTCCCAGGAGACTGATATTTGTGTCAAAAGCCAGATAGTATGGAGTTGATGTAAAATAGGACTGAGCTAGAATACTGTCTTGCTATTTACACGTTGGGTATACTTTGTTTAACAACTGGAAAATATGTTACTAGAAGTTCTCCTTGGCTATTGTACTGATGGTTGAGAAAGTCACCCAAAGATCTAGCTGTTTTATCTAGACTGCTTTTTCATGTTCTGTATACTTTCCAAAGCTGTAGAGAAAGATCACTCAATTTTCTCTTTGCCTCGTATACTGAGGAATGGAAAAGTCTCTAAAAAACTAGCACTCTATTCACACTAGGTATCTTAATCTTTTCAGTAAGCCTAACACAAAAAAACATATCCAGGTTTCTTAAGCAACATCAGCTGGTTATTACAAAAATAAGAATTTTGTTACTAGCAAACTATAGTGCTGTGAAGGCAACAACATTACAGAACAAATCCCTGTATTAGAATAGGACATTTTATCAAGGGGATTAATATTTTAAAAGTGAACACCTTAAGAGTGTGTGGGGATACTTTCAGGCTAATGAAACTGAAGGAAAATAAGCAATAAAACAAACAATACCCCAAAAATATAAAGATAAAAAATCCTAAATGTCAAGAAAAAAAGCACAGGATCAGTAAACCAGATAATCTACCTACGCTACACCTCTCTCACCGAGAAGCAAGATACTTCTTTTTCATATCATTGCAGGGGAAGGAATATGAAGCTCGTTGAACGATAGAATGACTCTGAATTAACAGAAGCCCCTGAAAAACACCACATGGGGGCAGTGTGAACTTAGGGTCTAATTAGCATATTCCTTCCCACAATCCTCTGTACAGGCTCAGCTCAGGAATTTGCCTCTCCACAAGTGAAAAGAGTAATTCTGGATAGGCGGCCTCGGCTCACCCAATCAACACTTAACTTTGCGCAGTGGCAGTATCGTAGCCCATGAGGTTTAACTGAGGCGCGATTATTGCTAATTGAAAACTTTTCCCAATACCCCGCCATGATGACTTGAAAAATAGTCAGCACTGGCAATTTTTGATGGTCTCCCAGGAGACTGATATTTGTGTCAAAAGCCAGATAGTATGGAGTTGATGTAAAATGGGACTGAGCTAGAATACTGTATTGCTATTTACACGTTGGGTATACTTTGTTTAACAATTGGAAAATATGTTACTAGAATTTCTCCTTGGCTATTGTACTGATGGTTGAGAAAGTCACCCAAAGATCTAGCTGTTTTATCTAGACTGCTTTTTCATGTTCTGTATACTTTCCAAAGCTGTAGAGAAAGATCACTCAATTTTCTCTTTGCCTCGTATACTGAGGAATGGAAAAGTCTCTAAAAAACTAGCACTCTATTCACACTAGGCATCTTAATATTTTCAGTAAGCCTAACACAAAAAAACATATCCAGGTTTCTTAAGCAACATCAGCTGGTTATTACAAAAATAAGAATTTTGTTACTAGCAAACTATAGTGCTGTGAAGGCAACAACATTACAGAACAAATCCCTGTATTAGAATAGGACATTTTATCAAGGGGATTAATATTTTAAAAGTGAACACCTTAAGAGTGTGTGGGGATACTTTCAGGCTAATGAAACTGAAGGAAAATAAGCAATAAAACAAACAATACCCCAAAAATATAAAGATATAAAATCCTAAATGTCAAGAAAAAAAGCACAGGATAAGTAAACCAGATAATCTACCTACGCTACACCTCTCTCACCGAGAAGCAAGATACTTCTTTTTCATATCATTGCAGGGGAAGGAATATGAAGCTCGTTGAACGATAGAATGACTCTGAATTAACAGAAGCCCCTGAAAAACACCACATGGGGGCAGTGTGAACTTAGGGTCTAATTAGCATATTCCTTCCCACAATCCTCTGTACAGGCTCAGCTCAGGAATTTGCCTCTCCACAAGTGAAAAGAGTAATTCTGGATAGGCGGCCTCGGCTCACCCAATCAACACTTAACTTTGCGCAGTGGCAGTATCGTAGCCCATGAGGTTTAACTGAGGCGCGATTATTGCTAATTGAAAACTTTTCCCAATACCCCGCCATGATGACTTGAAAAATAGTCAGCACTGGCAATTTTTGATGGTCTCCCAGGAGACTGATATTTGTGTCAAAAGCCAGATAGTATGGAGTTGATGTAAAATAGGACTGAGCTAGAATACTGTCTTGCTATTTACACGTTGGGTATACTTTGTTTAACAACTGGAAAATATGTTACTAGAAGTTCTCCTTGGCTATTGTACTGATGGTTGAGAAAGTCACCCAAAGATCTAGCTGTTTTATCTAGACTGCTTTTTCATGTTCTGTATACTTTCCAAAGCTGTAGAGAAAGATCACTCAATTTTCTCTTTGCCTCGTATACTGAGGAATGGAAAAGTCTCTAAAAAACTAGCACTCTATTCACACTAGGTATCTTAATCTTTTCAGTAAGCCTAACACAAAAAAACATATCCAGGTTTCTTAAGCAACATCAGCTGGTTATTACAAAAATAAGAATTTTGTTACTAGCAAACTATAGTGCTGTGAAGGCAACAACATTACAGAACAAATCCCTGTATTAGAATAGGACATTTTATCAAGGGGATTAATATTTTAAAAGTGAACACCTTAAGAGTGTGTGGGGATACTTTCAGGCTAATGAAACTGAAGGAAAATAAGCAATAAAACAAACAATACCCCAAAAATATAAAGATAAAAAATCCTAAATGTCAAGAAAAAAATCACAGGATAAGTAAACCAGATAATCTACCTACGCTACACCTCTCTCACCGAGAAGCAAGATACTTCTTTTTCATATCATTGCAGGGGAAGGAATATGAAGCTCGTTGAACGATAGAATGACTCTGAATTAACAGAAGCCCCTGAAAAACACCACATGGGGGCAGTGTGAACTTAGGGTCTAATTAGCATATTCCTTCCCACAATCCTCTGTACAGGCTCAGCTCAGGAATTTGCCTCTCCACAAGTGAAAAGAGTAATTCTGGATAGGCGGCCTCGGCTCACCCAATCAACACTTAACTTTGCGCAGTGGCAGTATCGTAGCCCATGAGGTTTAACTGAGGCGCGATTATTGCTAATTGAAAACTTTTCCCAATACCCCGCCATGATGACTTGAAAAATAGTCAGCACTGGCAATTTTTGATGGTCTCCCAGGAGACTGATATTTGTGTCAAAAGCCAGATAGTATGGAGTTGATGTAAAATAGGACTGAGCTAGAATACTGTCTTGCTATTTACACGTTGGGTATACTTTGTTTAACAACTGGAAAATATGTTACTAGAAGTTCTCCTTGGCTATTGTACTGATGGTTGAGAAAGTCACCCAAAGATCTAGCTGTTTTATCTAGACTGCTTTTTCATGTTCTGTATACTTTCCAAAGCTGTAGAGAAAGATCACTCAATTTTCTCTTTGCCTCGTATACTGAGGAATGGAAAAGTCTCTAAAAAACTAGCACTCTATTCACACTAGGTATCTTAATATTTTCAGTAAGCCTAACACAAAAAAACATATCCAGGTTTCTTAAGCAACATCAGCTGGTTATTACAAAAATAAGAATTTTGTTACTAGCAAACTATAGTGCTGTGAAGGCAACAACATTACAGAACAAATCCCTGTATTAGAATAGGACATTTTATCAAGGGGATTAATATTTTAAAAGTGAACACCTTAAGAGTGTGTGGGGATACTTTCAGGCTAATGAAACTGAAGGAAAATAAGCAATAAAACAAACAATACCCCAAAAATATAAAGATAAAAAATCCTAAATGTCAAGAAAAAAATCACAGGATAAGTAAACCAGATAATCTACCTACGCTACACCTCTCTCACCGAGAAGCAAGATACTTCTTTTTCATATCATTGCAGGGGAAGGAATATGAAGCTCGTTGAACGATAGAATGACTCTGAATTAACAGAAGCCCCTGAAAAACACCACATGGGGGCAGTGTGAACTTAGGGTCTAATTAGCATATTCCTTCCCACAATCCTCTGTACAGGCTCAGCTCAGGAATTTGCCTCTCCACAAGTGAAAAGAGTAATTCTGGATAGCCGGCCTCGGCTCACCCAATCAACACTTAACTTTGCGCAGTGGCAGTATCGTAGCCCATGAGGTTTAACTGAGGCGCGATTATTGCTAATTGAAAACTTTTCCCAATACCCCGCCATGATGACTTGAAAAATAGTCAGCACTGGCAATTTTTGATGGTCTCCCAGGAGACTGATATTTGTGTCAAAAGCCAGATAGTATGGAGTTGATGTAAAATAGGACTGAGCTAGAATACTGTCTTGCTATTTACACGTTGGGTATACTTTGTTTAACAACTGGAAAATATGTTACTAGAAGTTCTCCTTGGCTATTGTACTGATGGTTGAGAAAGTCACCCAAAGATCTAGCTGTTTTATCTAGACTGCTTTTTCATGTTCTGTATACTTTCCAAAGCTGTAGAGAAAGATCACTCAATTTTCTCTTTGCCTCGTATACTGAGGAATGGAAAAGTCTCTAAAAAACTAGCACTCTATTCACACTAGGTATCTTAATCTTTTCAGTAAGCCTAACACAAAAAAACATATCCAGGTTTCTTAAGCAACATCAGCTGGTTATTACAAAAATAAGAATTTTGTTACTAGCAAACTATAGTGCTGTGAAGGCAACAACATTACAGAACAAATCCCTGTATTAGAATAGGACATTTTATCAAGGGGATTAATATTTTAAAAGTGAACACCTTAAGAGTGTGTGGGGATACTTTCAGGCTAATGAAACTGAAGGAAAATAAGCAATAAAACAAACAATACCCCAAAAATATAAAGATAAAAAATCCTAAATGTCAAGAAAAAAATCACAGGATAAGTAAACCAGATAATCTACCTACGCTACACCTCTCTCACCGAGAAGCAAGATACTTCTTTTTCATATCATTGCAGGGGAAGGAATATGAAGCTCGTTGAACGATAGAATGACTCTGAATTAACAGAAGCCCCTGAAAAACACCACATGGGGGCAGTGTGAACTTAGGGTCTAATTAGCATATTCCTTCCCACAATCCTCTGTACAGGCTCAGCTCAGGAATTTGCCTCTCCACAAGTGAAAAGAGTAATTCTGGATAGCCGGCCTCGGCTCACCCAATCAACGCTTAACTTTGCGCAGTGGCAGTATCGTAGCCCATGAGGTTTAACTGAGGCGCGATTTTTTTTTTTTTTTTTTTTGAATGTCCAGGTGTGCGCTTCGTGAAGTGCATCTAGTGACATCCGTGCTCATTAGTGTCGGAACACCGATGAAGCCTTCAGGTCCCCCTGCCTTGAGGGCTTGAGGACCCCTTTGTTCTTCTGGGCTCCGGCCAGGAGTTCCAAAAGAACATCGTTCTCCCCCCTCACCCTAGGAATGAGAGGGGTCTTTCCACGTCTTCGGCCGGAGCCCCAGACGTGGACTGTATCTTCCCCAGGGTAGACAGCTGCCACCAGCCTACCCTGGCTCAGACTCTGGGGGAGCAGCTGCCACATACTCCGCCCAGGCAATACCTAAGGGGTCCCCGGCCATAAGGCCCCGCCCTCAAGGAGGACTAGCAGGATCCCTTAGGCTCCACCGGTGAGTGGAGTGCGTCGTGCCCAAATCATAATCGTGCTCAAAACTGTGCCTTGCCAAAATCGGTGCCAAAAAAAATCGTAGGTGATGGTGCCAGCATCAGATGAGGCAGCTGCCACATACCCCATCTGACTTAGTGCGACCGGAGAGGCATCTCTCACAAACCTCTCCGGTTAAGTGCTTGGGGTGCACTATACAGTGCTCCCCCAACCCGAAGGCTGGGGGCAAAATCAAAAATGAAGGAACCCCCCACGAACCATAAGGTCCTGGCCGGGGGGCCCAGAAATAAAAGTTCTTTGTGCGCAGTGTTATTATGGGGGAGTAGGAGTACCTCCCCTAAACCTGGACATTCAGAACTTGCTCGGCCCCTGGCCAGAGGACCAAGGTTTCCTGACCCATCATGACCGTGTTACAGTTCAGCCATTTCAGGGTCAGTACTACACTTGATCTTAGCCAAAAGGCCGAGAAGCGATTATTGCTAATTGAAAACTTTTCCCAATACCCCGCCATGATGACTTGAAAAATAGTCAGCACTGGCAATTTTTGATGGTCTCCCAGGAGACTGATATTTGTGTCAAAAGCCAGATAGTATGGAGTTGATGTAAAATAGGACTGAGCTAGAATACTGTCTTGCTATTTACACGTTGGGTATACTTTGTTTAACAACTGGAAAATATGTTACTAGAAGTTCTCCTTGGCTATTGTACTGATGGTTGAGAAAGTCACCCAAGGATCTAGCTGTTTTATCTAGACTGCTTTTTCATGTTCTGTATACTTTCCAAAGCTGTAGAGAAAGATCACTCAATTTTCTCTTTGCCTCGTATACTGAGGAATGGAAAAGTCTCTAAAAAACTAGCACTCTATTCACACTAGGTATCTTAATATTTTCAGTAAGCCTAACACAAAAAAACATATCCAGGTTTCTTAAGCAACATCAGCTGGTTATTACAATACAATTTTGTTACTAGCAAACTATAGTGCTGTGAAGGCAACAACATTACAGAACAAATCCCTGTATTAGAATAGGACATTTTATCAAGGGGATTAATATTTTAAAAGTGAACACCTTAAGAGTGTGTGGGGATACTTTCAGGCTAATGAAACTGAAGGAAAATAAGCAATAAAACAAACAATACCCCAAAAATATAAAGATAAAAAATCCTAAATGTCAAGAAAAAAAGCACATGAACAGTAAACCAGATAATCTACCTACGCTACACCTCTCTCACCGAGAAGCAAGATACTTCTTTTTCATATCATTGCAGGGGAAGGAATATGAAGCTCGTTGAACGATAGAATGACTCTGAATTAACAGAAGCCCCTGAAAAACACCACATGGGGGCAGTGTGAACTTAGGGTCTAATTAGCATATTCCTTCCCACAATCCTCTGTACAGGCTCAGCTCAGGAATTTGCCTCTCCACAAGTGAAAAGAGTAATTCTGGATAGCCGGCCTCGGCTCACCCAATCAACACTTAACTTTGCGCAGTGGCAGTATCGTAGCCCATGAGGTTTAACTGAGGCGCGATTATTGCTAATTGAAAACTTTTCCCAATACCCCGCCATGATGACTTGAAAAATAGTCAGCACTGGCAATTTTTGATGGTCTCCCAGGAGACTGATATTTGTGTCAAAAGCCAGATAGTATGGAGTTGATGTAAAATAGGACTGAGCTAGAATACTGTCTTGCTATTTACACGTTGGGTATACTTTGTTTAACAACTGGAAAATATGTTACTAGAAGTTCTCCTTGGCTATTGTACTGATGGTTGAGAAAGTCACCCAAGGATCTAGCTGTTTTATCTAGACTGCTTTTTCATGTTCTGTATACTTTCCAAAGCTGTAGAGAAAGATCACTCAATTTTCTCTTTGCCTCGTATACTGAGGAATGGAAAAGTCTCTAAAAAACTAGCACTCTATTCACACTAGGTATCTTAATATTTTCAGTAAGCCTAACACAAAAAAACATATCCAGGTTT
>CM050167.1:111013193-111058387 GCA_027410445.1 Discoglossus pictus | reverse complement strand
GAGAGACAGGAGAGACACAGGGAGAGACAGGAGAGACACAGAGAGAAACAGGAGGGACACAGACAGAGAGAGAGAGAGACAGGAGGGACACAGACAGAGAGAGAGGGACAGGATGGACACACAGAGAGAGGAGGGACACAGACAGAGACATGAGGGACACAGGCAGAGAGAGAGAGACAGGAGAGACACAGAGAGAGACAGGAGAGACACAGAGAGAGACAGGAGGGACACATACAGAGAGAGAGAGAGAGAGACAGGAGGGACACAGACAGAGAGAGAGGGGCAGGATGGACACACAGAGAGAGGAGGGACACAGACAGAGACATGAGGGACACAGGCAGAGAGAGAGAGACAGGAGAGACTCAGAGAGAGACAGGAGAGACACAGAGAGAGACAGGAGGGACACAGACAGAGAAAGAGAGACAGGAGGGACAGAGAGAGAGAGAGAGACAGGAGGGACAGAGAGAGAGACAAGAGGGACAGAGAGAGATACAGCAGGGACAGAGAGAGAGACAGCAGGCACAGAGAGAGGGACAGAGAGAGAGACAGGAGGGACAGAGAGAGACAGGAGGGAGAGAGACAGGTGGGACACACACAGAGAGAGAGAGAGACAGGAGAGACACAGAGAGAGACAGGAGGGACACAGACAGAGAGAGAGAGACAGGAGGGACAGAGAGAGAGAGAGAGACAGGAGGGACACAGAGAGAGAGACAGGAGCGACAGAGAGAGATATAGCAGGGACAGAGAGAGAGACAGCAGGCACAGAGAGAGGGACAGAGAGAGAGACAGGAGGGACAGAGAGAGACAAGAGGGACAGAGACAGGTGGGACACACAGAGAGAGAGAGATAGAGAGAGACAGGAGGGACAGAGAGAGAGACAGGAAAGACAGAGAGACAGACAGGAAGGAGGGACAGAGAGAAAGACAGACAGGAAGTATAGATAGAGAGAAAAACAGACAGGAAGGAGGGATAGAGAGACAAGAGGGAGGGAAAGAGAGAGAGACAGGAAGGAGGGACAGAGCGACAGACAGGAAGGAGGGACAGACAGATCGAGAGAGAGAAAGACAGGAAAGAGGAACAGAGAGACAGGAGGGACAGAGAGAGAGACAGGAAAGACAGAGAGACAGACAGGAAGGAGGGACAGAGATAAAGACAGACAGGAAAGAGGGATAGAGAGAAAAACAGACAGGAAGGAGGGACAGAGAGACAGGAGGGAGGGAAAGATAGAGACAGGAAGGAGGGACAGATCAACAGACAGGAAGGAAGGACAGACAGAAAGAGAGAGAGAGAGAAAGACAGGAAGGAGGGACAGAGATACAGGAAGGAGGGACAGAGAGACAGGAGGGAGGGACAGAGAGACAGACAGCAAGGAGGGACAGTGAGAGAGACAGACAGGAAGGAGGGACAGAGAGAGAGAGACAGACAGGAAGGAGGGACAGAGAGAGAGACAGACAGGAAGGAGGGACAGAGAGACAGGAGGGAGGGAGGGATAGAGAGAGAGAGAGACAGGAAGGAGAGACAGAGAGAGAGACTGACAGGAAGGAGGGACAGAGAGAGAGACAGACCGGAAGGAGGGACAGAGAGAGAGCGAGAGAGACAGACAGGAATGAGGGACAGAGAGACAGAAAGGAAGGAGGGACAGAGAGAGATGAGAAATGTGAGGTGGAAGAGATAGGGGAAGGGAGAGCAGGAGGGACACAGACAGAGAGAGAGAGAGAGAGAGAGAGAGAGAGAGACAGGAGGGACACATACAGGGACAGGAGGGACACAGACAGAGAGAGACAGACATGACAGAGAGAAACAGGAGAGACACAGAGAGAGACAGGAGTGACAGAGAGAGAGAGGCAGGAGGGACAGAGAGAGAGAGAGAGAGGAGGGACACAGAGAGAGACAGGAGGGACACAGACAGAGAGAGAGACATGAGAGAGAGAAACAGGAGAGACACAGATAGAGAAAGAGGAGGAACACAGAGAGAGACAGGAGGGGCACAGAGAGAGACAGGAGGGAAACGGAGAGAGACAGGAGGGACACAGGCAGGAGAGAGAGAGACAGGAGAGACACAGAGAGAGACATGAGGGACACAGAGAGAGAGAAAGAGGACGGACACAGAGAGAGACAGGAGGGGCACAGGTAGAGAGAGAGACAGGAGAGACACAGGGAGAGAAAGGAGAGACATAGAGAGAGACAGGAGGGACACAGACAGAGAGAGAGAGAGACAGGAGGGACACAGAGAGAGACATGAGGGACACAGAGAGAGAGAGACAGGAGGGACACACAGAGAGAGAGAGAGAGAGAGAGAGAGAGAGAGAGAGACAGGAGGGACACAGAGAGAGAGAGACAGGAGGGACACAGAGAGAGACAGGAGGGACACAGAGAGAGACAGGAGGGACACAGACAGAGATAGAGACATGAGAGACACAGAGAGAGAGAAAGAGGAGGGACACAGAGAGAGACAAGAGGGGCACAGAGAGAGACAGGAGGAAAACAGAGATAGACAGGAGGGGCACAGGTAGAGAGAGAGAGACAGGAGAGACACAGAGAGAAACAGGAGAGACACAGAGAGAGGAGGGACACAGACAGAGGGAGAGAAAGAGACAGGAGGGACAGAGAGAGAGAGACAGGAGGGACAGAGAGAGAGAGAGAGAGAGAGAGAGGAGGGACACAGAGAGAGACAGGAGGGACACAGAGAGAGAGACAGGAGGAACACAGACAGAGAGAGAGAGAGAGACAGGAGAGACACAGAGAGAGACAGGAGTGACAGAGAGAGAGAGACGGGAGGGACAGAGAGAGAGAGAGAGAGAGGAGGGACACAGACACAGAGAGAAAGACAGGAGGGACACAGAGAGAGAGAGAGAGAGGGACAGGAGGGACACACAGAGAGAGGAGGGACACAGACAGAGACATGAGGGACACAGGCAGAGAAAGAGAGACAGAAGAGTCACAGAGAGAGACAGGAGAGACACAGAGAGAGACAGGAGGGACACAGACAGAGAGTGAGAGACAGGAGGGACAGAGAGAGAGAGAGAGACAGGAGGGAGACAGAGAGAGAGACAAGTGGGACAGAGAGAGATACAGCAGGGACAGAGAGAGAGAGACAGCAGGCACAGAGAGAGGGATAGAGAGAGAGACAGGAGGGACAGAGAGAGACAGGAGGGACAGAGACAGGTGGGACAAACACACAGAGAGAGAGAGACAGGACAGACACAGAGAGAGACAGGAGGGACACAGACAGAGAGAGAGAGACATTAGGGACAGAGAGAGAGAGAGAGAGAGAGACAGGAGGAACACACAGAGAGAGACAAGAGCGACAGAGAGAGATACAGTAGGGACAGAGAGAGAGACAGCAGGCACAGAGAGAGGAACAGAGAGAGATACAGGAGGGACAGAGAGAGACAGGAGGGACAGAGACAGGTGGGACACACACAGAGAGAGAGAGAGACAGGAGGGACAGAGAGAGAGACAGGAAAGACAGAGAGACAGACAGGAAGGAGGGACAGAGAGAAAGACAGACAGGAAGGATAGATAGAGAGAAAAACAGACAGGAAGGAGGGACAGAGAGACAAGAGGGAGGGAAAGAGAGAGAGACAAGAAGGAGGGACAGAGCGACAGACAGGAAGGAGGGACAGACAGAGAGAGAGAGAGAGAGAAAGACAGGAAAGAGGAACAGAGAGACAGGAGGGACAGAGAGAGAGAGACAGGAAAGACAGAGAGACAGACAGGAAGGAGGGACAGAGATAAAGACAGACATGAAGGAGGGATAGAGAGAAAAACAGACAGGAAGGAGGGACAAAGAGACAGGAGGGAGGGAAAGATAGAGACAGGAAGGAGGGACAGATCAACAGACAGGAAGGAAGGACAGACAGAAAGAGAGAGAGAGAGAAAGACAGGAAGGAGGGACAGAGATACAGGAAGGAGGGACAGAGAGACAGGAGGGAGGGACAGAGAGACAGACAGGAAGGAGGGACAGTGAGAGAGACAGACAGGAAGGAGGGACAGAGAGAGAGAGACAGACAGGAAGGAGGGACAGAGAGAGAGACAGACAGGAAGGAGGGACAGAGAGACAGGAGGGAGGGAGGGATAGATAGAGAGAGACAGGAAGGAGAGACAGAGAGAGAGACTGACAGGAAGGAGGGACAGAGAGAGACAGACCGGAAGGAGGGACAGAGAGAGAGAGAGACAGACAGGAATGAGGGACAGAGAGACAGAAAGGAAGGAGGGACAGAGAGAGATGAGAAAAGTGAGGTAGAAGAGATAGGGGAAGGGAAAGCAGGAGGGACACAGACAGAGAGAGAGACAGGAGGGACACAGACAGAGACAGGAGTGACACATTCAGAGAGAGACAGACATGAGAGAGAGAAACAGGAGAGACACAGAGAGAGACAGGAGGGACTGAGAGAGAGACAGGAGGGACAGAGAGAGAGAGAGGAGGGACACAGAGAAAGACATGAGGGACACAGACAGAAGAGAGAGAAAGGAGAGAGAGAAACAGGAGAGACACAGAGAGAGACAGGAGAGAGAGAGACAGGAGGGACACAGAGAGAGAAAGAGGAGGAACACAGAGAGAGACAGGAGGGAAACGGAGAGAGACAGGAGGGACACAGGCAAGAGAGAGAGAGACAGGAGAGACACAGAGAGAGATAGGAGAGACACAGAGAGAGACAGGAGGGACACAGAGAGAGAAATGAGGGACACAGAGAGAGAGACAGGAGGGACAAAGAGAGAGAGAGAGAGAGAGAGAGAGAGAGACAGGAGGGACACAGAGAGAGAGACAGGAGGGACACAGAGAGAGACAGGGGGGACACAGACAGAGAGAGAGACATGAGAGACACAGAGAGAGAGAAAGAGGAGGGACAGAGAGAGAGACAGGAGGGGCACAGAGAGAGACAGGAGAGAAACAGAGAGAGACAGGAGGGGCACAGGTAGAGAGAGAGACAGGAGAGACACAGAGAGAGACAGGAGAGACACAGAGAGAGACATGAGGGACACAGACAGAGAGAGAGAGAGAGACAGGAGGTACACAAAGAGAGAGAGAGACAGGAGGGACAGAGAGAGAGAGAGACAGGAGGGACACACAGAGAGACAGGAGGGACACAGAGAGAGACAGGAGGAACACAGACAGAGAGAGAGAGACAGGAGAGACACAGAGAGAGACAGGAGGGACAGAGAGAGAGAGGAGGGACACAGACACAGAGAGAAAGATAGGAGGGACACAGAGAGAGAGAGGGGGACAGGAGGGGGACACAGAGAGAGGAGGGACACAGACAGAGACATGAGGGACACAGGCAGAGAAAGAGAGACAGGAGAGTCACAGAGAGAGACAGGAGAGACACAGAGAGAGACAGGAGGGACACAGACAGAGAGAGAGAGAGAGAGAGAGAGACAGGAGGGAAACAGAGAGAGACATGAGGGGCACAGGTAGAGAGAGAGACAGGAGAGACACAGAGAGAGACAGGAGAGACACAGAGAGAGACATGAGGGACACAGACAGAGAGAGAGAGAGTATCAGGAGGTACACAAAGAGAGAGAGAGACAGGAGGGACAGAGAGAGAGAGAGACAGGAGGGACACACAGAGAGAGGAGGGACACAGACAGAGACATGAGGGACACAAACAGAGAGAGAGAGAGACAGGAGAGACACAGAGAGAGACAGGAGAGACACAGAGAGAGACAGGAGGGACACAGATAGAGAGAGAGAGACGGGAAGGACAGAGAGAGAGACAGAGACATGAGGGACACAAGCAGAGAGAGAGAGACAGGAGAGACACAGAGAGAGACAGGATAGTCACAGAGAGAGACAGGAGAGACACAGAGAGAGACAGGAGGGACATAGACAGAGAGAGAGAGAGAGACAGGAGGGACACAGACAGAGAGAGAGGGACAGGAGGGACACACAGAGAGAGGAGGGACACAGACAGAGACATGAAGGACACAAGCAGAGAGAGAGAGACAGGAGAGACACAGAGAGAGACAGGAGAGACACAGGGAGAGACAGGAGGGACACAGATAGAGAGAGAGAGACGGGAAGGACAGAGAGAGATACAGAGACATGAGGGACACAAACAGAGAGAGAGAGAGACAGGAGAGACACAGAGAGAGACAGGAGAGACACAGAGAGAGACAGGAGAGACACAGAGAGAGACAGGAGGGACACAGACAGAGAGAGAGAGACATGAGAGAGAGAGACAGGAGAGACACAGAGAGAGACAGGAGGGACAGAGAGAGAGAGAGAGAGGAGGGACACAGACACAGAGAGAAAGACAGGAGGGACACAGAGAGAGAGAGAGAGAGAGAGAGAGAGAGAGACAGGAGGGACACACAGAGAGAGGAGGGACACAGAGAGAGACATGAGAGAGAGAGAGACAGGAGAGATACAGAGAGAGACATGAGGGACACAGAGAGAGAGAGAGACAGAAGGAACACAGAGAGAAGCAGGAGGGACAGAGAGAGAGAGAGAGAGAGAGAGAGACCAGGGACAGAGAGAGACAGCAGGAACAGAGAGAGGGACAGGAGAGACAGAGAGAGACAAGATGGACAGAGAGAGAGATACCGCAGGGACAGAGAGAGAGAGACAGCCAGGACAGAGAGAGGGACAGGATGGACAGAGAGAGACAAGAGGGACAGAGAGAGATACCGCAGGGACAGAGAGAGAGAGACAGCCAGGACAGAGAGAGGGACAGGAGGGACAGAGAGAGACAGGAGGGACAGAGAGAGAGAGACAGGAGGGACAGAGACAGGTGGGACAGAGAGAGAGAGAGAGACACAGGAGGGACAGAGAGAGAGACAGGAAAGACTGAGAGACAGACAGGTAGGAAGGACAGAGAGAAAGACAGGCAGGAAGGAGGAATAGAGAGAAAGACAGACAGGAAGGAGGGACAGAGAGACAGGAGGGAGGGAAAGAGAGAGAGAGGAAGGAGGGACAGAGCGACAGACAGGAAGGAGGGACAGACAGAGAGAGAGACAGACAGGAAGGAGGGACAGACAGAGAGAGAGACAGACAGGAAGAAGGGACAGAGAGACAGGAAGGAGGGACAGAGAGACAGGAGGGAGGGACAGAGAGACAGACAGGAAGGAGGGACAGCGAGAGAGACAAACAGGAAGGAGGGACAGAGATAGAGAGACAGACAGGAGGGAGGGATAGAGAGAGTGAGACAGGAAGGAGAGACAGAGAGAGAGACTGACAGGAAGGAGGGACAGAGAGAGAGACAGACAGGAATGAGGGACAGAGAGACAGACAGGAAGGAGGGACAGAGAGAGATGAGAAAAGTGAGGTGGAAGAGATATGGGAAGGGAGAGCAGGGTGGAAGAGACAAGGGAATGGAGAGGGGGTGGAAGAGTCAGGGGAGGGAGAGGGGGGAAGAGAAACAGGCAAGGAAGAGGGGTGGAAGAGACACAGGAAAGGGAGATGGGGAAGAGACACAGGGAGGAAGAGGAGTGAAAAGAAATGGGAGGGAGAGGGAAGGAAGAGACACAGGGGAATGGGAGAGGGGTTGAAGAGACACAGGGGAGGAAGGGGAAAGGGGACACAGGGAAGGGAGAGGGGTGGAAGAGACACAGGGGAGAGAGAGAGGGGAAAGGGGACTCATGGGAGGGAGAGGGGGGAAGAGACACAGGGGAGGGAGAGGGGGGAAGAGACACATGGGGGAAAGAGGCTCACTCCCTCCCTCCTGTCTCTCTGTCCCTCATTCCTGTCTGTATTTCTCTCTATCCCTCCTTCCTGTCTGTCTTTCTATCTGTCCCTCCTTCCTGTCTGTCTCTCTGTCTTTCCTGTCTCTATCTGTAGTCTATATAACAAAGCATATTCAGATTTCATTATGACAAAGATCACTGCTAACTCATACATTTGGGTGAATAATGGACAGCAGTGATCCAGCTGGCACCACCTCCTGCACAAATGCAAAATGACTACATAGATCAAATCACCCTTTAAACTAATGCATTGTGCTTTGTTTAAAACAACCATGCAGTAGTTACAATTAACATGATACCATATAAAGAATGAGAAGTGAGTAGCTACTGTGGAGAGACAGGACAACAATTATATATCAGGATAAAGCTGCAAAGAAATCCCATTAAAATGCAAAATTAGATTACATGTTATTCACTATTGTTCCATCACATCAAATTGTAAGCAAATATTCTTCTGTCACATCACATCACAGGTGTAGACTCTTTACTACTGTCCCATCACATCTCTTATCACATATATAGTTGTGAGCGTACGAGTTGTTGCTAACGCTGCGGGCTCGCTATGCGAGCTGCGGCCCTCGCGTAGCGAGGGCCGCGGCTCGCGCAGCGAGCCGAGGCCCTCGCGAAGCGAGGGCACTGCCCGAGGGTCTCAGTTGCTGGCATGGAGCGCCGAAGGCGCTCCATGCCAGCAACTGAGGACCCTCGCGAAGCGAGGGCCTCAGTTGCTGGCATGGAGCGCCGTAGGCGCTCCATGCCAGCACCTGAGGACCTCGCAAAGCGAGGGCCGCAGTTGCTGGCATGGAGCGCCGAAGGCGCTCCTTGCCAGCAACTGCGACCCTCGCAAACTTCACGTCGCAACCCAAACACTACGACACACACATTACGACACTCGCAAACAACATACGACACACGTTCACACACATTACGGACTCGCAACACTCGGACGCAACTCGCGAACATTACAAAATGTAAAACACAATACATACACACACCACATACATAAAAAACTTACCTACACCAAGAGGGAGCACCCAGCACCTCAAAAATACAACTTACACCTCGATTTTACTTCAAATAAAACAGTTTAGAGACTAAAAAAAAAACGAAGCGAGAGAAAAAATGGCCGCCGAACAAAACGAAAACGAGGCTACAGCACTCTAAACTCGCAAAACACCACAAGAAACTCGCAAAACACCACAAAACACCTACGGATATTCCGATACAAACGTATAACACACATTACTCGCCATTTGACGCCAATGCGGAAGTACACGACAACGGTTTGGGCTCGCGCAACCACAGTGTTACACTGCACACATTCAGCACGCTTACACAGCAGATCCACACCACTAATGCTGCAGCAACATCAAAACACATTCACAGCTCTTCCACACAATGCTTTAAAATAGGTAAAGTATATTCATTTATTAATGTATTATATATTTCATTATTACACACTAAACAGCATTAGCTACCTTACAATTTCATTGCCGTCATTTTTTGACGGGCAATTCGCTAGTAAGTTATAATGCCCATCACATCACAAGGTAGACTGTATACTGTTAACTATTGTACCATCATATCAGTATAATAGGTCTATACACTTCACTAATATCCCATTATGTCACCAGGGAGGCCATATACTCTTCACTACTGTCACATAACATCACAAGGTAGGTGTATAATCTTTACTACTGTCCCATCACACCTCAAAGTAAGTCTTATAAGTCTTATGTCCATCACATCACAAGGTAGACTGTATAGTGTTCACTATTGTACCATCATATCATACAGTATAATAGGTCTGTACACTTCACTAATATCCCATTACGTCATCAGGGAGGCCATATACTCTTCTACTCTTCACTACTGTCACATAACATCACAAGGTAGGTGTATATTCTTTACTACTTTCCCATCACATCATAAGGTGATGTACTATTCACTACTGTTCCATCATTACAATGTAGACAAGAAAACTTCACTATAGTCACATTATTTCACAAGTTAGGTGTATACTCCTTCTGTTTAGTATCATAGACGAGTCTAGTGGAGACATTAATTATGGATTGGAGTTGAGAAGGGTTATGGGAGGCCGGCATGAAGCGATTTGCAGTAGTTATGGTGAGATGATGAGAGAATGGAGTAGAATTTTAGTTTTGCCTTGTGTAAGATAGTGACATATTTGGAACTGTTTTTAGGTGAGCATTACATGATTTTGTTATTGATTGTATGTGAGGAATGAAAGAGAGGGCAGAGTTCATTAGATCCCCCAGACAATGAGGGGGAGAGGTGGGAGTGATGATGGCATTAGCAGCAGTGATGAATATCTGAGGAATGGAAGCTGTGGTAGTGGTTGGGAAGATTAGGAGCTCAGTCATTAACATGTTGAACTTGAGTTGACATGGGAACATTCAGTAGCCAGACCCAAAAGTCCAGTTGTCCTGGGATTTGTGATAAGAGGTTAATAGGTAAAACCATGGGGGTACTTCATGGGGGTTCATGGTATGGAATTAATTTTAGGATGGGGGACTTTAAATGACCTTTGCGACATTGTATATACATAAGGACCCCTGTGGATAAGGGGTTCATTTATAATGCTACAGAGGGCCTTCCAGGACTTCTATGGCATAGTGTTAATTTTAGGGGCAATGAAGGTCCTTCCAGGACCTCCATGGGATATTGCTTAAGGATAGGTGTCATGGAGGTTCTTGCATGACCTACATAGCATATATCTTAGTTAATATGTGTTACTATATCTTAGTTAATATAAAGTGTTTTTTTATTTAACATTTGTTGGATACTTTATGTATTTTATGGTAATATGGTTAGGGGTATAGGGTGTTTGAAATCCTTCCTTCACTGTTGTATATACAATGATGAGTCTTTGTAATCTACTGTGCAGGGTTGAGTGTTTTCATGTGTTTTACATTATTTGACTGCATAGGTGGCTCAGTGGTTAGATCCCTTGACTGCAGTGAAGCAGTTTCTGGTTCAAATATTATGCTCACTTTAAAAACTTTTATTGTGTTTTCAGTGTACTGCAAAAAAGGGCAGGTATAACTCGTTATGTAATTGGATGGAATTACTAATGGTAATTATTAGTTTTTAAAGTTCTTGCTTTAAAATAACACACAGTCTTTTTCTCTTTAATGTACTTTATATTATTGGCAGTTATAATAAGACTAGCGACTTGCCCGTCAAAAAGCCATGGCAATGCTGTTTGCCACAAAATGTAAAGCTTTTATTCCTCTGAGGGTCTTCATCGCTCATTGCGAGCTTCTCCCCTTGTGTACTTCAAGTTTAGTGATGTCGTGAACCTAAAATTTTCGGTTCGTGAATCGCGAACGCAAACCGCCGCAAATGTTTACGAACCGGCGAACATCGGCGAACCGCCATAGACTTCAATGGGCAGGCGAATTTTAAAACCCACAGGGACTCTTTCTGGTCACAATAGTGATGGGGAAGTTGTTTCAAGGGGTCTAACAACTGGACTGTGGCATGCCGGAGGGGGATCCATGGCAAAACTCCCACGGAAAATTACATAGTTGATACAGAGTCTGGTTTTAAGCCATAAAGGGCATAAATTACCTAACATTCCTAAATTGTTTGGAATAACGTGCTTTAAAACAACAGGTATGATGTTGTATCGATCAGGTAGTGTAAAGTTTAGGCCCGCTTCACAGTGACAGACCAAACTCCCCTTTTAACGCACCGCAAACAACCGCAAACAGTCCATTTGCACAACCGCAAACTCCCCATTTGCACAAGGTTGGATACCAAGCTAGCCATGTCCCGTTCCTTGTCCTCACTGATGTCATTGAAGGTCTCTTCCTCCACCCAGCCACCAAGGGTCCCCGAAAGGTGAAAACAAGCCCCCTGGGACGCCTGCTGTGTTTGGTCTTCCACCTCCTCAAAGCTACCTTCCTCCTCTGACTCTTTTTCTTCAGACTCCTCTCACTGCATTGCCTCTCTCTGCATTATTATAAGGTGTGTTAAGGAGTACTACTCTTATCAGTTTAAAACCTGTTACAGCACCTATCAGGGGGCGTGTATAAGGCCTGGATTTTTAGAACCAGGAGATGGAAAAAGATGCTTTGTTGGTCGTATCACTTCAATTTTGGGGCACGGCACGTGCAGTCAAAGGTGCCACCAGATAGGAGTGACGTGTTTGTAAGTACTACTCTTATCAGTTTAATACTTGTTACGTTACCTATCAGGGGGCGTGTATAAGGCCTGGATTTTTAGAACCGGGAGATGGAAAAAGAAGCTTTGTTGGTCGTATCGCTTCAATTTTGGGGCACGGCACATGCAGTCAAAGGTGCCACCAGATAGGAGTGACGTGTTTGTAAGTACTACTCTTATCAGTTTAATACTTGTTACGTTACCTATCAGGGGGCGTGTATAAGGCCTGGATTTTTAGAACCGGGAGATGGAAAAAGATGCTTTGTTGGTCGTATCACTTCAATTTTGGGGCACGGCACATGCAGTCAAAGGTGCCACCAGATAGGAGTGACGTGTTTGTAAGTACTACTCTTATCAGTTTAATACTTGTTACGTTACCTATCAGGGGTCGTGTATAAGGCCTGGATTTTTAGAACCGGGAGATGGAAAAAGATGCTTTGTTGGTCGTATCACTTCAATTTTGGGGCACGGCACGTGCAGTCAAAGGTGCCACCAGATAGGAGTGACGTGTTTGTAAGTACTACTCTTATCAGTTTAATACTTGTTACGTTACCTATCAGGGGGCGTGTATAAGGCCTTTTTTTTTAGAACCAGGAGATGGAAAAAGATGCTTTGTTGGTCGTATCACTTAAATTTTGGGGCACGGCACGTGCAGTCAAAGGTGCCACCAGATAGGAGTGACGTGTTTGTAAGTACTACTCTTATCAGTTTAATACTTGTTACGTTACCTATCAGGGAGCGTGTATAAGGCCTGGATTTTTAGAACCGGGAGATGGAAAAAGATGCTTTGTTGGTCGTATCACTTCAATTTTGGGGCACGGCACGTGCAGTCAAAGGTGCCACCAGATAGGAGTGACGTGTTTGTAAGTACTACTCTTATCAGTTTAATTCTTGTTTCGTTACCTATCAGGGGGCGTGTATAAGGCCTGGATTTTTAGAACCAGGAGATGGAAAAAGATGCTTTGTTGGTCGTATCACTTCAATTTTGGGGCACGGCACGTGCAGTCAAAGGTGCCACCAGATAGGAGTGACGTGTTTGTAAGTACTACTCTTATCAGTTTAATACTTGTTACGTTACCTATCAGGGGGCGTGTATAAGGCCTTTTTTTTTAGAACCAGGATATGGAAAAAGATGCTTTGTTGGTCGTATCACTTCAATTTTGGGGCACGGCACGTGCAGTCAAAGGTGCCACCAGATAGGAGTGACGTGTTTGTAAGTACTACTCTTATCAGTTCAATACTTGTTACGTTACCTATCAGGGGGCGTGTATAAGGCCTGGATTTTTAGAACCGGGAGATGGAAAAAGATGCTTTGTTGGTTGTATCACTTCAATTTTGGGGCACGGCACGTGCAGTCAAAGGTGCCACCAGATAGGAGTGACGTGTTTGTAAGTACTACTCTTATCAGTTTAATACTTGTTACGTTACCTATCAGGGGGCGTGTATAAGGCCTGGATTTTTAGAACCGGGAGATGGAAAAAGATGCTTTGTTAGTCGTATCACTTCAATTTTGGGGCACGGCACGTGCAGTCAAAGGTGCCACCAGATAGGAGTGACGTGTTTGTAAGCACTACTCTTATCAGTTTAATACTTGTTACGTTACCTATCAGGGGTCGTGTATAAGGCCTGGATTTTTAGAACCGGGAGATGGAAAAAGATGCTTTGTTGGTCGTATCACTTCAATTTTGGGGCACGGCACGTGCAGTCAAAGGTGCCACCAGATAGGAGTGACGTGTTTGTAAGTACTACTCTTATCAGTTTAATACTTGTTACGTTACCTATCAGGGGGCGTGTATAAGGCCTTTTTTTTTAGAACCAGGATATGGAAAAAGATGCTTTGTTGGTCGTATCACTTAAATTTTGGGGCACGGCACGTGCAGTCAAAGGTGCCACCAGATAGGAGTGACGTGTTTGTAAGTACTACTCTTATCAGTTTAATACTTGTTACGTTACCTATCAGGGGGCGTGTATAAGGCCTGGATTTTTAGAACCGGGAGATGGAAAAAGATGCTTTGTTGGTCGTATCACTTCAATTTTGGGGCACGGCACGTGCAGTCAAAGGTGCCACCAGATAGGAGTGGCGTGTTTGTAAGTACTACTCTTATCAGTTTAATACTTGTTACGTTACCTATCAGGGGGCGTGTATAAGGCCTGGATTTTTAGAACCGGGAGATGGAAAAAGATGCTTTGTTGGTCGTATCACTTCAATTTTGGGGCACGGCACGTGCAGTCAAAGGTGCCACCAGAAAGGAGTGACGTGTTTGTAAGTACTACTCTTATCAGTTTAATACTTGTTACGTTACCTATCAGGGGGCGTGTATAAGGCCTGGATTTTTAGAACCGGGAGATGGAAAAAGATGCTTTGTTGGTCGTATCACTTCAATTTTGGGGCACGGCACGTGCAGTCAAAGGTGCCACCAGAAAGGAGTGACGTGTTTGTAAGTACTACTCTTATAAGTTTAATACTTGTTACGTTACCTATCAGGGGGCGTGTATAAGGCCTGGATTTTTAGAACCAGGAGATGGAAAAAGATGCTTTGTTGGTCGTTTCACTTCAATTTTGGGGCACTTTGTGACATTAGCTTCTTACGCTCAAACATGTCCTTTACAGGCACCTGACTATGGGCAGATGAGCAGGAACTGCTCAAGGCGAGAGACGGAGTGGAGGATGGTTGAGAGGGGGCAAGGAGGACAGCAGTGGTTGATGTGGCTTATGATGCTGCACCAGGAGGAGGAAGGCGGCTTTGAGTTTGTGTGCTGCTTGTACTCATGTGTTGGTCTGGAGTCACCCAAACATAAGGTCTCAACCTGTAGAGGATAAGGGAACCAGGCTACTCTAGACCTCATTCATCATTACAGGTTTTGACAGATCGGTACTATGCGTCCAAGCTACTGTGACAACAGATATGAGTGGCACTGTGCACTTGCAGAAGCTGGTAGAGTAGACGCTGTAGGTCTGACACACACGCTTGCAGACAACTAACTGCTATGCAATCTATTACAGTAGAACAATTTTTTTTGGTTTTAAATGTACACCACTGTTACACCAGATATGAGTGTACACATGCCTGAAAAATTAGGTATTGTTGATCTTGCAGCGAGCAGAGAAGAAGGTAGGCCTGATTCAACGCCCCATCCCCGCATATCCACACTCAGAGATTGAGGGGGCAACCCTTACAAGGCCACGGGCCGGAGATATAAAGGGGGGCCATCCCAAATAAGCACACAAGCGGGGACAAAGGTAGTGAAGGGGACATAGAGGCCCATGGACTGACAATCGCCATCTTGGCAGGAAAAGGGCTCAGCAATTAAGCCAAACTGACCAGCACAGGCAGCTACTTGAGTCAAACGCTGTACAATTAGACCTTAATAAAGCTGAAACATGCAGCAGCAGGGATTCTAAACGGCCACACAGGGACAAGGAGGCTAACAGCCCCCACAGTCTCTGCACCACTCTTTTTAACAGATAACCCAAGGGGCTAACCAGTGACCTTGCCCACAAAAAAAAAAGCAGAATTTTATTGGAGGAATTATTAGTGTCTTTACCCCCCAAGAGAGGACATAATATACGGTATCTTTAGACTACCTGATGGCCAAACCTCCTTTAGCCCCAATACTATCCAAGAAACATTTCAAAACTTCGATCAGACCATATATTCATCCCAATCCCGCTGCAGCGGATCTGACATAGAGTCCTTCCTACTACAGCAAGAAGTCCACAAAATACCTGTACCTCAATTGGACAGCTTGAACCTAGACATATCTTAAATTTGGCAAGTCCCCAGGGCCAGACGGTTTTACTCATCTGTACTATAAGAAATTTGAGTCCTTGTTTACCCCTCACCTAACATCTTTGTTTAACGCTATACTAAATGGAGAACCTATGCCCCCTTAATTGAATCAGGCCGACCTCATAGTCTTTCCAAAAGAGGGTAGGGACCCGAATCTCAAACGGTATTACAAGGCAGCGCAGCTGGCTTTCATTCCTCTGGCGCATTCTCCAAAACACATCAGCCACTCTGGGTATTTATGGAAATTGTAAGCATGTCACCTTATAGATGGGATACAGTAATATGGATTCCAGGCCTGTATACTTTTTTGAGAAACTTGAAAAACCCATTGATTAACCACTCATTAAAAATATGGACGGAGATGAACTGGACACAAAAACTGGACACTCGGGTATCAGATCTTACCCCTATCGTACCCAATCCCCACTTTTAGATACATCTTCCAGAAAGCTCTCTCAGTTGGTGGAAGTCTGAGAACCTACTAAGGGTTGGTCCATGGTGGCATGACGACAAAATAATGACCTTTGAGTGGGTGAGAGATAGATACAATTTACCCCTCGCTGAACACTATAATTTTTGCAGGATACATCATTTTATATATACGATAAGTGGTAGGGGAAACCCCAAATAAACACCTGGCTACTCAAAAAATGTAGGGATTCCCCCTTTCAGCCTGGTATTATTAGCCTCATGTATGAACTATTTAATGAAAAGTCATGGGCAAACAAACCAGACTATACCAAAGCCTGGGAGAGGGATTTGGGCACCGAGTTGACAGATAGCACATGGGATAAAAGTTGGCAAGGCTTAAGTAGGGGATCTTTAAATTATAGTCTGCTTGAGACTTCAATAAAGGTCCTACACAGGACATATATTACTCCTTTTAAGCTAAATAAATGGGATCCAAAACGGAGCAGCTCATGTTTTAGAAACAGTGGTAATGAGGCTACATTTATTCATGTCTGGTGGGAGTGTTCGGCAGTCATAAGACTATGGAAAGAAACATGCTTACTAGCTTCTAAAATGTTTAAGATTCAGATTTCTGCTAATATAGAAAACTGCATGCTGGGTGTTCCGCATGTCTGTCTCTTGCCCGCTCAAAATAGGCAATTAAAGTTCATAATATTGGCCACAAAGAACCATATAACCAGTCAATGGAAATCGGATACCCTACACTTTCAGGTGGTTAAAAATAAATTAAACTTTATCCTTATAAATGAACGCCTTACCCATTTAGTAGACAACTCCATTGATACATTTTGAGATATATGGTCTCCGTGGCTGCAATTAAGGGATAGCATATCATCTGGAGACAATTAAAGAAATTTAGGTCCGGAATAGGGGCTCCCCTAAATGGGAGAGGATATTCTCAAGAGAATGGGATGGATAGAGGTGTGTGTGGATCCTTAGAGGGGCGGAGGACGGAGGTAAGTGCTATATTTTACATCATATTTATGTAAAAAAGGAGGATGTTTGTGGACCTTTCGCTTTCCCAACATGTTAAATGGTAAAACTAGTTATTTTTTTTTTCCAATTATAGTCGGATTCAAGACTTAAAGGGAATCAACTTAAAACAAACTGAATTAAAGCTATATTAATAACTGAAAAGTAAAAAAATATATATAATTTTAGGCTAAAGGAACAACCAAATTCAGATAACATACTAGCCCTGGATATGGTATAAGCTCCAAGATTATGGAATGGAAAGGGGTAAACTGAGTATTAATAGAGATAAGGTAACTCAGTGATGTATTAACATGTATGGATATATATGTAACATGGAAATGGTTGTTTGAATATGATATATTACCTGACCTAATAAAAAAAAAATTGAAAGAAAAAATACACATAGCTATTAGTTGGAAAACCCCAAATTATAACTTTCAGGAATTAATAAAAAAAAAAAACTATTTACTGCTCAATGAGAGATTAAACCATGTAGTCTTGGATAGAATCACCCAGTTCCAGACAATTTGGGATCCCTTGATAACATCCCCATTTAGTGCACCCCTAATATAATAAAACATTTGTTAATGGTTGAAGCGACTCGGGGGGAAAGACCGGAGTTGGGGAGCCCTGGAGTAGACCCTTCAGAAGCAACCGGCGGCAAAATCATCCGAGGAAAGGAGAGGTCGCCTACTGAAGCCTGCCCTAGGGTAACCCAAGGGCGATTGAGCAGGTTAGATATTGTAAATAATAAGCTACTGCTGGAGTGATGATAGATAATAGGACTTTCCTATTGTCTGTTTTACCATGTCTTAGGTTTCTCTTAAAAATTGCAATCACAGTAAAAAAAAAGAAAATGTATTAACCAAAAAAGTAAAAAAAAGGCCTAGCCACCTAATTTTAACAAAATGTCTTCATTGTAAATATGTATTTTTGCACAACTGTTGTGTTATGCAAGACTGTTCAATATGCTTTCTTTTCCATTACATGCCGTACGCCTTCTGGCATAAAAATTGAAATTCAAAAATTAGATATTGTTGCAGCCGCTGCTGTTGCAGCGGCCAGAAAAATTGACCTTTGTTCCCCAGGCAGAAAGTGCCATAAAACATTGCCTCTTCTTGAACCCTAGTTGGTGGCGGATAATTCACGCAAGTCATCCGGCATTCACAGATAACATGCAGCAGCGTGTGGACCATTTATAGCCAAAGGCAGCTCATCTCATCAGGCCTTTTTCAGTCGAATGTATCGCCCAGTGTCAGTCCCTTCGGGATCCATCCCTCATTCATCTTTATAAAGGTGAGGCAATCTAGACTTTTTTGCCCTAGGCGACTTCTCTTCTCGGTGACAAAACCTCCTGCTGCACTGAAGGTCCTTTTTGATAGAACACTTGAAGCGGGGCAGGCCAGAAGTTCAATTGCAAATTGGGATAGCTCAGGCCACAGGTCTAGCCTGCATACCCAGTAGTCAAGGGGTTCATCGCTCCTCAGAGTGTCGATATCTGCAGTTAAGGCGAGGTAGTCTTCTACCTGTCAGTCAAGTCGTTCTCTGAGGGTGGATCCCGAAGGGCTGATGCGATGCGTAGGACTGAAAAAGGTCCGCATGTCTTCCATCAACAACACGTCTTTTAAACGTCCTGTCCTTGCCGGCGTGGTCGTGGGAGGTGGATTACTTTCACCTCTTCCCCTGTTATATTGCCCTTGTGCTGTGACATCACCCTTATATGCTGTGTAAAGCTTACTTGTTAATTTGTTTTGGACCTGCTGCATCCTTTCTGACTTGCGGTAATTTGGTAACAAATCAGGCACTTTCTGCTTATACCGGGGGACTAGTAGCGTGCACACCCAGTACAGGTCGTTCCCCTTCAGCCTTTTTATACGAGGGTCCTGCAAAAGGCACGACAGCATGAAAGACCCCATTTGCACAAGGTTGGATGCCGAGCTAGTCATGTCCTGTTCCTCGTCCTCAGTGATCTCGCTGAAGATATGTTCTTCCCCCCAGCCACGTACAACACCACGGGTACCAGATAGGTGACAACGAGCACCCTGGGATGCCTGTTGTGATTGGTCTTCCTCCTCCCCCTCAAAGCCACATTCCTCCTCTGACTCCTCTTCCTCACAATCCTCTTCCAGCGTTGCCGCAGGTCCAGCAAGCCATGCTGATAAGGCTGTTTCTGGTGGTAATGGTGACCACAACTCTTCCTCTTCCTCGTCACGCTCATCTACGGCCTGATCCAGCACTCTTCGCAGGGCACGCTCCAGGAATAAAACAAATGGTATGATGTCGCTGATGGTGCCTTCGGTGCGACTGACAAGGTTTGTCACCTCCTCAAAAGGACGCATGAGCCTACAGGCATTGCGCATGAGCGTCCAGTAACGTGGCAAAAAAATCCCCAGCTCCGCAGAGGCTGTCCTAGCACCCCGGTCATACAAATACTCGTTAATGGCTTTTTCTTGGTGGAGCAGGTGGTCGAACATTAGGAGTGTTGAATTCCAACGTGTGGGGCTGTCACGAATCAAGCGCCTCACTGGCATGTTGTTTCGCCGCTGGAAATCTGAAAAGTGCGCCATGGCCGTGTAGGAACGCCTGAAATGGCCACACACCTTTCTGGCCTGCTTCAGGACGTCCTGTAAGCCTGGATACTTATGGACAAAGCGTTGTACGATCAGATTACACACATGTGCCATGCACGGCACATGCGTCAACTTGCCCAAATTCAATGCCGCCAACAAATTTCTTCCGTTGTCACAAACCACTTTGCCAATCTCTAGTTGGTGCGGAGTCAGTCTTTGATCCACCTGTGCGTTCAGGGAGGACAGGAGTGCTGGCCCGGTGTGACTCTCTGCTTTGAGGCAAGTCAACCCCAAGACGGCATGACACTGCCGTATCCGGGATGTGGAATAGTATCTGGGGAGCTGGGGGGGTGCCGTTGATGTGGAGCAAGACGCAGCAGCAGAAGAGGACTCAGCTGAGGAGGTTATGGAAGAGGATGGAGTAGAAGGAGTAGGTAGCAGCAGGCCTGCCTGCAAGTCGTGGCGGTGTCACCAACTCCTCTGCAGAGCCACGCATTCCATGCTTGGCAGGCGTCAGCAGGTTTGCCCAATGCGCAGTGTAGGTGATATACCTGCCCTGACCATGCTTTGCAGACCAGGTATCAGTGGTCAGATGGACCCTTGCCCCAACACTGTGTGCCAGAGATGCCATTACTTCCTTTTGCACAATTGAGTACAGGTTGGGGATTGCCTTTTGGGCAAAGAAATTTCGCCTGGGTACCTTCCACTGCGGTATCCCAATCGCTAAAATCTTTTTGAACGCCTCAGACTCCACCAGCTTGTATGGTAAAAGCTGGCGGGCCAAGAGTTCAGACAAGCCAGCTGTCAGACGCAGGGCAAGGGGGTGACTTTGTGGCATTGGCTTCTTACTCTCAAACATGCCCTTGACAGACACTTGACTGTGGGGAGATGAGCAGGAACAGCAAGAGGCGAGAGACGGAGTGGTGGAGAGTTGAGAGGGGGCAAGGAGGACAGCAGTGGTTGATGTGGATGAAGATGCTGGACCAGGAGGAGGATGTCGGCTTTGAGTTTGTGTGCTGCTTGTACTCATGTGTTGATCCCATTGGCGTTTGTGATGTGACATCATGTGCCTTCGCAAAGCAGTTGTACCTAGGTGGGTGTTGGACTTCCCACGACTCAGTTTCTTTTGGCACAGGTTGCAAATGGCATCGCTGTTGTCAGAGGCAGACACACAAAAAAAATGCCACACTGCTGAGCTCGGCGGTGACGGCATTCTGGTGGTGGCAACAGCATGCGTTGATTGGCGTGCTGTCTGGCTGACCCCGGGTGCTGATGCATGCTGTCTGACTGTGCCACTAGCTCGTTGCGATGACCTCCCCCTACTTCCAACTCGTCTCCTCCTCCTCTCTGTCTCCCCATCTGAACTTTTCCCCTGTTCTTCTTCTCTTCTAGCAGGCACCCACGTGACATCCACGGACGCATCGTCATCATCATCACCCGCCTCACTTGTATATGACAACTGAACAAAGGAAGCAGCAGCGGGTACATCATCATCATCATCATCACATCGTACGTACATGTGTGTAATGCTGCCTGACTGAGACATATCCCTGTTATCTACATTTTCTGGCAATAATGGTTGCGCATCACTCATTTCTTCAAACTGATGTGTAAATAACTCTTCTGACTGATCAATTGAAATGGCTGTGGTACTAGTGTTGGTGGTGGCGGCAGGCGGGTGAGTGGTAACTTGAGAGGTGCCCGAAGCTAAGCTGGAGGAGGATGGTGCGTCAATGTTCCAAGCGGAAGCTGTAGAAGATTGGGTGTCCTGTGTTAGCAAGTCAATTACATCCTCTGAACTTTTCAAGTTCAGGGTAACTGGCCTCTGAACACTGGGCATTATTGTAGGGCCAAAGGGAATCACAGCACCACGACCATGACGGCCTCTGCGGGGTGTCCTGCCTCTGCCTGTCATTTTTTTTTTAAATGTGGACTGTTGGTACCCCAACTAGACTGGATTGGTTGAACTTGGCACAGTGTATTTTAAAATTATGAGAAAACATGTTCTGTAAACTAAATAAAAATCATTTTAGGAGGTTGAGAGAAAAAGAAACCGGATGGGGGGATACCGAGCAGAGCACACCATCTAAAGCCCACTGGGAGACAAACTCATTTATTCCCCCAGTGGACAAAGCCAGGTGGTACTCTGCCTGGATACGGGAGCGCACCAGCACCCGGAACATGGCCTCAGGTGACAAGGGAACCCCCCCTATCAAACACTGCTTCCTGGACTTATATATAGCCAATTTGGCTAATGCCAGGAGCAGGTTGACGAGGAGGTCCCTGGCCTTATTGCCCCGGGACACTGGGCGCCCAAAAATAAAAATGTGAGGGGTGAAATGCAGCCAGAACTGCAGGAGGAGGCCCCTCAAGAGTGACAAGAGGGGCTGCAGTCTGGCGCAACTAAAATAAATATGATACACGGACTCTCCCTTGCCACAGAATGGACAAGTGGAGGGAGAGTCCGTGAATTTAGCTTAGTACTCTCCCGTGCTCAGTGCACCATGGAGCACTCTCCAACTCAAGTCCCCGGTGGGTCGTGGAACTAAATCAGAATAAAGTTCCCTCCACCGAGGCCTCTTGCCCTCGTTAGCTGGTAGGACCCGCCTCCAGATGGTATCGGGACGGGTCACGAGGGTAAGGAAGTGCACTGTATGGAGCACGAGAGAATATAAGCTCTTCCTCGGCATGCCGCGAAAGCATGCCGAGGGTATGTCCCTCAACTTTGAGAGGTTGGGGACAGGAGGAGCCTGAGGGGAAACATGGGGCTTGTATCCAATGGAAACAGCCGGAGCAGGGGTGTTGAAAGGTGCATGTGGCACTCTGGCCTGCAAGCCCCGCGAAGAAAGGTGCGCGAGTCGTGGGAGATGGCATCCTTAATCTCCTGGAGCAAGCGCCCTGAGACCTTGGGCGTCACATATCCCAAACGGAGCGCAAGCTCCTGGGGTGACACCCAATCAGAAAGCCCGTATTCCAAGAGATCCCACACTCGGGTCATCCGTGCATCACTAAGGCGGCGGATGATACTGGGGGACTGTAAAATTGGAGCCCCCACTGCTGGATTAAATAGCAGGGGCTCCGTGAATATTTCATCCCCCAAAGGCACGCCCTGCCTGGTCACAGAGACCATGCTCCAGGCCTTGAGGGTTTCCTGGTAGTATGCCGGCAACACAGAGAGGTCTCTCCCAAACCCCTCGGGCCTGATCAGAAATAATTGCCGGTCATACCCCAGGTTGCGCAACTGGCGATAAAAGCTGGATGCCAGTGCGCACCACTGCGGAGAGTGATCTGCATATAGGTATCTCTGAAGGTACTGAAGGCGGAAGGTGGACAACTGGGAGCACACACAAACTACTCCCTTTCCACCCTCCACCAAAGGCAGACTTGCCACCCCTGCAGAGACCCAATGCCTTCCCATCCAGAGGAAATCTAACAAATTCCTCTGGATATTGGTGACAAACTCGGGGGTCGGACTCAGACAAATCAGCCGGTGCCAGATCTGAGAAGCCACCAGCTGATTCACCACTAGAGTCCGCCCCCTAAGGGAAAGCATTTTTGCTAGACCCCTCCATCGTCCCAGACGAGAGAGGACACTGCCCTCTAACTGCCTCCAGTTGTCTGGGACGGAAGCGTCCGCAGCGGACAGGTAGACCCCCAGATATTTAATGACATCTGCCTCCCACGTGATGTCACGAAACGTGGGAGGCAAAGAGTCCACCTGTAAATTACCCTCTAAAAGGCCTGTGCATTTGGACCAGTTGATCTTAGCGGAGGAGGCAGCTGAATATACCTCCTGGCACTGTTTTGCCAGCTCAAGATCAACTGGATCCTGGGCCACGAGGAGCACATCGTCAGCATAAGCTGAAAGGACAATCCGCATGTCTGGATCTTTTAGCACCAGCCCTGTGAGCCTTTTCCTCAGTAGGCAGAGGAAAGGCTCGATGGCCAGTGCATATAACTGTCCAGACAAGGGACATCCTTGATGCACCCCTCGTCCAAATACCAAAGGTGCTGTTAGGGACCAATTGATTTTAAGTAAACACTCTGCAGAGGCGTACAGCATTCTTATAAAGCCCACAAACTGTGGGCCAAAGCCGTACGCTTGCAGAGTGGCTATGAGGTAACCATGGTCCACCCTGTCAAACGCCTTCTCTTGATCTAAAGAGAAAAAGGCGAGTGACAGACCAGTCCTGCGAGAATAATGCAATAGATCCCGGACCAGAAAGATACTATCAAAGATAGTCCGGCCCGGGATCGCATAGGACTGGTCAGGGTGAACCAATTCTGCCAGCACAGACCCAAGTCTAAGCGAGATGGCTTTAGCTACAATCTTGTAGTCCGTGCTGAGCAGAGAGATCGGTCGCCAGTTCTTAATAAGCCGGAGATCCCCCTTTTTGGGCAGCAGGGCAAGTACTGCCCTGCGACAAGACAGAGGCATCTCCCCGGTCTCCAGGGCTTCCCCAAGGACCAGATGGAAATCAGGTCCCAGAGTCTCCCAGAAAAATTGGAAAAACTGTACAGTCAGTCCGTCCAGTCCTGGAGACTTCTCACATGACATGGCACGGAGGGCTTCAGAGAGCTCTTGAAAAGATAGTGGTATATCAAGCCGCTCTCTTACACCCTCACTGACTGTGGGGAGCCCCTCCCATAGCACCCTGCAGGCGTCTGGAGAAATGGGATCCGGAGAGTAAAGATCTTTATAAAAGTTCCGGGCTCTATCCCGCATACTCTCCGGATCTGTAAGGGGGGCACCGTCTTCATCTAGAAGACAGGTGATGTGCCTACCTTTACCCCCCTTTTTCTCCAGTGAGTAGAAGAGGCGCGAGCCGCGGTCTAGATCTTTGAGAAAACCTAAGCGGCTGCGCACGTATGCCCCCTTGGCCTGGTGTCGTTCCAGGTCACAGAGGACACCCTTCCTCTCTACATACTCGCTCGGCAGGGATTGGTCCCTACAAGTGAACAGCCTCTGCTCCAGATGGAGTACATCCCCCCGGAGTGACTCCAACTCAGCTTCGCGCTGCCCACTCGCACCCTTGGTATATTCCTGACACAGAAGTCGCAAATGAACCTTGCCCACGTCCCACCACAGTTTTAACGTGGCAAAGTCCCCCTTGCAACCCCTCCAGTCCGTCCAAAACTCCCGGATCAATGTCACGAGCCCCTGGTCCTTCAACAAAGCATTGTTGAAGTGCCAATAGGCGGCTCGTGGCGCTGTTGGAGTTAGCGCCACCGTCACAGACACACAGTTGTGGTCTGTAAACAGAGCCAGCCTAATGGCACAAGAACCGACTCGTGACATATAGTGACTAGATATATATAGTCTGTCGATCCGGGAGTGGGACACCAGACCGGCTCTAACCCTGACGTAGGTGAAACCATCTGATGCCCCTGGGTTCTGCTCCCGCCAGATGTCCTCCAGGGAGAAGCGGGCGATGATCTCCCGCAGGGCTGACGAAGAAGGCGGGTACGGCTCTGGACTATTCTGGTCTAGAGCGTCGAGGGTGCAGTTGAAATCACCCCCGAGTACCAAACATTCATCTGCGTCAACCGTCTCAAAAAAACTGGGACAGTCTGGCGAGGAACCTCACTCTCTCGGGCCCTCCAGCAGGGGCATATATATTAACTAGGTTAATGATGCTACCCTGCTCTCGGACCCGGAGGTGGATTAGACGGCCTGGGATAACAGCTTTCACAAGCAGCAGCTCTGGCTGAAAAGACTCTGAGAACAGGGTCACCACTCCACATGACGCCGATGTGAAGTGGCTGAAGAAGACCTTGCCTCTCCACTCCAGTTGCCACGAAGCCTCAGCCTCTGGAGTGGTGTGAGTTTCCTGCAGGAAGCTCACAGAGTACCCTCCCTGATATAAATAGGAGAGTACCTGGAACCTGCGGAAACTGTCTTGACAGCCATTGGTATTTAGCGTGCTGATGTGCAAAGCCATTACTGCGTGTCAGGAATTGTGCGTTCCTCAGACCCTTGAGACTGCTGATAGGACACGCACATTTTATAGAATTTCCGGACGTGGAGATGCTCTGCAGTCCCAGAATTCTTGACCCTAGTGCTGACCACTAGATATTGCTGGAGAGAGTGGAGAATAAACGACATATTCTTCCACCTCTCCAAGGCCAGCCGCACCTTCCTTTTCTTTTGTCCATGAAGGGTGCTCTCAAGGAATAGATCTATTTCCTTGACAGGGATAACCCACCCAAAATCTGATGTTCCCTCTAGTGGGTCACCCCTGGGCTCCTCTTGGCTGAGGGCTTTTACTCCATCCTCCCCGGCTGGAGTCAGTTTTCTCAGCTTTATTCTCAGGGACCCCCTCTTAGATGATACAGAAGTAGTCCCTTTAGCACCCTTCAAGGTAAATAATGGACCCTTGGATTGCTGCTGCACCCCTGTAGCTTCAGGAGTGCATTCAGGGGTAGCTGGCTGGACAGCAGTGGCTGGCATGGCTTCCTTAATGAAAGCCTTGGAGGCTTTATATGCCTCCTCTGCCAGTTCCACCGCTTCTTGTTCAGCTTGGATGGCACCGATGTTAGGGTCAGTGGACGGCTGAGGAGGGTAGACAGGCTCTCCCATGATGTTAACAGGAAAACCTGTTTTATCACCCTCCCCCATTTCCACTTCCCCTTGTGCCACATTCCCCCTGACAGACAAATCCATGGGGTCCTGAATGGGGGTCATGCCTATATTCCCCCCCTCCAGTAGTGACTCAGCCTGGGGCTCTAACAAAGCCTGAGGTACGTCACTAGAGAGTGACACTGGAGGAGGAGACTGACTGGTGCCCTTGAAGCTCAGCACCTCAGGGACACTGACTACCCATTCAGCAGGGGCTTTGTTGGGACCCCCCTCAAAGGCCAGAGGCAGAACCTGATCTTTCTTGTCTACCCCTGCCTCACTTGGGAGACCCTCTTGCCCCTGTTTTTCCTCCAGACCCTTTTCCACCTTAACCCCTATAGGTTCTGGAGAGAGAGATGTGTGGTCTGGCACCGGCTGGCTGAGCTTAATAACCGGGCCAGACAATGTCACCGGATGAGGAGGAGATGTTTTGTTCCTCTTCTTGCTTTTAGAGGGAGGTGCTCCACTATAGAGCACTTCCCACTTATCAGCAACCTCCCTGTTGGTTTTATGCTTCCTCTTCCTGGGGACGTCACTCCTGGAAGAGGAGCTGCCACTAGCTGCCTCCCCTGCAGAGGGCTTATTATCCCTCTGCTTACACTGTGCCCCCACACTAACTGATGTAATTATGGTGGGGGCAGATTGTGACTTGGGAGATGCAGCTGTGACACTGGGAGGACCGGTGACATTCTTCCCCTTTTTCCCCGTGTCTGCAGTCTTGCTGGAGACCACAGACACAGATGGCTTTTTTGGGGAAGAAGGGGGTTTGGAGGCCGTGGTGGTGGCTTGAGGAACGGCCTCCTTGCCTGAACTCTGTGGGGGAGCTATGACCCTTGAGGTCCCCGCTGTTATGGGCTCAGCGGGGATGGGTGCTGTACTTACGGAGGTGCCATTTGCTGGGGCTGGGGCATGATGCTTTACATTAGGACAATTCCTACGTGTATGCCCCAACCCCTTGCAATGATAGCACTGCACCTCCGTAGTGCTGTAAAAAATCCTGTAGAGCACCCCCTCAAATGGAACCCCAAAAGACCCCTCAATGTTTTCTGCGCCCTGAGACAGGCACATTTGTACCTACCTCTTGAAAGAGAGCACATGACGTAGTGCTCTCTCTCTGCACCCCAGGGGAATTTTAATAAATGGTGTTTTTACTTCCCCTAGGGTTAGCAGGTGGGGGCGCAGGAGGGTGTCTGGGAGGAAGGGGGGCACATTAGAGAGTGTTACTTTTGTGCCCAACCCTTCCAGGGGTTCTATTGGGACATATAATCCCCCCACTGTGATGCCTCTCTGTATAAGAATGTGAGAAGCAGCCAGCGTACGGGTAAAGAAAACTGCTTTCCCGTACATTTTGCTGGCTGCTACTATAACAGAGGGGCTGATGACGTTAGCTGCAGCACGCAGATAGATATCAATGCTGTAGACCCCAGACATCTGACATTTAACCCCATGCTTCCTGGTGATCTGCCCCTCAGCCCCAGTGGTGGTATTACTGGGGCCAGCAGAAACCACCTGTGACCAGGTATTAGCCTTATCTGCCTGGGGCCTATGCTGTGCAGTGCTGCAGCTAGGATTTTCAGGGGCCATTATTCCCCCTTTTGACCCCTGAGGCTTCTTAATGGTCTTATCCCTCATGTTTTTTTTTTAATTTTATATATTTTTTATTTTTAAGGATTGAATATACAGAACATTGCTAACTCACATAAAGGTGTACATTACGTCATTAGTTTCACTCCATTCACATAGGAAAAAAAGTACAACTTGTTCAACTTGTAACAAACCATCGATCAATGTTAAAGCAGAATTAGGTGTAAACAGATTTAACATATATACATGTTTAAAATATGTCTTGTTGCTTTTTTTTTTCTCGCCTTTGGATCATGTTAGGAGTGACATTATTGTGGAGATTACCACGTGTTATGTTTGTTCTCTCCAGTCTTCATTCAAACACTAAACTTCTCACTGGCACACTTCATTCATTCTAGCCGGGGTGGAGGGAGGGAGCAAAGAGAGTCAGGAAGGAGTTGAGCCCAGGGGGGGGAAATCTGATGAACAAGTGAGACTACAACGTTGGGGATTTAGTTAAAGTAGTATCTCAAATGGTCCATTTAGAGGGGTCTATTTTTATCCGTGATTCAGAGTTAAAGTCTCTTTCCAACTCCCGATTCCTGTCTACCATGGTTAAAATTTCGGATAGTTTAGGGAGAGATGTTTTCTTCCAATTTCTAGCAATAGCAGTTTTAACAACTATAAAGATTTGGGTCATAAACCCTATATTTTTAGTTGACGTTTTAGCAGGAAACAAATTGAACAGTGCTATTTGTGGAACGGCTGTGATATTCGTTTTCAATATATTGGATACATATTCAAAACAGTCCTCCCAAAGTGAGAGAGAAGTAGGGCAGTTCCACCATATGTGATACATGTCTGCTGGATTTCCACAGTTCCTCCAGCAAAGTTTGGTTTCTGGGTTGAAAGATATAGAGTGTATTTTAACAGGGACCCATTACCATCTATTTAAAATTTTAAATTGAATTTCTCTTTGATTTACATTTTTCACAAACCTGTTTAGAGATATCAGGGCCTGTAGCCATAACTCTTTTGACAACCGAATATGCATGTCTTTTGCCCAAATTTCCATCGGATTAGTTATGTCTCCCTGAGTTTGGATGTGGATAATTTCATTGCATTTTGATATCAAATGTTTGAAGTTTTGAGACTTTATCAAAGTGGTCAAGTTGTTTGAGCTAGTTGAGTTGTTAACCTTGGTTCTTTGATTCAGAATTTGTGATAGTTTATATAAAGTGAACCATATTTTATTTGAGATGTTGTATTTCTTTTTTAACATGTCATAGTCTAGTGTTTTTCCATTGTGTTTATCTACAATGTGGCCCAATAAGTATATCCCCTTCTCTTTCCACTCTGGTTCCAGAAGGATTTGATTTAGAGATGTTATAGTTGTCAAAGGGGTAAGATCATTATAGCTCTCTAAGAGTTTGAATTTCTTATTCATTTTTATCCAATCCTTTACCATGTCAATTAAAATAGTTGCGTTAGGGTTGATATGGGGGATAGCTAATTTTGGAAAGTAGAAAAGGGCATTAAGATCAATGGAGGTTAGCATATCACTCAGTTCTTGGTTTGCAGAGTGGCCCGCTGAAGATTGGGTCCATTTTATGTATTGCGCTAATTTGATTGCTTCCTGGTAATGAGAAATCATAGGGTACGCAATTCCTCCTTTATTAAATTTTCTACACATTATTTCTCGTTTTAACTCTGATCTGGCCCTTCTTGTTAATATATCAGCTTCTGGAATTTGCTCAGCCAATGACTATTAATTGGGAAAGGGAATGATCTTAACACATAGTTGATTTTGGGTAAAAGAGACATTTTTACAGAAGCGATTCTGCCAGAGAAGGAGATAGAGTTTCTCGGCCAGTTCTCAATGAGGTCCTTAGATGTTTTGTATAAATTATTCAAATTTAAGTCTAGCATAGTTTTAAAGTCCAAATTGAACTTAATACCTAAGTGTGTAAATCCTTTTGTATGGGCTAAATGATATTTGTCCAGGAGGTATTCATCATCTTTTCTAGCCATGTTAATACTCAAGGCTTCTGATTTTCCTATATTTAATTTATAGTTCGATACTTTGCTATAGTTAGCGATTATTTCCATTAAGACTTTCATAGATTTAAGTGGGTGCTCCATAGAAACCACTACGTCATCGGCAAAGAGGGAGATTTTATATTCATTTTTGCCTATTTTAATCCCTTTAAAATTTGAAGAATTTCTTATTGCTATTGCCAAGGGTTCTAAAATCAAGGCAAATAAAATGGGAGACAACGGACACCCTTGACGGGTGCCGTTTGATATCCCAAAGTAGTCCGACTGCACCCCCTTGCCCAATACAGATGCCGAAGGGGCATTGTATAAGGCCGCTATAGCCTTCGAAGCGAAGGCTTCAAACCCATATCTAAGAAGGGTCTGCATCATGAAGTCCCACCCTACCCTATCAAATGCTTTTTCGGCATCCATTGATAGGAATAGAGTGGGAGTGCCTTTGTTCTTCGCTAAGTGGATTAGGTGAATCATTTTATGTAAATTGTCGGAACCTTGCCTCTCTGCGACAAAACCTGTTTGATCCGAGTTTATTAGTTTTTTGGAAATTTCTGTAAGTCTTAAGGCCAAAATGTTCGCGTATATTTTGGTGTCTATGTTCATAAGCGAGATTGGTCTAAAATCTTTACAGGTATGTGCTTCCAAGTTTTGTTTTGGGATAGTTATAATATTTGCTCTAAGCATCTCTGGAGGAAACTTTCCTATATTTTTGATTTCATTAAATGATAATAATATGATTGGCATTAAGCCGTCCATAAATTTTTTATAGAATGCTGTAGAAAAGCCATCTGGGCTTGGGGCTGTATAATTCTTTAAATTCTTGATGACTCGTCTAATTTCTACCTCTGTTAATGGACTGTTTAGTGCCTCCTTATCTGCTTCTGATATAACTGGAAAATGAATTAGGTCTAAATATGACGTTATTTCTTTTGAATTGGGCATTATAAAATTATCTCCCGGACTTAAGTTATACAGAGATTGATAAAATTTGGCAAATGAGTCTGTGATTTCTTTGGGCTTAAAGATTTTTTTACCCTGACATTCTAAATAGAGGATTTTTTGATTTTGGTGATATCGTTTTTTGATCTTATTAGCAAGGTCTCTCCCTATTCGATTGTCAAAATGAAAAGATCTCTGTTGTAAACGCCACAAGCAGTTATCTGACCGTTTTTGGTTTATTTTATTAATTTCCTTTCTTATTGAATTTATCTCATGAGTTAAAGTGTCATTTATTTATTTTTTTATTGACTTGTTCTAGTCCATACAGCTTTACATATAATGATCTTAAAGATAGTCCTCTCTGTTTAACCCAGATACTTTTAATCTTGATAAGAATGCCTCTTATGTATGCTTTCAGAGCATTCCAGATTATTATGTCCGAGGATACTGAGCCCATATTGATATCTAGAAAAGATTTGATTTCCTCGCTAAGAGTCACTAGACTAACCTCGTCTTCCAAAATTTTATCATCTATTCTCCAGGTCCTTCCAAAGTGAGCAGTTCTTGTTTCCTGTAATTGGAGGGAAATTGGAGCATGGTCTGAGATGGTTATTAAACCAATTTTTGCTCATTTGATTATATTTAACAGAGACTCGCTTACCAAAATATTGTCAATTCTTGAGTACATCTTATGCTAGCCAGAGTAGTATGTATAGTCTCGCTCAGTTGTGTTTAGAAGGCGCCATGTATCATACAAATGGTATCTCGCCAACAATTTGGAAAAATCATAATATGTTTTTTCTATGTATTTATAATTTTTTGGTAATTTTTTATAATTTCTGTCTATCTGGGGGTCCGGAGTCATATTGAAGTCTCCTCCCACAATAAGACCTCCTTTAGCTATCTTGTTCAGTTTTTTAAGTACGCCATTGAGAAAGGAGTTTTGTTTACAATTGGGGGCGTATACATTTACTATTGATAGTTGTTGACTATTTATCTTCCCTACCCAGATAATGTATCTCCCATTGTCATCAGCGACCACTAGTTCTTCTTCTAGACTTAGATTTTTGTTGAACATCATTACCACTCCTCCCGAGTTTTTTTTTTGGCATGCGTTTAATACATGGGGATATTTATATTTTGCTTACTGTGGGATGTAATTTTTATCCAAATGGGATTCTTGAATTAACACAATGTCCGGGTTGGTTTTGTTCAACATTCTAGTAATGGAGGCTCTTTTGAATGGGGAGTTTAAGCCCCTAACGTTATAGCTCACTATTTTCAACCCTCTGGAGCCCATCCCCTAACCGAGACCCCCCCCCCCGCCCCACCTCTCCCCACACTTACCTGCTACAGTCGTCCTTCCAAACTTACTCCATCCATTCCAAAGACCTATTCGTACCATTCCTTCCATTCAGGCGTCACCCCTTAAAGATGGGATGAACTTCAGTCACACACAGTGGGCGTACGCAGTGTAAGATGTGTCCAGTCCTCTATGGAGGTTGTTCCCACGCCTTTAAATCTTATTGTGTCTAAGTGCCCCACTTAGTATCTTTTCTCTTTCTTCCCCTTTCCATTTTTATTTTTGCCTTCCCTTTTCCTTCTCTGTTTTCTTCCCCTTAACTTTACAATTCCCTTCATTGTCTTTTCCTTCTACCCCTTCCTTCTTAGCTTTTATTCAATTATGGCGCTGTCCACTGCAGATAGTCTATTTATAAGCAGTTTGGGATTTTCGTATTTCTCAGCCTTTACTTGTTAAATTAGGTTAGATATCTATTAATCGGATGTCTTACTATTACTATGCCAGTTAACATATATTCTTTTATATAGAGTCGTGTATATCTTATACTCTTTGTACAGTGTTATATTATGTTGCTACTTTACCCTCTCAAAAGAGAGAATATAGTAGTTGGCACAGTTTTAGATCTAGCAGCGTTTTAAAGTGCAATATTTCAAAGTGCTGTGTATGTGTTCAAAAGGAGGGTAGGTATGGTTGTTAAAAGGCAGCTAATATTGCATAACCTCTTGTTGTTTAACTAAAGTGACTATATATCAATCAACTTTGCACAATCTATCTTTCTTGTGCAACACAGTATTAAGGTGCATTCTTTTAATAAAGTGCTGTGCGTGTCTAAAAATAAATTATAACTCGTTTTAAACCCATTTGTTACCTACATTCTTTCCCTAAAAAACAAAATACAATAATTAACACATAATTACTATTACTATGCTTGTTAACATGTATTCTTTTGTATAGAGTCGTGTATATCTTATACTCTTTATCCAGTGTTATATTATGTTGCTACTTTACCTTCTCAAAAGAGAGAGTATAATTGTTGGCGCAGTTTTAGATCTAGCAGCATTTTAAAGAGCAATATTTCAAAGTGCTGTGTTTGTGTTCAAAAAGGGGGTAGGTATAGTTGTTAAAAGGCAGCTAATATTGCATAGCCTCTTGTTGTTTAAGTAAAGTGACTATATATCAATCAACTTTGCACGATCTATCTTTCTTGTGCAAGACAGTATTAAGGTGCATTCTTTTAATAAAGTGCTGTACGTGTCTAATAATAAATTATAACTTGTTTTAAACCCGTTTGTTCCCTACATTCTCTCCCTAAATAACAAAATAAAATGATTAACACATGTTTAAAGTGCCATCCTTTCAAAATGCTGTGCAAGGTTTAAAAGTGAGGGGCTTTCTTTTCTCACAAGGGAGAAGGAATTAGTAAACAATATTTTAAAGTGCAAACCTTTCCAGGTATTGTGCCTGTGTTAGAAAAATATATATAAGCATTTTGAAATATAACAATTTGTGCGGTTTAAAACTACTGTTTCCCCTATGACTTCTAGACAGCGTAAGCAATCACAGAGAAACAAGTAACAGTGAATAAGAGAAAATCACATGAAAGAGGTAGTGAAGAGACTTTTTCCTATTGCAAGAATCCACCAGGTGTCCACCAAAATTAGGGTTATCCATTCACCAACCCCATTTACTAATAATATCTTCACCGTCTTTCGGTGAGTTAACTTTGACCAATCTGTTCTCTCTAAATTTTAAGAGACCTATAGGGAATACCCATTTATATGGGATTTCTTTGTCCCTCAATTTCTGTGTAATCGGAAGAAACAATTTTCTTTTATTTCTTGTAGAGGAAGAGATATCTGAAAATATTTTGATGTGCGAATATGGTGGGTCGTAGCATGTTTTCCCATAACTAGCTCTAATTATTTGATTTTTTAGTGGCAGATGGTGAATTCTTACCAATATGTCTCTAGGGGAATCTGCATCAATATTTTGGGGTTTAGGAATCCTATGCACCGCATCAAATTTAAATTTAGTGTCCACTGAGTCCGGTACTAAGTAGGCAAAAAAATTAGTAAGATATTGATCCAATTGATCTTTGGAGACTTTTTCATCAATGCCTCGTATTTTCAGATTGTTCATTCTAGATCGATCTTCAAATGAGTCCATCTTGTTTTCCAAAGTTTTTATTTTAGCATCCATAGTTTTAATCGTTTCTTTGGAAATGAGTAGTTCTTTTTTGATTAGTTCACACGTACTTTCTAATTCTGTTATTTTTACAGTGTTTTCTTGAGTTAACTTTAAGTTTAGTATGATTTGATTTTTAAATTCGTCAAGAAATTTATTTTGAAATGTCTCTAGAATTTTTTCCAGTTTGCCCACAGTCAAAATTTCCTCTTCTAAATTTGCCGTATTTATATCCGGCAAAGTCTCATTCATATTTCCTCCAGTAGCCTCTATTGATTTGTCACTTATTGGGGAAGCCAATAAGGACACCTCCGTAGTTTTAGATGCCATTTTTGGCGAAAAAAATAATTTAGATTTCGGCGGTGATCTAGCTTTATCTTTGTTTTTGTTCTTAGGAGGCATATTGTTCTTTATTTCAAGATTCCAATCATTTATATGATTCTGAATAGTAACATTGAATAAGAGAAAATCACATGAAAGAGGTAGTGAAGAGACTTTTTCCTATTGCAAGAATCCACCAGGTGTCCACCAAAATTAGGGTTATCCATTCTAAATTTGCCGTATTTATATCCGGCAAAGTCTCATTCATATTTCCTCCAGTAGCCTCTATTGATTTGTCACTTATTAGGGAAGCCAATAAGGACACCTCCGTAGTTTTAGATGCCATTTTTGGCAAAAAAAATAATTTAGATTTCGGCGGTGATCTAGCTTTATCTTTGTTTTTGTTCTTAGGAGGCATATTGTTCTTTATTTCAAGATTCCAATCATTTATATGATTCTGAATAGATAAGATTGTATAGGCCAGGGGAAATAGCCAAGTCAAATTATATCAGGGAAGACACCCTTTCTTTTTTCCTCCTCTTTTATCCCCTTTTTTTTTCTTTTCTTCTTTTTTTTTTTTTTTGCCCTTCCCCCTTAGGTCATGAACCCCGTTATGGTTTATAAGGACCTTAGGGCCATAGAAGTAATAGTCCAGGCTTACTCAGTTGTTTGCCCAACTAGGCATGTACAGAGTCACTGTGGAACCTATACTCCGCTATGCATAGTTTTGTTCCCAGACAGCACATAAATGTTACACTTTCAGTATGCAGTATATAGAAGGGTGCTCTACCAGAGCCTTACCCGGCGTCAGATTATGGTGTCTGCTCCCAGCAGCATCCCTACAGCAACGTTGGCAAGGGGTGGAAGTGCTTGAGCGTGGACCCTGGGCATCCTTTCCTCTTCAAAACTTATCTTTTACCCCTCTCTGGCTCCGTTTTACCAGCCAGCACTTATCTTTTCCTCTGGACCCTTGTATTCCCTCTTGTATTCCCTCTGAAGCTTCAGTGCGTGAAGGTTGCTGCGGGGTTTTAATACAGGGCTGAAATATTAATTGTTAGACCTCTCTGAGGCCACTATTGAGTTAGCAGATGCTTCACCCCCTTCGGCTTGTGTCGGTTTTCCTGCCGCTAAGCACAAAAAGAATATAGGGAGGCATAGAAGGGGGGATAGGGAGTGTTTCAGGGGTAATTCAGGAGTGTCCAGGGGTGTTCGGGAGTTTACCGCGCCATACAACGACGTTGTCGGTCAGGCGTCTCGTGTCTTGCGGTGCTTCCACTCCGCCGCTCCATCAGCTTCCGGCAGCCTCCCTTGCCTGAACCATCGCGGGAGTCTGTGCGTTTCAGCGTTTCAGCGAAGTATGTTCTGCCACGAATCTGGCGAAGGGTAGACACCCCAGAGAGGGTCCAAAAATTTAGAGGCAGGGTACGGGGGAAGGTAAGACAATCACTTTCAGTGTTTTAAGGGGTTCAACTGCAGCATTGGGAAAATTTGCAGCAGATTCAGGCAAATTGGTGGAGGTTAGGCTTTGCAGCTATCCCGTTTTCGGCGTGGGCTTCTCCATCGGGCTAAACGAGCCTCAGCTCACGTAGGCACATCCGGTACCGCCCCCATTCCGCTCTTAATGTATTAGTGTGAAGCCTTATCCCTCATGTTTAGACCCTTTTTTTTTAGTTTATTTGTTTTATTTATTTTTATTTTTTGTTTTATGATTTTTACTGTTTTCTTTTTTTTTTTTAAATATAAAAGTGTAAAAAAGAAACAAAAAGACAAAACTAAGGGAGACAAAACTAAGGGAGAGAGAGATGATGTTTGGCAGTGGAAGGGTTAATGGCCTGTTGCAAGGTGTTGCTAATTGCAACAACACAGAGAACACAGAGGCTTTTGTGTCTCTGTGTCTCTGTGTCAGATGTTAAAAAAGCCTTTTAAACAAAACTTCAAATTGTTTTCCCCCCCACTGTTACTTGTCTTCTCTCCCCCCAAAACATAAAATCCAACACCAAACAAACAAAACTTTAACAAAACCTGAAAAACGTAAAAAAAAAAGTCAAAGTAAAAAAGCTCCAGGAGCTGCAGGTGAAGTGCTAAGGGAGAGGTGTGGCAAAGTATCCAGGAGACAGCTCACTCTCCTGGGATAGAGAGTTGAGCCTTACTCCCAGAAAACTAAAACTTAAATTAAACTAAGAAAAATACCACAAAAACTCCCAAAAATGAACAACACCGTGCACAAAGTGCTTATAAACAGAAAGGTGTTAAAATAAAACTTGTATTTGAGGGACTAAGACCCTAAAAAGCCTTTTGTTTAGAGCTCAAGCATGCACACAACCTCTTGGCACAGTGTATTTTAAAATTATGAGAAAAACATGATCTGTAAACTAAATAAAAATCATTTTAGGAGGTGGAGAGAAAAAGAAACCAGATGGGGGGATACCGAGCAGAGCACACCATCTACAGCCCACTGGAAGTCAAACTCATCCATTCCTCCAGTGGACAAAGCCAGGTGGTACTCTGCCCGGATACGGGAGCGCACCGGCACCCGGAACATGGCCTCAGGTGACAAGGGAACCCCCCCTATCAAACACTGCTTCCTGGACTTATATATAGCCAATTTGGCTAATGCCAGGAGCAGGTTGACGAGGAGGTCCCTGGCCTTATTGCCCCGGGACACTGGGTGCCCAAAAATAAAAATGTGAGGGGAGAAATGCAGCCAGAACTGCAGGAGGAGGCCCCTCAAGAGTGACAAGAGGGGCTGCAGTCTGGCGCAACTAAAATAAATATGATACACGGACTCTCCCTTGCCACAGAATGGACAAGTGGAGGGAGAGTCCGTGAATTTAGCTAAGTACTCTCCCGTGCTCAGTGCACCATGGAGCACTCTCCAACTCAAGTCCCCGGTGGGTCTTGGAACTAAATCAGAATAAAGTTCCCTCCACCGAGGCCTCTTGCCCTCGTCAGCTGGTAGGACCCGCCTCCAGATGGTATCGGGACGGGTCACAAGGGCAAGGAAGTGCACTGTATGGAGCACGAGAGAATATAAGCTCTTCCTCGGCATGCCGCGAAAGCATGCCGAGGGTATGTCCCTCAACTTCGAGAGGTTGGGGACAGGAGGAGCCTGAGGGGAAACACGGGGCTTGTGTCCAATACAAACAGCCGGAGCAGGGGTTTTGAAAGGTGCATGTGGCACTCCGGCCTGCAAAGCCCCGCGAAGGAAGGTGCGCGAGTCGGGGGAGATGGCATCCCTAATCTCCTGGAGCAAGCGCCCTGAGACTTTGGGTGTCACATATCCCAAACGGAGCGCAAGCTCCTGGGGTGACACCCAATCAGAACGCCCGTATTCCAAGAGATCCCCGACTCGGGTCATCCGTGCATGACTAAGGCGGCGGATGATACTGGGGGACTGTAACATTGGAGCCCCCACTGCTGGATTAAATAGCAGGGGCTCCGTGAATATTTCATCCCCCAAAGGCAAGCCCTGCCTGGTCACGGAGACCATGCTCCAGGCCTTGAGGGTTTCCTGGTAGTATGCCGGCAACACAGAGAGGTCTTTTCCAAACCCCTCGGGCCTGATCAGAAATAATTGCCGGTCATACCCCAGGTTGCGCAACTGGCGATAAAAGCTGGATGCCAGTGCGCACCACTGCGGAGAGGGATCTGCATATAGGTATCTCTGCAGGTACTGAAGGCGGAAGGTGGACAACTGGGAGCACACACAAACTACTCCCTTTCCACCCTCCACCAAAGGCAGACTTGCCACCCCTGCAGAGTCCCAATGCCTTCCCATCCAGAGGAAATCTAACAAATTCCTCTGGATATTGGTGACAAACTCGGGGGTCGGACTCAGACAAATCAGCCGGTGCCAGATCTGAGAAGCCACCAGCTGATTCACCACTAGAGTCCGCCCCCTAAGGGAAAGCATTTTTGCTAGACCCCTCCATCGTCCCAGACGAGAGAGGACACTGCCCTCTAACTCCCTCCAGTTGTCTGGGACGGAAGCGTCCGCAGCGGACAGGTAGACCCCCAGATATTTAATGACATCTGCCTCCCACGTGATGTCACGAAACGTGGGAGGCAAAGAGTTTACCTGTAAATTACCCTCTAAAAGGCCTGTGCATTTGGACCAGTTGATCTGAGCGGAGGAGGCAGCTGAATATACCACCTGGCACTGTTTTGCCAGCTCAAGATCAACTGGATCCTGGGCCACGAGGAGCACATCGTCAGCATAAGCTGAAAGGACAATCCGCAGGTCTGGATCTTTTAGCACCAGCCCTGTGAGCCTTTTCCTCAGTAGGCAGAGGAAAGGCTCGATGGCCAGTGCATATAACTGTCCAGACAAGGGACATCCTTGACGCACCCCTCGTCCAAATACCAAAGGTGCTGTTAGGGACCAATTGATTTTAAGTAAACACTCTGCAGAGGCGTACAGCGTTCTTATAAAGCCCACAAACTGTGGGCCAAAGCCGTACGCTTGCAGAGTGGCTATGAGGTAACCATGGTCCACCCTGTCAAACGCCTTCTCTTGATCTAAAGAGAGAAAGGCGAGTGACAGACCAGTCCTGCGAGAATAATGCAATAGATCCCGGACCAGAAAGATACTATCAAAGATAGTCCGGCCCGGGATCGCATAGGACTGGTCAGGGTGAACCAATTCTGCCAGCACAGACCCAAGTCTAAGCGAGATGGCTTTAGCTACAATCTTGTAGTCTGTGCTGAGCAGAGAGACCGGTCGCCAGTTCTTAATAAGCCGGAGATCCCCCTTTTTGGGCAGCAGGGCAAGTACTGCCCTGCGACAAGACAGGGGCATCTCCCCGGTCTCCAGGGCTTCCCCCAGGGACCAGATGAAAATCAGGTCCCAGAGTCTCCAGAAAAATTGGAAAAACTCTACAGTCAGTCCGTCCAGTCCTGGAGACTTCTCACAGGACATGGCACGGAGGGCTTCTGAGAGCTCTTGAAAAGATAGTGGTATATCAAGCCGCTCTCTTACACCCGCACTGACTGTGGGGAGCCCCTCCCATAGCACCCTGCAGGCGTCTGGAGAAATGGGATCCGGAGAGTACAGATCTTTATAAAAGTTCCGGGCTCTATCCTGGATACTCTCCGGATCTGTAAGGGGGGCACTGTCTTCATCTAGAAGACAGGTGATGTGCCTACTGTTACCCCCCTTTTTCTCCAGTGAGTAGATGAGGCGCGAGCCGAGGTCTAGATCTTTGAGAAAACCTAAGCGGCTGCGCACGTATGCCCCCTTGGCCTGGTGTCGTTCCAGGTCACAGAGGACACCCTTCCTCTCTACATACTCGCTCTGCAGGGATTGGTCCCTACAAGTGAACAGCCTCTGCTCCAGATGGAGTACCTCCCCCCGGAGTGACTCCAACTCAGCTTTGCGCTGCCCACTCGCACCCTTGGTATATTCCTGACACAGAAGTCGCAAATGAACCTTGCCCACGTCCCCACCACAGTTTTTAACGTGGCAAAGTCCCCCTTGCAACCCCTCCAGTCCGTCCAAAACTCCCGGATCAATGTCACGAGCCCCTGGTCCTTCAACAAAGCATTGTTGAAGTGCCAATAGGCGGCTTGTGGCGCTGTTGGCGTTAGCGCCACCGTCACAGACACACAGTTGTGGTCTGTGAACGGAGCCAGCCTAATGGCACAAGAACCGACTCGTGACATATAGTGACTAGATATATATAGTCTGTCGATCCAGGAGTGGGACACCAGACCGGCTCTCACCCTGACGTAGGTGAAACCGTCTGATGCCCCTGGGTTCTGCTCTCGCCAGATGTCCTCCAGGGAGAAGCGGGCGATGATCTCCCGCAGCGCTGACGCAGAAGGCGGGTACGGCTCTGGACTATTCCGGTCCAGAGCGTCGAGGGTGCAGTTGAAATCACCCCCGAGTACCAAACACTCTTCTGCATCAACCGTCTCCAAAAACTGGGACAGTCTGGCGAGGAACCTCACTCTCTCGGGCCCTCCAGCAGGGGCATATATATGGGAGACCCTCTTGCCCCTGCTTTTCCTCCAGACCCTTTTCCACATTAACCCCTATAGGGTCTGGAGAGAGAGATGTGTGGTCTGGCACCGGCTGGCTGAGCTTAATAACCGGGGCCAGACAATGTCACCGGATGAGGAGGAGATGTTTTGTTCCTCTTCTTGCTTTTAGAGGGAGGTGCTCCACTATAGAGCACTTCCCACTTATCAGCAACCTCCCTGTTGGTTTTATGCTTCCTCTTCCTGGGGACGTCACTCCTGGAAGAGGAGCTGCCACTAGCTGCCTCCCCTGCAGAGGGCTTATCATCCCTCTGCTTACACTGTGCCCCCACACTAACTGATGTAATTATGGTGAGGGCAGATTGGGACTTGGGAGATGCAGCTGTGACACTGGGAGGACCGGTGACATTCTTCCCCTTTTTCCCTGTGTCTGCAGTCTTGCTGGAGACCACAGACACAGATGGCTTTTTTGGGGAAGAAGGGTGTTTGGAGGCCGTGGTGGTGGCTTGAGGAACGGCCTCCTTGCCTGAGCTCTGTGGGGGGGCTATGACCCTTGAGGTCCCCGCTGTTATGGGCTCAGCGGGGATGGGTGCCGTACTGACGGAGGTGCCATTTGCTGGGGCTGGGGCATGATGCTTTACATTAGGACAATTCCTACGTGTATGCCCCAACCCTTTGCAATGATAGCACTGCACCTCCATAGTGCTGTAAAAAATCCTGTACAGCACCCCCTCAAATGGAACCCCAAAAGACCCCTCTATGTTTTCTGCGCCCTGAGGCAGGCACATTTGTACCTGCCTCTTAAAAGAGAGCACATGACGAAGTGCTCTCTCTCTGCACCCCAGGGGAATTTTTATCAATGGTGTTTTTACTTCCCCTAGGGTTAGCAGGTGGGGGCGCAGGAGGGAGTCTGGTAGGAAGGGGGGCACATTAGAGAGTGTTACTTTTGTGCCCAACCCTTCCAGGGGTTCTATTGGGACATATAATCCCCCCACTGTGATGCCCCTCTGTATAAGCGTGTGAGCAGCAGCCAGCGTACGAGTAAAGAAAACTACTTTACTGTACATTTTGCTGGCTGCTACTATAACAGAGGGGCTGATGACATTAGCTGCAGCACGCAGATAGATATCAATGCTGTAGACCCCAGACATCTGACATTTAACCCCATGCTTCCTGGTGATCTGCCCCTCAGCCCCAGCGGTGGTATTACTGGGGCCAGCAGAAACCACCTGTGACCAGGTATTAGCCACAGGGGTAGGTCTGCTGGCAGAACCACCAGGAGCTGGGGCTGCCTTATCTGGCTGGGGCCTATGCTGTGCAGTGCTGCAGCTAGGATTTTCAGGGGACATTATTCCCCCTTTTGACCCCTGAGGCTTCTTAATGGTCTTATCCCTCATGTTTAGACCCTTTTTTTTTAGTTTATTTGTTTTATTTATTTTTATTTTTTGTTTTATGATTTTTTACTTTTTTCTTTTTTTTTTTAAATATAAAAGTGGGAAAAAGAAACAAAAAGACAAAACTAAGGGAGACAAAACTAAGGGAGAGAGAGAGAGGTGATGCTTGGCAGTGGAAGGGTTAATGGCCTGTTGCAAGGTGTCTAATTGCAACAACACAGAGAACACAGAGGCTTTTTAACCCCTCTGTGTCTCTGTGTCAGATGTTAAAAAAAAAAGCCTTTTCAACAAAAATTATAATTGTTTTCCCCCCCACTGCCTACAAAGATGTTACTTGTCTTTTCTCCCCCAAAACATAAACCCAACACCAAACAAACAAAACTTCAACAAAACCTAATAAACTTTTTAAAAGAAAAAAAAAGTCAAAGTAACAAAGCTCCAGGAGTGAAGGTTAAGTGCTAAGGGAGGGGTGTGGCAAAGTATCCAGGAGACAGCTCACTCTCCTGGGATAGAGAGTTGAGCCTGACTCCCAGAAAACTAAAACTTAAATTAAACTAAGAAAAATACCACAAAAACTGCCAAAAATGAACAACACCGTGCACAACGTGCTTATAAACAGAAAGGTGTTAAAATAAAACTTGTATTTGAGGGACTAAGACCCTAAAAAGCCTTTTGTTTAGAGCTTAAGAATGCACACAACATGCTCTCTGGCACAGTGTATTTTAAAATTATGAGAAAAACTGTTCTGTAAACTAAAGAAAAATCATTTTAGGAGGTTGAGAGATAAAGAAACCGCATGGGGGGATACCGAGCAGAGCACACCAGCTAAAGCCCACTGGGAGACAAACTCATCCATTCCCCCAGTGGACAAAGCCAGGTGGTACTCTGCCCGGATACGGGAGCGCACCAGCACCCGGAACATGGCCTCAGGTGACAAGGGAACCACCCCTAATAAAAAACTGCTTCCTGGACTTATATATAGCCAATTTGGCTAATGCCAGGAGCAGGTTGACGAGGAGGTCCCTGGCCTTATTGCCCCGGGACACTGGGCGCCCAAAAATAAAAATGTGAGAGGAGAAATGCAGCCAGAACTGCAGGAGGAGGCCCCTCAAGAGTGACAAGAGGGGCTGCAGTCTGGCGCAACTAAAATAAATATGATACACGGACTCTCCCTTGCCACAGAATGGACAAGTGGAGGGAGAGTCCGTGAATTTAGCTAAGTACTCTCCCGTGCTCAGTGCACCATGGAGCACTCTCCAACTCAAGTCCCCGGTGGGTCATGGAACTAAATCAGAATAAAGTTCCCTCCACCGGGCCTCTTGCCCTCAACAGCTGGTAGGACCCGCCTCCAGATGGTATCGGGACGGGTCACGAGGGCAAGGAAGTGCACTGTATGGAGCACGAGAGAATATAAGCTCTTCCTCGGCATGCCGCGAAAGCATGCCGAGGGTATGTCCCCTCAACTTCGAGAGGTTGGGGACAGGAGGAGCCCTGAGGGGAAACACGGGGCTTGTGTCCAATGCAAACAGCCGGAGCAGGGGTGTTGAAAGGTGCATGTGGGACTCCGGCCTGCAAAGCCCCGCGAAGGAAGGTGCGCGAGTCGGGGGAGATGGCATCCCTAATCTCCTGGAGCAAGCGCCCTGAGACTTTGGGCGTCACATATCCCAAACGGAGCGCAAGCTCCTGGGGTGACACCCAATCAGAACGCCTGTATTCCAAGAGATCCCCGACTCGGGTCATCCGTGCATGACTAAGGCGGTGGATGATACTGGGGGACTGTAACATTGGAGCCCCCACTGCTGGATTAAATAGCAGGGGCTCCGTGAATATTTCATCCCCCAAAGGCACGCCCTGCCTGGTCATGGAGACCATGCTCCAGGCCTTGAGGGTTTCCTGGTAGTATGCCGGCAACACAGAGAGGTCTCTCCCAAACCCCTCGGGGCCTGATCAGAAATAATTGCCGGTCATAACCCAGGTTGCGCAACTGGCGATAAAAGCTGGATGCCAGTGCGCACCACTGCAGAGAGGGATCTGCATATAGGTATCTCTGCAGGTACTGAAGGCGGAAGGTGGATAACTGGGAGCACACACAAACTACTCCCTGTCCACCCTCTACCAAAGGCAAACTTCCCACCCCTGCAGAGACCCAATGCCTTCCCATCCAGAGGAAATCTAACAAATTCCTCTGGATATTGGTGACAAACTCGGGGGTCGGACTCAGACAAATCAGCCGGTGCCAGATCTGAGAAGCCACCAGCTGATTCACCACTAGAGTCCGCCCCCTAAGGGAAAGCATTTTTGCTAGACCCCGCCATCGTCCCAGACGAGAGAGGACACTGCCCTCTAACTCCCTCCAGTTGTCTGGGACGGAAGCATCCGCAGCGGACAGGTAGACCCCCAGATATTTAATGACATCTGCCTCCCACGTGATGTCACGAAACGTGGGAGGCAAAGAGTCTACCTGTAAATTACCCTCTAAAAGGCCTGTGCATTTGGACCAGTTGATCTGAGCGGAGGAGGCAGCTGAATATACCTCCTGGCACTGTTTTGCCAGCTCAAGATCAACTGGATCCTGGGCCACGAGGAGCACATCGTCAGCATAAGCTGAAAGGACAATCCGCATGTCTGGATCTTTTAGCACCAGCCCTGTGAGCCTTTTCCTCAGTAGGCAGAGGAAAGGCTCGATGGCCAGTGCATATAACTGTCCAGACAAGGGACATCCTTGACGCACCCCTCGTCAAATACCAAAGGTGCTGTTAGGGACCAATTGATTTTAAGTAAACACTCTGCAGAGGCGTACAGCGTTTCTTATAAAGCCCACAAACTGTGGGCCCAAAGCCGTACGCTTGCAGAGTGGCTATGAGGTAACCATGGTCCACCCTGTCAAACGCCTTCTCTTGATCTAAAGAGAGAAAGGCGAGTGACAGACCAGTCCTGCGAGAATAATGCAATAGACCCCGGACCAGAAAGATACTATCAAAGATAGTCCGGCCCGGGATCGCATAGGACTAGTCAGAGTGAACCAATTCTGCCAGCACAGACCCAAGTCTAAGCGAGATGGCTTTAGCTACAATCTTTTAGTCCGTGCTGAGCAGAGAGACCGCTCGCCAGTTCTTAATAAGCCAGAGATCCCCCTTTTTGGGCAGCAGGGCAAGTACTGCC